>JAJQZP010000162.1:0-380681 GCA_025403435.1 Artocarpus heterophyllus
GAACTCTGAAAACTTGGATTCTTGATACTCAAATGATTTAGATTTTAAGAAAAACAAATATGTATCTAAAGGATTCTTGATACTCGAATTCAAATTTGAATAAATTAAGTTCAAAAAATACATGAAACAAGCATATCCTAATACTATAATGAGAGTATTTTCTGCTAAAAATATTATACATCAAGAAACACATCTTCATTGGTACTCAATAACTATTATTTTTATTGATTAACAAAAACTGATATTTTATCAAATGTTCGTTGTTATTAGTTCTCGCTAAGAGAAACTTCTAGCTCCGATAACTGGTCATGTAATTAATGAATGAAAGAATAAGAGTCTTAATAAGATTGGAATTTGCAATAAATCAAGTCTTTCGCCTATTTACTCAAGGCATGAAAATAAATCGGTAAAAATAATAGTACTCAGTAACAATAAATTTTGATGAAATATTTGCTGATATCAGCTCCCATCAAAAAAAATTTCTAGCTCTGTGATTGATGATTGAGGCTTTTGTATGAGAGGATAATTTCTAAGTCTTAATAATATTAAAATTTGGTGTACATATATTGGGCAGGGAATTATAGGATCCGGGATTGCTTTCTTTGTTCAAGCATCAAAAAGGGGTCCTCTCTTCTCTGCAATGTTCAATCCTCTATGTATATTCCTGCATGACAGGGTTTTTACCGGGGGTAATTATTCATGAATTATTCTCTCTCTCTCTTTTTTTTCTCTATTTACACTGCTTTATTTCGGCAAATATTCATGAATTATTCTCTCTCTCTCTCTCTCTATTTTCACTGCTTTATTTCGTTAATTTTGCTTGACAAGTCTGATGGGACTGTTTTTTTGTTCTATTTTGTTTGTTTTTTTAAAGGTTGATAGGTGGCATTGGTGTGATTATTGGTCTATACATTGTACCGTTGGGGCAAAGCTGAAGGGCGTGTTTATTTTATGTATTTTTAAATTTAATATATTTAAATTTAATTTTAAATATAAATTTTTTTTAAATATATATTTATTTGTCTCAAAATTTAAATTAAAGTAGTATTAAAAATCTAAATTTTTAAAGTTTTGATATCTTTTAAACTCTTGATGTTTGGATATTTTTGTAACAGAAAAAAACTAAAATTTTTTTTTTTTAATATTTGATGAAAAATTATAACTTTTTCATTTGACATTTAATTGAGATAATTTTTTTCATTATGTTTTTAATAAAAAGAGAAATATATTAAGATTTATATTGCATATTTTTTAAGATCATTAATATTAAGATTTTATTAGATTTATTAATAAATTAAAAATTTTTTTTATTGTCTCTCTAAACATAAATTTTATTTTTATTTTATATCCAGATTAAAACTTAAATATATATTTAAATTAAAATTTAAACCATTAATTTAAATATTAATTTAAATGATATAATTTAAATCAAATTATTAATTTAATTTCATTTAACAAACTGAACCAAGATGTAAAAGAGACAGAGGAAACGGAGCCGTTGCTTCGAAACAAGTTGTCACTTTGGAAAAGGACAGCTGTCAAATTGATTTGGAAGACCCTCTTCTATCTGATCAATCATCCGTAGTAAATTCACAAAAAGGACAAAGCGAGTGTCATATTCAATAACTGTAGTTCTGATGCCTATTTGACGGTGACAAAAACTAGATTACAACCTATAATATATAAAAATTTTATATTAAAATAATTTTTTATTATAATATATAAAATTTTTATATTATTTATAATTAAAATAATGACTAAAATCAGTCCTACAAATAAAGTTTTTGCAATAAAAGAAAGAAGATATTCCAAGTAATCTTATTTAAGCTTAAGATTATAACTTTGTTGTTAATAAAATAATATAAAATAATTCAAAAATTACATCATATATTAAATTGTAGCTCATAATTTTATAAGTAATAGGGTTTTTATTTTATGAGGATTAAAAAGATTTTTCTTTTTAATTCTAGTCAATATGTTTGTAGCAGAGAATTCACGAGGCTAAAGATACGTGTAGGACGTTTGAGAATGTACAACTATAAGTTAAAAATATAACTATTTACTGTGGTATATCTGAGTTTCAACTAAGTTGTCAAATATCTTGTTAATTTTTAGTTCCATTAAATAAAAAATTAATATCCAAACCATCTTCATGCCAATGAACTCTCTTGAATATACATGACAATGAACCAGAAGAAGCTAAAATAAATATTGAGAAGATAAAATAAATATGGTCTATCCTTTGTTGAATTT
This sequence comes from Artocarpus heterophyllus, assembly GCA_025403435.1. Taxonomy (NCBI): domain Eukaryota; kingdom Viridiplantae; phylum Streptophyta; class Magnoliopsida; order Rosales; family Moraceae; genus Artocarpus; species Artocarpus heterophyllus. The sequence goes on from JAJQZP010000162.1 coordinate 2,254, forward strand.
AGAATTTAATACAAAAATATTCCTCCCATTATAATTTTTATAACAATGTATTCTCTCATGTTTAAAGTATAATATTTATTCTTTTCCATCTATAAGATATTAATGAATTGAAAAAACTTCTTATGTTAGGATTTTAAATAAAAATTGACACATAATTGACATGTTGTAGATAATATATGTAGGCCTAATTTTGTAACTTTATTATGCTTAATGCTAATTTAAGTTTAAAAGTTGTTATATATTCAAAAATTATTATTCTAAGGAAAATATGGTTAAAAAAATATTTAGACAATTTAAAAATGTAACAAACTCTCGTTTTCCTTTCTATATATAGAATAATTGTGCATTGAATTGTTGAATGATATTCATTGTGTTGTGTAAAATGTTATTTCTATTAAAAATGCACAAAGAATTTTTTTGTTAATTTGTTATAAATTGTGAGAACGAATATTACGTTTTAAAGATTAGAAAATATATTATTACAATGACTATACTTGATGGAAAATTATTATTATTGTTGTTGTTGTTTTTAGGGGATTTGAAAAAAAGTAGGTGGTGTTGCGCTTAACGGTCTTAAATTGCAGTTTTAATTTGTTACGTATGTGACAATCTTCTAAGATTATTATTATTTTTTGTTAGGTAATGTACAAAGATTATTGTTTTAGTTCATTATTAATCGCAAAAGATAAAACATTCAAATTAAGTAACACACCTTCAAAAAACAAAAAGGTTGAACACATTAGTCTTATCACAATTTCATAAACCTTCTGAGCAGCCTGACACAGCTACTCCTGCACCAATAGAATTGAGCTGCTAGCGAGGTATTAAAGATGTCACTGCCAACGCAAGATTATATGTACATGCCGTCTGCTTTGTCCCAGTTGGCTGACAGAAGTTATGTCTCAATATTTAAGTCACATTAAAAAATATATATATATATCATTTAAGAAGAACGTTTAAACTTACAGTTCAAACTTGTGATAATATGCGAAAATTTTACTTAAGAAGAAGTTTTTACATTTTTTATTGTAATATATAAAAAAATTATATTATAACAGTTAAAATTTTTTAGTTTTAAACAAATTTTTCAAACAAAACAAGCAAGTTGGAACTATAATTACAAATTCAAATGTCAACCCAAAAAAAAAAAAACCCCTCATGGTGTAAGTTGCAGACTAATAGAAAATTTTAAGTGCGTTTGTCCAAAAAAGGTCAAATTATAAACTATTTGATGCTAAATGTACTTCTGTATGTTAATTGATGTGAGTTAGCTTTTTAGACCATAAAACATATTTTTAAATATGACGTTTGACAGTCGTAGTTTGGATCATTTTTTTAATAATAAACATCATAAAGTTTTCACATGGTATAGTAACAAAAAAAAAAATTAATACAATATACAATTTTTATATACTACAATAAAAATAGTTCTAATCAACTGTTTTAATCACTCTACCAAACACTTAAAAAGTTTTCCCATTTTGCTAAAACCAAAAGCTGGGGTCCAAACACAAGAGATAAGGACAATCTGGAACCAAGAAAAAAGCAAAGCCCTATAAAGGATTTAAAACTACTTTTTTTGAAACTAGTATATATAAAGGCAAACTTTGGTCCACCGGTTGCAGAGCAATGAGCCAGTTATATATTTAGATGGGATGATGAACTCCTTTTTCCCTCTATGATTGCAATGCACACATGTAATTTTCGTTTCTAAACTTCTTGTCCCTGTTGATAATTGCTATTGCTTTGTGACTATGTTTTTGCGTATTATTATTGCTAATTGTAACGAGATGTATAAAACTATAAAGAATATTATACAATTGGGTTTGCTATGTTTTGTGTATTATTATTGCCAATTGTAACGAGATGTATAAAACTATTAAAGAATATTATACAATTGGGTTTGGTTCAATTCTGAGCCTTTGTAATTTATTAAAGCAAATGTATTTTAACTTTGAACTGTAATTGTCGAGAACATTGTCATAGCTTAAGCCTAAGACTATGTTTAAGAAGAGGAAAGCAAAAAAAAAAAAAAAAAGTAAATAAATATGTAGCTAAGGAAAAGAGAGACGAAGGAAACTATTTTTCTTATATTGTGTTTTTTATGGAATCAATTTTTTAATCATTCTATATATGTAAATATTAAAGTCAACGCTCTTTAAAGAACTTAAATCGAATAGTTTTTTAGGGTGTTCGGGAGTTTGAACCGCATACAATAGACTCGAAAAGCTTTTAATTGTAGAGATTCAACCAATCTTTTAAACATCCTTAAATGTTTTTTTTTTCTTTTCTTTTATTTTGTATTTTTTTTCTAGGGTAAACAGCAGACGTCGTCTTGTAGAGTTATTTGCTCTCACACAATCCTCGGGCATTTTTGCCCAACTTGGCCTCCTGAGAGGTTCAATAATGTTCAACATTTTACACGGTCCTACATGTTCTACAAGATTTCCAGCTCATACAGGAAAAACTAAAAATAAAAATAAAAATAAAAGTAAAAGATAAGCAAAAGGTAAGGAAGAGATATCATAGGTATGCATTCATGGTCAAAACTTACGGACGATAACTCCAAATTTGCAGCCAATAGGCTTCTCTGCCAGCTTTTGCTTGAATCAACACCACGTCATTAATCTTATCATGATCATAAATAAATAAAAAAAGGACAAAAACAAAAAAGACACAAAAAATTTGTAAGGTCCTTGACGCCACAGATGCTTGTTTTCATGCGCAATTTAGTGCGGACTGTTTCAATTTAAATTTTAAAAGTAAATTAAAACTAAAAATTAAAGCTAGAGATATTGTAATATATAAAAATTTTATATTATAATATATTTTATGTTATGTTGTAATATGTAAAAATTTTATACTATTTAAGTTAAAATTTAAAGCTTTCCAAACACATCCTGCCATGCGGCGGCAATCATGAACATTCACCGGCCAATCTTCTTGTCTCATCTATATACCAAGCTTGCCATATAATGCCACTATTTAATTATCTCATTTTTAGTAGAAATTTTGATACTCTCCTTCTCTCTTAAATAATTACTATATACTTCTTATCTTCTAGATCGTTTTCTATTATTATTTGGAACTTAGTAAATTATGATTCAGACCCCACATTCCTGAGCCTGTTAAATAATGCCCTTTAGTTACTTGAGTATTTTAAGTTATTGCGTGCTACTAAGCTTCTAGTGTAGAGTTTTTGCAGGAAAAATCAAGTATATGGCAGGATTAAATGAATACAAGCCTGCCGTGGCTATGGTTGGATTGCAATGCATCTATACTGGTCTTGCTCTTTTCACTAGAGCTGCTTTGTTAAAAGGAATGAACCCCAGCGTTTTTGTTGTCTACAGACAAGCTGTAGCCACTCTTATTATCGCTCCTATAGCTTACTTGACTAGGTGGCGGTAGCATATACATACGCATACATACATACATATATATATATATATGTATTATGTCATCTCTTATTATCTTCTTCTCTTCCTCTCATTAATATTGTCTTTGTTGGCAGGGGAAATCCATACAGAACTTCACTTGGATTAAGGAGTTTTTCCTTGATTTTTGTGACTGCTTTAATTGGGTAGATGGAGTAGTTTTTTAAATATAAATCGATGATATTCTGTAGTTATTTTCTTGGATCAGATTGGTTTTTGCTTCATTTGCAGGGTTACAGCCAATCAGAATGCCTACTTTGAGGGCTTATACTTGTCCTCCTCATCAATAGCTACTGCAATGACTAATTTGATCCCTGCAGTCACCTTTGTTATGGCAACTATAGTTGGGTAAAGACAATTCACCAAAATGAATTGTTTTTGGAGCAATGAATACAGGCGCATGTACAAAAACTTGAAAAAAATATATCTTAACCACAACTCTGATAAATTTCTCAAGATATATTGCTATTACATACAAAATGGCAGTGCTAGAAATTTTTTTTGGTGAAGGCACTTTGAAAAGAAAACTAATAGAGATTTTTTTATCGAATGGAATTATTGAACGGGCATAAACTTGGGGTTACAATTGAAATTTTATATTACTCTTAGTATTAAAACTAAAATTTTCAAATATGAGTGAGATGCATGCCCTCAAATTAATGTGACTATCTACCACGTATATATGCTTTAATGAAATGAATGGATAAACCAAATAGTTTGCCACTTAAAAAAAAAAAAAAGCAATAGGTGGCTATACAATTCATTTTTTTAATGATATATTTTTTTATCCATTTGCAGATTAGAGAAAGTTAATGCAAGAAGTTTGAGAAGCATTGCCAAGATAATGGGTACAATCTTGTGCGTTGGTGGAGCTGTTTGTATGGCCTTAGTTAAAGGGCCAAGGCTATTATACACACAGCTTTTACCACCAAAATCAATACTTTTGGGCATGGGAGGTAGCGAAAATTTGCAGTTGGGTTGTCTTCTTGTATTTGTGTGCTGTTGTTGCTGGTCGTTTTGGATGATCATGCAGGTTCTACTTTTTTTTTCACATTGAATTCATTCATCATATGCTCTTAGTTGGAGCAGTTCTAAAATTTGGTTCCAATTTGCAACCAGGTGCCTATTTCAGCAAGCTGTCCGGACCACTTGTATTCAACTCTTTGGATGTGTTTCTTGACAACCATCCAATCGGCAATATTCACATTTTTCGTAGAGACCGATCTAGAAGTATGGCGACTGGATTCTTTTCTTGAAATCGGAAGTTGTATATACGCGGTAAGAAATCAATTTCATATGTTCCGTTTGTAACTATCTCATTGTCCTTTTACTTTGATGAGTGTGCTATGAGTGTCGTTAATCTCATTTAAAGTGGCCTACATTTGGAATCTTAATTGACAGGGAATTGGTACTTCAGTGTCCTTTTTGGTTCAAGCATGGTGCATAACAGAAAGAGGTCCCCTCTTTGTTGCATTGTTCACCCCTCTTTGCACTGTCATTACAACCATCATAGCTTCTTTGTTCCTTCATGAAAAGTTGTACACCGGAAGGTATTCATTGTGGAAATCAGCGCTAGCTATATATATATATATATGGATTTGTTTTTTAATGTTTTTTATGGTTGGGAATTCTAATTAGGCATATTTTAACAACTGATGGTTTTATATTTTTGGTCAACTATCTTGACCGTTCGATCTATCATATGTTTAAAAATAATAATACTTATTAAAAACGTAACTATTAAAACTTTACTCATACATACATACATACATACATACATATATCTTTATAACAAAACCCATAAATTACTCTTCTAATTAAATCTGAAATTTTTTTAGATTAATTCTAACTGAAGTTTTCTACGCCTATATTACTTTATAATTAGCTAAAATACTTGCTTTGTGTCTCAAATTCTTAAAGTTGCCTCTTTCTCATTGAGCAGCTTAATGGGCGCTTTTGGTGTGATGTTTGGCCTCTATGCTGTGCTTTGGGGTGAGGCAAAAGACCTTGAAGACAGAAACACCACAAGGGTCTTGATAGATCAATATGAGAAGATCGGTACGAGTTGCAAAGTTGATTTAGAAGAATCACTACTTCCAGATAAATCAACTTTTGCGAATACAGATGGCATGGACAAGTAATTTTTGTGTTATTCTTCTATGCTTCCGTATGTACAAGAGTGAAGAAATTGAGCTATCAAGCGCAAGATGCATTATTATGAAAAAAAAAAAATTGCTTTAATCTAGGTGCCTGAGAACTGGGGAAAGAGTTTAGCTAATGTTGGGATTATAGTTTTGCTACTATCAAAGAATTTGAATTATTGTTGTGTTTTTAGCAGTTCAATAGGCGCTCCAAATGCCCTTAATCTAATAAGAAATTGATCTAGTCCATAATTTATTTTTCAAACCCAAATGTGATGCTTCAAGATTGGCACTAAGGATGAAAATATGGATATTTATACAAATATCGGTACTTAAATTTTATAAAAATATCAACGAAAATGTCAATATCAATGGAAATTGATGTAAAATACATAAAGCCGTCTTAAAACATTTTATTTTTAAAATGAGACTTTAAGAAACTTTGAAATTATTAACAATACATAATTTAGATTAAGCTCTCAACCAAAATACTATAAGTATAAATATGAATTGTAAGAATTGATCATTTATATAATATGATAAATGATAAATATACGATCTTAAATTGACTTAAATAGTTAAAAACTAACTTAATACAAGTACTTTACATGCATAGTTTCATCCAAAATAAGAAAACATCAACACAAATAGCTTTTAAGAGGTTTAAAGGTATTTAGAATACCTTCTTGGTTTTAACAATATTGATACCAAAACATAAAGTTTTGAATATTTTTTATATAATTCTAAATATATCATGCATATCTCTTTATCTCTACCTACCATCAGTCCTTGTATAGCAAATTGTGAATTAACCCAAAAGTTTTTCACTTCTCAATTCCTTTTTCAGTTTTATTACCCCATAGATTTGGTCGAACTCATTATATAAAGTTCATCATGTTCAAAAGACCACGGACTATATATAAAAAATAAAAAAATAAATTTACAACATTGACAAGTAAATTTATCAAAGGCTACATTAAAAAAGTAAATAAAAAGGACATGAATTTTACAAAATTTCAAAAGTAAATTATAAAAAATTATAAAACACGAATATTTGTGATATTAAATTTTAGTAAAATTTCCCAATATTCAGACATTTAACTCTATAGTTTTTAAGGAAATCGACATTTCTATCAAAATATAAATATCTGTAGATATTTCTATAAAAATTTTTAGATATTCTACAAAAATGATATCTATATTTATACTTTCAAAATATTAAAATTTTTAAAGAAATATCTATGGAAATATCAATTCTTGATTGACACAGGGTAGACACCCTAGTATGGCTAGTGTATCTCTTAGCCGGTACGGATTTCCAATGCTTTGGAAAATATACTATTGAAAAGGATATTTTCTTGATAAAAATCTCCAATTAAGAAAAGCTAATTTCTTTTACTGATGGCCCTGTAGCCTATTTGGTTCACTTCGTGCATGTGATAATTAATTACGAATCTTTCGTAGCCAATTTCTTCACACTATCAGTCAAATAAATCAGTTGCAGTTGACCCCCAAAATTTGCCCCAAACGTGTTCTTCACATTAGTTCCAACGACACTACAGGAATGCCATGATAAAACTTCTTGGAGACTTCTTCTTTTTCTTCTAAGAGTTCATTTTAAAAAAAGAAATAAAAACTTGTAATGGTGTGAAAATTTAGAGTCGTATACTAGTGGGGGACCAAGTAGTATACTTAAAAACATATATGATAGCCCTCTCTTTCTCACACTTTTGTTGATGAATTTGTGAGTGGAAATAGAAATGGAGGCTAAGAAATCTGGAAACCAACATAGATTTGAGGCATATATTGAATATTTTCCTTAAAGGTTTTATTTACCCCCATTACAAAGTTTGATAATGTTTTATAACAGTAAATTAATACACAACAAACCTTTGAACACAATATTTAGCAATAATATTGAGTTTCAAAACAAAATTTGAGACCTGTAATTTTTTGGAGATTTAATAATATATTTCAAATTAATTACAAAGTAATAAATCTCAGAGACTAAGTTGATTCTAGTCATTTATCCATTTATTTAGGGCTTAATTTACTTCCCATTAATTAGTAATTATTTATCAAAAATTAATTATTTAATTTCTTAAATATTTATTATGATAAATTATTTTTATTTTGTAAATTATTAGGTAATTCCTTTTGTTTAATTTTAAGCTTTCTAGTGCAACTTCACTAATTATCCTTACACAACGATCTAGGTTACTATAGGTAATCATGTCTCACATTTTCTGTAACGCCCCCTTTACGGACGTTACAGATGTCGTTACATTAATTAATTCATTTAACCATTATTTAAGATAAACTATTTGAACAAAACATAAGAAAGAAATCATACCCAGGATCCATGCATACTTTTTTTTTTTTTTTTACAACTTAATCATAAACATCCTTCAAATAATTTACCATTTCATATAATAAAATCATAATTTAAATTAAAACCTCACAACATTTTAAATACAAACTGCACTCACTGTTCGGCAGGCTGAACTTGAGTCTTCAGCAGGTTGGAAGCCATCTACCGGCAGGCCGCCCGAAGCTTTGCAAAACGTGGTTTTTAAAATCTTTATGTTTGGCAAGCCGAAAAAATGGGATCGACAGGCTGAACATCACTTCGGCATACTGACCAGCAATGGTCGGCAGGCCGTCCGAGTTAAAACTTTAAGAAAACTTAATTTAAAGATAATTTTCAATACTTCAAAATGCGGAAGTCCATATACTTAAAAAAGATTAAGATAAAATAATAAAATAAAGTATCAATCCTTAAAATTTAACAATAAAACATAATCAAAATTATAAAATATTGTTCATATCTTAAAATTTCTTTTAGGCGTTCTTCCGTTTGCAATTCATCTTGCTTAGCTCACACGCCTTTCCTTGTCCTCCACCTAGTCCATGACCTTCTTACCCTTATCTGCAACATGATATAAAACTGGATAAGCTAATGCTTAGTAAGTACATTTCATTTCTCACAACTTAAAACATTTTATGAACAACATGATCGTCATCAACATAACAGTGCACTAGGCACAATTTTCATAAGCAACATATCTTTCGTAACATTAACCAAATTAAAACTTATTCCATTTTATCTTAAGGGCCCAAGTGTTGCACCATAACATCATCGTAGGCACGCCGTCATGAGAGGAGAAGGGTAGCTAATCCTAAACCAAACATGGCATCATAACATAACATTGGTGTGCAACACTTACTTAGGTGATACATATATGTAAGCTTTCATGCTTTGAAATACATCATCATCATATATGCATAACTTTTGAACATAAAAATATTTCATAAGAAATCTTTAAATGAAACCATTATAAAACCATCATAGAATAAATAACATTATGAACATAATTTCAAACCTTATATAACATATCATGTTGCAGGTGAGAAAGTACTTACCTTTTTAGCTAGCTTACTTAACCTTAATATGGTTGGTGATGACGTCGCGGTCTCGATGTGCTCTTCTTCATAATGTGTTCATGTCATACATTCATAAAAAGATACGTAATAAAACTTAATATTTATTTTCATCGAATAAATCATCCATTTTATAAGTCATCACACATACATTCATCTCTTTGCAAACATAATTTAAAACACATTTTCATTATCCATAAATCATAAGAACAAATTACCAACACAAACATTTTATGACCTCCATGAATTCTCAATTCAATAACTCAACACTTACACGTAATTTAGGCACCAAACTTGGCAGGAACAAAGATAGCATATACACATATTACTATGATTTTTCATTAATCATAAAAATTTCATTTGGCAATAAGTCACATAACTCACACTTCCAAAACTGCCAGCAATAACAATTCAGTGAACAACTCTAAACTCAAGTCCATATATCACATTTTCATACCATAGAAAAATCTACCAAAATTAACACATATAATAGACAAATAAAACTTTAACATATCCAAAAATCACCATAGAATAGATTCCATACAATCAAAAACATGTGTTTGAATTCAAAGACAAAACAACCATAATCAATTCATGTAGTGAGTTATATGCAATCATCATATTCCCATAATTAAAATAAAATTCTGATGACCCTAAAATTCATAAGACATCTTATTAACATAAACTTACAGAGCCACAAAAATTCTTGTCACTAAATAAAATTATTTAATTACACAAAAACACCACACAATAAAAGTTTAACAATTTACCATAAAACAGTCTACAAAAGCCTAGTTTCTATATAAATTTCATAACACATGAATTATATATATCATATTATCATGAGACTATCCAATTCATACATTGACATATATATAAACATATTTTCCAAATTTCGTGACAAACGAAACACATATACCCCATGAACAAAAATCATATTTTTAAGCAACATAAAAAAAACTACAACATTTCACTGTGAGGGGCAGAGAAAAGAAAATTCATATCTTAATACAGAAATATCGAAATAACGTGAATCTTAATATAGAAATATCAAAATAATGTGAAACTTGGAGATACATTATATAACACATATATGAACATCATACCAAAATTTCAAAATAAAATAAAATTCCTAGATAAGATTATGGCAATCGGATTAAGGAGGAGAGCTGCATTTCAAAAAAACTGAAAAATTCTTACCTTAACAAATTTCTTCTCAAAACTCCTTCAATTCAACCAACGAACTTATCAATTTTTCTTACAAATAATAGCAGGGAAAATTTGAGAGGGAATGAAGAAGAAAATGTGAAGGGAAGAGAGAGCGAGTGAGAGAAATTGTGAGAGAGAAAGAGAGCAAAAATTATCATGAAAAGAAAAATGAGAGTAACGTACAAGGAAGGCTTGTCTATACCGTTATTATCAGAAATTTCTGATTAAAAGTTGGCTTAATTGGCATGGAGAAAGGAGAGGATTGGGGAAAGTCAAATCAATTTGCATATCTTACCATATTTCACTACTTCAAAATGGGAAACCGTATCAATTAAAAAGTCAAAGGTTTTATTTCCTTAAATGAGGAAATCAATCCTAAAATATGCCAAATAATCAATAATCATTATCCAATCACATCCAATCATCATCGTCACAATTTTAGGAGATTTCTGCTGACTGCTCGTCAGCTGTCATCGGCCTGTCGATATCTCACTTCAGCCTGCCGATTCCACTAAGTCCAGCCTGCCAATGGTTTTCATCGGCCTGCCGATTGTTGAGGGGCAATCCGGCCTGCCGAACTTGAAGGTTCAGCCTGCCGATCTGTCCTTACATTCAAAATACATCATAGCATTTAAATCATTCATGAATCATACATAAACATACAATGTAAATAACATGATCACTTGAGCACATCAATTTCACGTGATCGTCACCTGTCTTAACACTTAAAATAAATAGTTAGTGACAATAATATCATAAATCAATGTGGAAAAATACTTAATGTCGTCACTAATATTACATTATCTATTACATAAAATAGGTGGGTGTTACATTTTCGCTAGGTAGGTTTTTTATGGGCTTACTTGAATTGTATGGTTCTGCGAATTTTCTTTTAGAATCACACAAAATGCCTCCCTAAATGGGTGAGTTTTTAAAACTGTCCACTTATTTTTGTCCTTTCACAACTATCCTTTTTCTTTTTTCTTTTAATTTTTAAATAATAATTACACATTTACTCTTTTACATATTCTTAGTTGAATCCATAATTAACAAACCTTAGTTCAAATATGATCTAATCTCTCTCTCTCCCCCCTCAAAAATTACTCAAACCCCTAGGGCAAGCACTATGGGTCACTACAGGACAACATGACTTTAAAAAGATACAGATTTCACGAGTTAGGGTTAGATACAAAGGAGAACGGGTCTAATTTGAGTTGACTCAGAATTGAAATGGAAAGGAAGGGTCAATGTAGGATTGAATCTGTCTATTCTAAAGATGACACAAAAGTCATCAACTAGATTTTAAAAATATATTTTATATCACATATTTTAGAGTTTGTTATAAACTTGTGATCTTATGATAATTGTTCTCATAATTTATGTTTTTATTCTTTCAATTTTTGTGGATATTATTATATTTTATTAGTTATGTTTTTTTAGTTCTTTATAATATTTTAAAAAAATTCAAAAAATGTACAAAATTGTCATATCAATTTTGAGTTCGCATGTCAGTTTCGTATCAGGGGTCAATTTCAAGTCGTGTCATGTTAACCCATAAAGTAGTCATGTCCTGTTCATGTTCGGTTTTCTAAAAAATTCATGTCATAGGTCAGGTTCAACTTTGACTAAAAATAAGGAATAAATGACCAAAATACAATACGAACGTGACACGTGACATGAATTGCCACTCCTAAAAATCCCCTCTCTCTTATGCTCCCCACTCCCTCCATCATATTTCACTCTCTTCTTTGATCCCCTCTCTTCTCGCCACCCTCTCTCGTTTTGCCTCCCTATCTCTCTTTCCCCCCTTTCTGATCTGCTCTTTCCTCGCCACCACTCTCTCAGTCCGATGTCTTCTTTGACATCTTCTACTCCAGCAAAGAGAGATCCATTGTCTGCAAGATCCTTCATCGATCTAAGTCCTCTGCTGTTCAATATTGTTCTCTTCTCTCAATCTTGTTCTTCAGCTCATTGATCACCTTTGTGATCGTCTTCGCCTTCCTTCAAATTTAAGCACCTCATGATTCTAACCATTCTCTCTCCCTTCTTTCTACAATTCATTTCCACAAATCGATAGACTTTTATAGCTCTCTCTCCCCCCTTCCTCCCTCAATGTTCACATTTCGTTCGCATTGTTTGAGCTCGTTTTCACTATATATATGTTGCTTAGTTAGTCGTATTGTTGGTTGAGTTTTAGACATGACAGATGATAATTGTTGTTTATTTCTTAGTTGTGGACAAGTTTCTGGTGGAATATTTGGTTTATTTTGTCAGGATTTTGTTCATTTTTGTTGTGGATTCTTGCAAGTGGTTTGATATGTTCTCGTTTTTGACTTGGTGAAGCAAAGAAGTTATGTGTGTGTGTGTGTCTATACATACACAAATATATCATTTGCATTATCTATCATTTGGTTTGTGTTCAGTTCATTGTGGATTGTATGAGAGAAACACCACACAAAGGAATCGAATCTATAAACATGACAATCGTAAATGAATAACATTATTCTTGATATGTTGTAGGTACCGAGGAAAGATGAGGCCTATAACATTGGAAATCTATTGAATCAATGTATGAAAAAATAAAGATATTGATATATTTGGATTTGTAGATTTGTTTGTTATTGAGATTTATTTTTAGAGTTGTTCTTGCAGTTGTGATTTATTTGTCTATTTGTGTTAAAATAATATGTGAGTTTCCACTTTGACTACCGGCACCAGCGATTGGAGATGGTTGTTGGAAAAAGAGTGCGCAGCAGAATTTTAAAAATTTTATATTAGAGTAATTTCTAAAACACAAGTTTGACAAGCTATATGTATATATTAACCAGATCTTACTAACCTTTGTATACCGAAGAACCTCAGCAATCTGTGTAGAGAAGTAACGTTCTTGAAAAGCCTCAACCAACTGGTCTTCTTTGTTATTCTCTATCCACGACCAGAGTGAGTGTGGGCTCACATGTACAGCTCTTCCACCGGTGACTCTCCTTCCAACCAATCTAGAGAACCTAAAGCAAGTGTTCGTGATTTGTGAACAAAAGCTCTCAGGGAGTTTTTTATATTCTCACTTAGCAGAGTATCACTATTAATCTCTCAATTGATCTCTTTAACCTGTGAGAATCACTCCCTATTTATAGAAGTTGATCCTAGGGTCAGTCCTCATCAGATTAGATCTCAAAATTCGGATCAGAATCAAATTTGGATCAATATCTGATAAGATCCGCGTGATCTTATCATTCGCTGATCGGTAGGGCAAACCACCTGATCGGCAGGCCGAACAGGTCCCATCGGCCAGCCAAACACGTCCATCGACTGGCCAAACTGTCGAATTAAAAATCTCCGCGAATCTTTTATTTTTCACCCAAGATTCTAAAGGATAAAGTCTTAGTTTTAATTCAAATAACCCAATAGAGAAGTTATCTGATCAAAACAACTTTATCTAGATAATCTCTAAGAAAATAAATGAATTCCCAATAATTCTACAAGTTTATCTTGATCTAATTTATCCAAAATTAAATCAACCAATAAACAGACAAGAATTATCCGATCCAATAATTTAACAAGTTTATCTTGAATTAATTTTATCACAAAATTAATTCAACCGATAAACAGACATAAATTATTTAATTCTTTCAAATTTTAACCAATCTGATAAATCTGACATGAGTCACCAATTATTGGAAAAGCATGCCGTGTCGTTACAGGATGTTGTGAGCTAGCAAAGGGGACCAAATGGACCTATATAGTTCAAGCTCCCGATAATTATGAAACCCAATATCCCAGATATACATTTCATAATTATCAACTCCAACACTACTCCACTAAAAGCTTGGAGCTGCACTCTCAAACTATATAGAATTACAAAGCTCGTATAGCTAAGTCTCCATGACATATCATAGTGTATCGTATCCCCATATGATAATCCATAATCGGCTTAAGGACAAGTTCTGTCTTACCTTTTCGATTATTTTTATCTTACGTTCTATTATCTCATCATCAGAAAACTCACTATCCAAAGATAGTATACCATTCGGTTGCACCTATGTATCTAAATGTTGAGCGCTCCAGTTTTTTAATTACAGGACAACGCATATAAGAGGATATCATTACTCCTAAAGAGGAGCTTTGGATTCCATATCTATGAATAACAAGTCTACGCCATCAAGAATCATGCCTCCAACGTACTGGCATGTATACGACTATTAAGATGTGGGTGTCACCCTTTGGTACAACAAAAGACACAAGTCAAGACAACGGACCCACTATTCATCTCAAGATTAAGAGACAACGTAAATGATTGTCTAAAGTGAATCGATTTTCCAAGACAGAATTATTAATCCAAATCAATTCACTTTATGTCCCGATTCAACACATCGTCACCTATGACAAGATGCCAATGTTTCTATTCACGAAGTCCACCTCCGATGGTCAAGACAAACCATCTCCCAAAAGGGATATAGACAACATAACAATCTTTGCATGAATAAAGCGCCCAACTTTGTTCCCTTGATTACGGATCTTATGTTTTAGACCATCACCTTAAGAATCGTGTCTTCCGCATAATCTATCCATCATATGCCCAATTCTTAAGGTTTAGACCGACAGTCTCAGACTATTGTTTGCTTAACATACATTCAACAAATATGAACGTAAAGAGGACAAGATTTGATATATAAAATAATGAATAAATTCTTTATTGATAAAAATATCTTCAAAAACTTATTACATTTTTACTCCCTAGGGCATACATGTCTAACAATCTCCCACTTGCACTAAGTGAGTAAATAAGACAAATCTCACATCCCCATAGCTTCTACATGCCTCTCGAAGACTCTCCCAGTAAGTGTCTTCGTAAATGGATCAGCTAAATTGTCCTCTGATGCGATCTTGCACACCGTGACATGCCCACCCTCAACGAAGTCCTTTATCACATGATATTTTTGATCAATATGCTTACTCTTCTTGTAAAATCTTGGTTCCTTAGCATTAGCTACCACCGCACCGTTATCACAGTATAGTGATACCGCCTTATCTACACTAGGAATAACCTCAAGATGCTCAAGGAACTTGCGGAGCCACACTGTTTCTTTGGAAGCATCACTAGCTTCCACATACTCGGCCTCCATCGTTGAATCCGAAGTGCAATCTTGCTTAGCACTTCTCCAACTAATGGCATCGCCGCCCAGAGTAAACACAAAACCTAAAAGTCTATTTCCTAGAATCCAAATAGGATTGAAAATCCGAATCAATATATCCTAGAGGAGTCAGGTCCTCACCCAAATATACAAGCATATACCCTCGAGTCCTTCTCAGGTACTTGAAAATATGCTTTACCGTAACCCAATGGTTCGGTCCTAGATCCGCCTGAAATCGACTTACAATCCCGACCGCATAACTAATATCCGGTCGTGTGCAAAGCATGGCATACATGAGACTACCCACTGTCGAAGCATAAGGCACCTTCATCATGTATTTTCTTTCTTCATAAGACTTTGGAGAGTCTTTCTTAGAAAGAGTAATTCTAGACCTAGATGGTTGCCCACCTTTCTTGGAATCCTGCATTGTCAATCTCCTGAGAATTTTATCTATACAGCCGCCCTAGGACAAAGATATCATTTTATTCTTCCTATCCCGAAAGATCTAGATACCGAGAACAAAATTAGCCACACCTAAGTCCTTCATGTCAAACTGCTTGGTCAACCATAATTTGACAGATGACAACGCCCCAACGTCATTGCCAATTAGCAGAATGTCATCTACATAGAGCAGTAGAAAAACCACATTCCCATCCTTAATGTGTTTGTAAACACATGGTTCATTCACATTTTGTGAGAACCCATAACTCTTGATCACATGATCAAATCTTATGTTCCAAGAACGAGAAGCCTGTTTAAGTCCATAAATTGACTTTAGCAGCTTACAAACCTTATCCTCTTGACCCGTGACCTTGAACCCGTCTGGTTGTTCCATATAAATGGACTCATTAAGATAGCCATTTAGAAAAGCTGTCTTGACATCCATCTGCCAAATCTCGTAGTCTAGAGCGGCAGCTATGGACAAGAGAATCCGGATGGACTTAAGCATGGCTACAGGCGAAAAAGGTTTCCTCATAATCGATTCCTTCCTTTTGCGTATAACCCTTAGTTACCAGTCTAGCTTTAAAGGTTTTGACCTTTCCATCCACTCCTCTTTTCCTCTTGTAGATCCACTAACACCCTATGGGTTTTACCCCATCGGGAAGATCTACAAGCTTCTAGACCTGATTAGTCTCCATAGACTTCATCTCTGTGTTCATGGCCTCGGTCCAGAGTTTTGAATCAACATCCTCCATAGCTTCTGCGTAAGTATAAGGATCCCTGTCGTGTTCATTTGATTCAGCCAAGAAGACCTCCCCATTGAACATATACCTCTCTGGTTGACGCCCGATCCTCCCACTACGCTGAAGCCCTTAAGGTTGTTGTTCAGGTTTGTTTGGTTTTTCTACACTAATCGGAACGGTTTCATTCAGAACCTCCGGAGTGATCGGATCACTCCTTAACTCCTCAAGCATCACTTTGCTTCGAGGTTTAAAGTCGTTCATGTAACTCTCCTCAAGGAAAGTTGCATTAGTTGAAACCACGAATTTATTTTCCTTTGGGTTATAAAAATAGCCCCCTTTAGTCCCCGTATGCGAATATGGTTTAAGGATGTCTTCCTACTCGTCCACAACTTGTGAGGAGTTTTAGGGACTAATTTTGAAGGTACATTGTTCAAAAGATAACATGCGGTTTGTAGTGCATATCCCCAAAAGGATAAAGGCAATGATGAATAACTCATCATGGACCTGAATGATGTCCAATAAAGTCCTATTCCTTCTCTTCGCTATGCCATTCTGCTGCGGAGTGCCTGGTGCAGTTAAATGGGATAGAATCCCATTTTCTAATAAGTGTTCCAAGAACTCATCAGAAAGGTATTCCCCACCTCGCTCGGATCGAAGTGCCTTTATGGGTCTACCCAATTGTTTTTCCACTTCAGCCCGAAACTCCTTGAACTTGTCAAAAGTGTCACTTTTGCTGTGTATCAAATACACATACCCATATCTTAAGTAATCGTCAATAAAAGTGACGAAGTACTCATACCCTCCTCGTGCCCGGATGTTCATCGGTCCTCAAACATCACTATGCACTAGTTCTAGAACCCCTTCGGCCCTATTGCCCTTAGACCCAAATGGTCTTTTAGTCATTTTACCCTCCAAACAAGATTCACATTGAGATATAGATTCCACCTTTAAGTGACTTAAAGGTCCATCCCTTACCAACCTTTGAATCCTATTCAGGTTAATATGACCAAGGCGCAAATGCCAAAGATAAGTCTTATTAGAGTGAGAAGTTTTAAGTCTTTTAGAGTTATTATCATTCATCTCAGCATTAAGCAATAAGTTTATCTTAGGTTTGATAAAATATAGATTATTTTGCATCCATCCAGAACAGATAAAAGATTTGTTTTTACGAATCACCACTTTATCATTAAAAGAAACCAAGTAGGAGTCTTTAAATAAACAAGCTACAGAAATTAAATTCCTTTTAAATTTAGGAACATAAAAACAATCTTGCAAAAATAAATTCCTATAATTATCAAAATAAAGATGGACGTCTCCTACTGCTTCCGTTGAGACTAAGGATTCATCGCCCATTCGAAATGTGAAGTCTTCATGCAGCAGACTTCTCGTTTCTTTGAACCCTTGCAGAGAAACACAAACATGATTAGTTGCACTGGAATCTATGACCCATATGTCACTGGATTCTTCAACCAAACAAGTTTCTAAATACAGAAGATTACACCTACCTCCTTTGGAAAGGAAGTCCTTGCAATGCTTCTTGATATGCCCGACCTTCCCACAGAAGAAGCACTTAAGCTTCTTTGGGTTCTTCTTCTTCTTGCTCTTGGTAGTAACAAGAATAGAAGAATTCCCGTTCTTGGCCTGTTGCTTCTTTCCATTCCTAGAGTTAGGATTGGAACCAGAAGCAGCCACTATATTGGCCTCACCACCCGTAGGAGACTCCCTAATCAGCAGTTCAAACTCTTGTAACTGTTTTATCAGTTCTGTCAAGGTCATATCCTGTCTATTGCTTAAATTAAAAGTAGCTCTAAAAAAAATAAATTCCTTAAACAGAGTCTCAAAGACCATAGTCATCTGAGTTTCAGCATCGATGTCGGCTCCATTGGTTTGAGCCTCAACGAGGTAACCCATGGCCAACATCATGTGGTCCTTTATAGATGTCCCCGGCCTCTGTCTATAGTTTAAGAGTTTACAGATATCACAACCTTACAATGATAATTCCCAACTTAGAATTCAACAAGCTCCTAAGGGAGTCATGCCAAATTCAATCAGGAACACGGATCCCCTCCTGATTAATATATGCCATCTAGGACCCGTATGATCCAGCATATATTAATAATCGTTTCTTTGGCCATTAATTTTATTAACAGAGCTTTTAGGGGAGGTTAATAATAAAATTAACGTGAGTCTATAACCATCGTTTCAATATTTTATCCATGATTTATAATCACCACCTAGGGGTGTGCAACCATAAATCATACTAAAATACCTTATCCTCTCAGAGATCTAAAATGGTACATGATAGAAATCCCTTCCTAGGGGTCGGGACCACCATGTTCTGCCTATGAACCAACAATGGAGGCCTTAGGTTCTCTCTTCAAAAACCTTCTCCCACTCAATCTTTTGAAATCAAGGCTTTATTTTAAAATTATGCATAAACAATTTTAATATAAGCGGCGCTTCCTATTCTATATGACATGCCATCAATATACATGGCAAATCATATTATAATACAGACAAGCAAAGCAATCAAGCAAAGCTACAAGCAAAATAATATATAACCGTAATATTATGGCTCCATCCTAGAGAATAGAAAAATTAAGATTACAAGAGAATAATCGAGACATATTATCGATTCTTCATCCTTGAATCCTCAAGTTGTATCCTCTTTCATGTAATTCCATCTTCAAGTCTTCAATCCCGTATGAATCGAATACTTTATATTTCCGGTCATATCCAAATTTAATGTTTCTCAAAATTGTCCCAAAAATAAAATTAAAACTGCACTGAAAAAACTGCACCTTTTTTGAAAATTTTCTAGCTCTCAGTCGACAGACCGATCACCCGGTCATGCTTCATCGGCCTACCGATCAAGAGGATCGGCCTGCCAACCCGTGAAAGTTTGCCCTGCCGAACTGGAAGTTCGGCCTACCGGCAAAGCCGCCTGATTTCTGCCCCACTGACGGCCTGCCGAACCACACGTCCGGCCTATCGGTCTGTGACCTTTGTCCTGTCGAACTGTAAGGTTCAGCATGCCGACCGAGCAGAAATCTCCATTCTAGAAAATACAATTTTTAATGCAATTCATCAATTATATTTTCAACAATTCAAAAACATAAAATTAGAGACTCGAGAAATACGTGGGAGCATCATCATCAATCTTCTAGATCCGTCTTCTCCGAATAATTATTTAATTACAAAATTCTTACAAATTTAAAACTAAATAATAATATCTAGATAGAGATGATAGTCCGTTATTTAATTACATGAAAAACTTAGATACACATTCTAACCTCTAAGGAACATAACCGATATTAATTAATTAATAAATGATTAAATAACGATTTAATCAACCATAATCAATTAATAAACATTCACCACATAATCCATGATAACATATATAATATATAGAAATCTAGAGTGTCAACTCTCTATAAAATTAAATTCAAGCAAAGTAGAGATTAAGATCACAAAATTTATACATATAACATGATCACAAACTCGTAAATTTATGTAAAAACCATGTCTCTGATATCAATTGTTGGAAAAAGAGTGTACAACAGAATTTTAAAAAATTTATATCAAAGTAATTTTCAAAACACAAGTTTGACATGCTATATGTATCAATTAACCAGATCTTACTAACCTTTGTGTGCCGAAGAACATCCGCAATCCGTGTAGAGAAGTAACATTCCAGAAGAGCCTCAACCAACTGGTCTTCTTTGCTATTCTCTATCCATGACCGGAGTGAGTGTGGGCTCACACGTACAGCTCTTCCACCGGTGACTCTCCTTCCAACCAATCGAGAGAACCCAAAGCAAGTGTTCGTGATTTGTGAACAAAAGCTCTCAGGGAGCTTTTTAGATTCTCACTTAGCAGAGTATCACTCCTAATCTCTCAATTGATCTCTTTAACCTGTGAGAATCACTCCCTATTTATAGAGGTTGGTCCTAGGGTCAGTCCTCATCAGATTAGGTCTCAAAATTCTGATCAGAATCAAATTCGGATCAATATCTGATAAGATTTGCGTGGAAACGCGTGATCTTATCCTTTGCTGATCGGCAGGCCAAACAAGTCCCATCAGCCGGTCGAACATGTTCATCAGCAAGCCGAGCTACCAAATAAAAATCTCCGTGAATCTTTTATTTTCCACCTGAGATTCTATAGGATAAAGTCTTAGTTTTAATTCAAATAACCCAATAGAGAAGTTATCTGATCAAAACAGCTTTATCTAGATAATCTCTAAGAAAATAAATGAATTCCCAATAATTCTACAAGTTTATCTTGATCTAATTTATCCAAAATTAAATCAACCGATAAATAGACAAGAATTATCCGATCCAATAATTTAACAAGTTTATCTTGAATTAATTTTATCATAAAATTAATTCAACCAATAAACAGACATAAATTTTTTTAATTCTTCCAAATTTTAACCAATCTGATAAATCTGACACGAGTCATCAATTGTTGGAAAAGCACACCGTGTTGTTACAAGATGTTGTGAGCTAGCAAAGGGGACCAAATGGACCTATATAGTTCAAGCTTCCGATAATTATGAAACCCAATATCTCAGATATACATTTCATAATTATCAATCCCAACGTTGCTCCACTAAAAGCTTGGAGCTGCACTCTCGAATTATATAGAATTACAAAGCTTATATAGCTAAGTCTACATGACATATCATAGTGTATCATATCCCCATATGATAGTCCATAATCGACTTAAGGACAAGTTCTGTCTTAACTTCCCGATTATTTTTATCTTACGTTCTATTATCTCACCATCATAAAACTTACTATCTAAAGATAGTATACCATTCGGTTAAACCTATGTATTCAAATGGTTGAGCGCCCCAGTTTTTCAATTACAGGACAACGCATATATGAGGATATCATTACTCCTAAAGAGGAGCTATGGATTCCATATCTATGAATAACAAGTCCACGCCATCAAGAGTCATGCCTCCAACATACCGGCATGCATACCACTATTAAGATGTGGGTGTCACCCTTTGGTACATCAAAAGACACAAGTCAAGACAACGGACCCACTATTCATCTCAGGATTAAGATACAACACAAATAATTGTCTAAAGTGAATTGATTTGCCAAGACAGAATTATTAATCTAAATCAATTCACTTTATGTCCCGATCCAACACATCGTCACCTATGACAACATGCCAATGTTTCTATTCACGGAGTCCACCTCCGATGGTCAAGACAAACCATCTCCCAAAAGGGATATAGACAACATAACAATCTTTGCATGAATAAAGCACCCAACTTTATTCCCTTGATTGCGGATCTTATGTTTTAGACCATCACCTTAAGAATCGTGTCTTCCGCATAATCTGTCCATCATATGCCCAATTCTTAAGGTTTAGACCGACAGTCTCAGACTATTGTTTGCTTAACATACATTCAACAAATATGAACGTAAAGAGGACAAGATTTGGTATATAAAATAATGAATAAATTCTTTATTGATAAAAATATCTCTAAAAACTTATTACATTTTTACTCCCTAGGGCATACATGTCTAACAATGTCGGTAGCTTTTCTCCTTGAAAATTAAAAACAGGATAATCTATTAGATCCTGCTCTGCCATATACCAGATTCCACTCTAACAGTGCATGCTGGAGACGTCAATATTCTTTTAATTGAAAATAAATAAAGAAAAAAATCTGTTAGATTCTGCTCCGACATTTGTCGTACTCCACTCATGTGGTTAGCGTTGGTGACTAAGGATGTTAGTAGTTTTTTTAATTGGAAATAAGAAAATAACATAATTTAGTAAATTATGCTTTGATATTTGCTAGATTCCATTATGGCAGCCCACATTGGCAGCAGGAAATGTTCTACTTTGATTTTTTAGAAATAAAAAAATAAGATAATCTAATAGATTCTACCCTGACATCTACCAGATTTCACTCCATGGCCTGTGCCAGCGAACAAAGGAGGTATTTATTATTGAAAAATAATAAGATTATCTAGTAGATTCCCCTCTAACATTTTACTTCGGCAACCTGCATTGACAACCAGAGTATTCTATCACAAAAAAGAGTGAGAAGGAAGGGTAATTTAAATTTTTAATAAATCATCTTTTCTAATTAAATGGGAGGTTTTGTAAAGAACATTTTAGGAGAGCAATCTTGAAAAATACTCTTTTAGAGGGTACTTTTATGATTTGCTCTTTCGTCCAATGCAAATTACATGTTATGCCACTTTTTTTATCTACTTATTTCTTCGAGCCACAAAGAAAAACTAATAAAAAGCTTATATCTTTTTTCCTTTTCTTTTTTCCCATCTCTTTTTTATTATTATTTGTTTTCTTGATTTTCCTCTCTCTCCTCCTTTTTCGTTTGTCTTTCTTTTTCCTCTCTCTCTCTCTCAGATACAGAAAAACCTCGGATCTATAATAAAGCTCCGACCTAGTGAAGCTCGACATCGAATTTCCGTGGCGATCATTGGCGAAGGGAGACAGCAAAGATGGTGGACCAGATTGGAAGACAAAGATGCTTCGTCGGCAATATTGATGGCGAGTTTGGGGTGAGACAATTGTGACTTTGTCGCATGGAGTGATTGTATCCATAGATATCATAAATTCTCTCTCAAACTCGGCTTTCTCGTGACGCAAAAGCTCAAGAATTTGGGAAGTAAACTAGTGTTTGGGACTCAAAAGATTCTAAAGAGATAGAGCCACTGGAGAATAAAGCCATATCGGTAGTATCTGTACAGAAGTCGGCGAGTCATATGTGGGACACTGTGTTAGAGATCACAAAGTCGGCATAGGAGAAGAACGACAATCCCCTGGCCTGGGCAATTCAACTCAGCTTCTACCTCAACTCAGCGGAAATCCCTCTACCCTCGCCAGACCTAGCTCACCTCATCGTCTCCCACATCTGCTACGCCAATCACTTGCTGATCACGTGCAAGCTCCTCGAGAAGGCCTTGTCCCTCAAGAGCGCCCCTTCTATGCTCTTCCTCACTCTTTTTTCCACCAAGTACCAGACAGCTCTTTAGTGGCTGTGTTTCTTTTTTCCTTTTTTCTTTTTTTTGTAAAGTTACTGTATCTAACTAATATAGGATTGGCATTATGATTAGTTACTTTTTTTTTTGAGACATTGTGGACTTGATTTGAATCTTGAGAATTGTCAAGATTTTGAAGCTTTTTCTTGATTGGTTGGTTAGAAACTTAAAATTGACATGTTTTTGTTTTCTTTGTTTTGTTAGGGTGATTCCAAATCAACAGCTCTACCCAACGGCGTACAGGCTTTACATGGAACTAGTTAAGAGACGTGCATTTTCATTCACTTCTCAAACAAAAGGTCTCAATTATCAACAGTAAGGTATATCTATCTCTATTGTTGTTTATTTTATTGTCTAATTTTTCCCTGAACAAATGCTTATTTATAATAAAAAGCAGTCTTTTAAATTTTTAATGTTTTTTTCCTTCTTTGGATTATGATTTTTTTGTAAAGTAAAAGGCATTGACTTATATATATACACACGTACATACATACTATACATATATTAATTCGTTCACAAGATTTTGAAATCGATTGATGATCTTCTACATCTTTCCAATATATACGGCATCGAAAAATTGTCCCAAAAACACTGAAAAATGTTCGGAAAAGACGTCAAAAAATGTGCCAAAAGGACACACGGTATGTTCCAATCATAGGGACATGAAAAAGATCCTAGAGGGATATGCAGACATGTCTCGCTAGCCCATGTGATATTTTCTCGAGGGACATGAAAAATATCCTAAAGGAACATGTAGACATATCTCAGTGGGACATAAGACATGTCTTGTAGAAATACAAAAAGTGTTCTAGGTGATATGCGGACATATCTCAATGAGAAATGCGACATGTACCCGAGGGATACAAAAAATGTCTTGGAGGGACATGCATACACGTCACGGTAGGACATGTAATATGTCTCTAAAGGACACGAAAAATATCTTGGAAGGACATGCATGTCCCACCAGGACATATGACATGTCACGGAGAGACATGCGACATATCACTAAAGGATACAAAAATGCCCCAAAAGGACATGTAGACATGTCTTGGTGGAACATGCGATATGTCATTAAGGGACAAGAAAAATATCTGGGAGGGACATACAGATCTGCCTTGATGGAACATGCTACAAGTTTGTGACATAAAAACTTTTACATTTTTTGACATAAATTAAAATTGAGTTTAAAAAAGTGGTATTTATGTGAGTTCTATTTTGTTTATGCTTAGAAGTCTCCAGGATTTTGGGCCCATAACAAGCCTTCTTGTTCGGTCAATTCTTGGTGAGCATTTTCTCGACCCCATAATCTTTCCAAGGGAAGATAGTCTAAAAGTTAAATGACCATTTTGCCCTTATCTTTTGAGATAAACTACATATCTTGAGAGCAAACTTCTAACACATTAGTAGCAATTTGGTTTTTCCTTGTTCTATACTTTGTCATATCTGTTTCTGGCACGTGCACACTAATGTATGTTCTATCTAAAGCTCCTAAACAACCCTAAAATGTGGTAAATAAATACAAATAAGTATTCTTTGAAAAACTACAATAATAAGGCATACCTTAAACCACTTCCATTTGGGATCTATAAAGTTGTCGAGCACTGGCTCAGGGACTTTCTAAAATTCTTTTTGGCATCGTATTATTGCTCTTAAGCATGCATGAAAGTATTTACTTATAGTTTGTCCAGATCATAGGAATTTGAAACCCATGACACGATTTTTATGATGGTGACGTAGAATGTTCAAAAATATGGCACCCATTTCCTCTGCAGACATATTGCGTACGTGTTCTACTTAGTTGCCTCTAGCACTAAGTAAATCACACAATCTACTAAATGTCTGTCTATCCATACCCAATTGTGATATAAATGTTCTATCGCTTTCAAGTGCTATTCTATACAAGTGTTTCATTTGGCAGAAAACTCTCATTACATATGGTTGGTTGCTAAGGTGTCGTTGATAACTCAGCCATAGGTAGGCACATCTAATAGCACAAACAGCATATATAATTTTAAATATGATGAGTAATGTGTTTAGAATAAGGAGCAATTTTCTTGTCCTTCTTGACAAACTTAATCGCGCCATCTTTCTAAAAAAAATAAATAATTCTTTTTTATAATATGCTTACAACATCAAGGTACATAATAACAACTCTAATCTAAATATAGTTTTATTTTTGTAGTTTTTTTACGCTTAATTAATTGATATTAAACTATTCAATATTATTAATTTGGTCTACTCGTTAACAATTTTTTTTTCACAATTAAGAACTATATAATTATTTGTATCTATGCTGAATTAGAAGAAAAAGAACAAAAAGAAGAAGGGCTTTTAAATTGCATGATGACTTTTAAACCAAAACTGATATAACATAATAACTAATATAACAAAAGTTAACATAAATTGTCAAAATATTTTGTCAATTAGAATACTAAAATTTTTTCTTGAATTAATTGACCCAAAAACAAAACAATCAAACAAATAAATGACTAAAAAAATTGGCATTTGAATGAACTAGAAAGGATTGCATAGGTTTGCATTAAAAAAAAAATGATCGCATATAATATAGCCCAAAACACTAGCTACTATATCGCAAGTAAGCACACCTATATAAAAAACAATAAAAAGAAAAATATAAAAATTTGAAGAAAAGTAGGATAAGATTGATCATATTTACAAAGGTTGATTCCCAAGAAAAACCTGCAAAAGGTTGAACGCGTATAAAGGCAAAAATAAAAAAAGTGTGTTTCAAGCAATACGAAGTAAAATAAAAAATTAGGACAAACAATAATAATATAAATCATTGCGTACCTTTGTTTTTTGATAGACAGATGAAAAGTTATTGTAGGACTCTTTTTATTTGCCCTGTGCAGCGTGACTGCGAGAAAGAAAATGGAGCTGGTAAAGAATGTATGAGTGAGACGTGAATGAAACAAAAGTAGGGTTGATTTTGGTAAAAGAGACAGTTACTTTTTTTCTTTTTTTGAGAGAAAGAGGAATTCAATTCCGTAGATCTGAGGAGGGCGACAAATTCCCCCATGTCCGGGAACTTAATTCCTTAGTTATAGATGGGGTCTGTATCATTTAATTTCCTAAAATAAAAATATACACGGGAATTTAAAACGGGAAACTCAATTTCTTTTCCTAAATTAGAATTCATGGCAAGTAAACATGCCCTTAACATTAAGAAAAATAGTCTATGTTCTTATTTGAGTGTTGTTGGTCTGTAATAAGTTTTATTTATACTTATGTTATAGTTTTTGTGAGCTTTTATTGATGTACTTTTAATATTATGCATGTTGGGTACGAAAAAGTTTAGATATAAGTCGTGTTTTGTGTTTTAAAAGGATTTTCACTTTCTTTAACTTAAAAATATAGTTAATTTAAAGATACGTTCTGACATTATGCATGTTAAGCATGAAAAAGTTTTAGATTTAGTTTATGGTCTTATGTTTAGAAGGATTTTTCACTCTCTTTGACTTTAAAATGGGCACTTTAATAATCAATTTTAAAGTATTTTTAAACATGGGACTTTTTGAGTCACAGCAATATTAACAACTCTATGTAAGATGTCAAAAACTAAGATCTTAACCCCAAAGCTAGTTTGGAAGTATTTTTAAACATAGGACTTTTTGAGTTACAGCAACATTAACAACTCTATATAAGATGTTAAAAGCTGAGATCTTAACCCCAAAACCAGGTTGCAGTGAGGTTGTAGAGAGGTTGCAATGTGGTTACAACCTTGGTAGTACAAATGGTATACGTGTTTCATTTATGTTTGTCCTTTATCTATCTCAATGTTTTCAATATCATTTTTATTATTTAATAAGACTTTTGCAGCAATTGCAGTACAATCGGTGGTTGTTATTAACACTTTTTCATCAAGTGTTGCATATGAAGTTGCAACTTGAATTGCAACCTCAACCTTTGCAGGGCGTGCTTTGTTTAAAAATTGTTCACTTCTAGCTTCCTAGAGTTGAAACCACTTAGTTTATTGTTCCTTATGACCTTGTAAAAAACTGTAAGTGCAATCGATAATAATTTTTGAAAATTTTTCATTGAGGTTGTACGTGATGTTGCAACATAAATTACACACTCGATAATACAAATTTTAAAACTGCTCAGTCTTTGATTTCAAAAGTTAGGATGCTTAGTCTATTGCCTTTTTAAGCCCCTGTAGCAAACTACAAAACAATCTACAGTTGTTCTAAGACTATTTCGTTAGATGTTATACACAAAGTTGCAACATAGTTGCAACATGGGATCCAATCTCAATAGTACAATTTGCATTTTTTTGTAAAATGACCCTCACAAAAGTCCAAATCATGATTTCTACAAAATATGAAAGTCTTAGGTGTCGACAAGACTAACAACTTGCGTAAAATTTTTTTTTTGAATATTCTGCCTCTAAAAGAAACCTTTAAACATATTATTAAAAATAGTATAATCAATAAAGTTTACAAAATCACTACAAACGATAATATTAAAGACATAAAATGAATTTTTTAAAAACACAGAAGTTCTAGGCCTCGTCAGAATAAGCAACTTTCATAAAAGAAATTTTTATCAAAACTGCCTTTGATATTTGGTTATGGTGACTATTAAAACTGACAAAAGTATCTTCCGGTAATGGTTTCAAATAAAATGCATATTTAGTGGTAGAATCACTCTTTACAAACAACAAAAAAATTGCAACACTTAGAGTCTACAATTCAAAGTTTTATCAAACTTTGGAGTCCAATTTAAAATACGGTTTTCAATTAAAAAAACTTTACACATAAAGCTTTCAATAGATTTAAAAAACAAGAGATCATAGAAATGAAAGTTGATTGTTTTACTATGACCGCAATCATAGGCCCAACACAAGAGCACGTTTAGAAGCCAATTATTATATTTAAATTTCTGATATTTAATATCATAGAATGCATTTGGTTTCTGAGGGTCATATCTGGCCTAATAGATTAAATAGTAACCAGATATGGGCTTATAGGCCCAATGATTCTATTCATATTCAAATAAAATTTTAGTATAATAATGAACTCAATGTAAGTAGTATGAGTGATTAGTGAATCAAGTTATAAGGAGAACATAATTAATTAATTTCAAAATTAATTAATTAATTTTCAACATTAGTATGATTTAATTAAAGGCAATTAAAGAAGATAAATTGACAAGGATTATGAGTTAAGAGGATTTAAATTTAATTAATTGTTTTAACTACCCAAAATAGCTAGTTAGTTATAAAGAGAAGTTTTTAAGAAAAGATTTAATGTCTTTTTCTTCGTTGCTACTCTCATTAGTATAAAATAAGTTAAGCTTGCACTTTTACTAGGTGCTTTTCCTCAGACTCTAGGAATAGTGGACAAGTACGTGGCTAGTTATTAGATCCTAGTTTTGGAAACGAAATAAGTAGGAATCTCGCTTACGGCATGAAAACTATGGTTTTTCAATTAAAGTGTTTTCACATGTTTTATAAAATGCATTATCTGTATTGTGTTATGATGTCTATTTTGTGATGTACACTATATAAAATTATATTGCATATTCACCTTATGTTAAGAATAATTATAATTTGTCGCGATATGTAGTAACATGCTATTTTGCATACATACAATAAGACAAATGAAATAAATAAGATAGAGATAAGTTAAGTTAAGAGTGTCGTACCAACCTCTCAAACTACAAGGATGCATTCAGTTCAAATTCTTTTTATGGTCACTGGGGATCTTTGTGAACCCTAGCTTCTGGATGGTCGCGCACAACGAGTACATACATATAGGGGCCCATTACATATGATAGTTTAGATACATAAGACCTATTCATAATAAAGCATAATCACCTCATGCAAGTTTTTATAAATGTTTTAAGGTTTGATCTGCGAGTAAATGTTTTCTACTTGCTGAGTGAAAGCTTACTCAGATATGTTTATGTTGTAAGTAAGTAACTTGTTAACAACTTGTGATAGACAATATGGTGAACGGTGAACGTACAATGGAGATGTGTATGGATACCGCTTACTAATGATTTTTCTCCTTCTTATCCTTGGCCCACCTGTCAACAGCCTTCTCGCCTCAAGTGCCATCGCCATTGTAGGAGCTTCAAATTATGTATTCAATTCAATGTATGGCTCGAGCAATAAAATTGTATGAATAATCATAAAAAATACACAAGTCATTTAGCCTTAGTCCTTTTTCAATCTTATGTCTTTTATTTTATTTATTTATTCTCAACAAGCATCTGTCAGACCCCTTCAAAAACCTTTTAGTCCACTCTTGCTTCAATGCCAAACATTCCTCTTCTTCTTCTTTTTTTTTTTTAATGAGTCTGACACTTCGTGGGCTGTTAGGCTTAACAGAATTTTTCCTATTTTTCTGCACTTCTTTTACTTTCTTTTTGTCCAAGGTTCTCTTTTAACTATTTTTTCTTCGTGCTGCTTTACCATTTAGAAAATATTCCCACCACTCAGCCAGTTACGTCTTTGTCTGTAACATTATATAGAAAAGGCAATCCACTTAGCCATGACATTCCTACCTTTCTTTCATTGGCATTTGTTTATTGCCTTTTTTTTTTCTTTCTTTCTCTACTTTTTTCCAAATGTACTCATTAAATATTTTGCTTCCTTATTTTATGTGTTCAATAATATTTATCAATTGTATCCTCATTTACATAATTTTTTTACCCAATTTGCTAAAATATTTATTTATTTTCAAATGCGATCATTAAAGTAATTTTTTAACTAATTTCCTATTTAAAATATTTCTTTTTCCCCAAATACATCCTTTAAAAAAACAAACTTTTAAGTGTTTCAATCAAAATGCAATTTCTATCGATATATTTATCTATAATCTATGTCTATAAGGAGATAGAACAAATTAAATATGGTTTTTTAGGGGTGTTCATGAAATATGTCAATCCATTTAATTCAATCTAATTCGACGATTATGAAAATTACTGATTAGTTTTAGATGGAGAATTTACCAATCCGATATGTACAGATTAGATTACAAATTGAGTATATATCAAAACTCAAAAATTAAGTATGATGTGAAGGCTTAGTTTAAGAATGTGTAACCTCAATATTCTATTAATACTTCGCTAAGGGAACTCACAAAACCACTTATTAATATATAACGAATTATTGGGTTTTTAGAAATTAAATGTTGTGGTATACAAAAGGAATTCCTATACCAATTCCTCATCTCCTAGGCCTAGTTGTAATCTTCTCAAAATTCCAATTTAAAAGATACAAGGTTTCTCAGCTATTGTAGAAATATAAATCATGGCGGAACTATGAGTTATAAAGTCTTTTTTTTTTTTTTAATTTTTGTTCAATTCTTCTACTTAAAAAGAACTTCATCCTCAAGGCCTTATATCAAGTCAACATTTAGATCTCGTAAATGTCATCATACAATGGACTCTTAACTTTATTGTACAGTGTACTCAACTAGTATTGGCACGACATATGTCCTGTCAATGGAAACTATTTAGACAAAACAATATTTTCAAAACCTTTAGGAAAGAAAACATTAGTTCAAACAAAACTATTTTTAATACTAAATGCAAAAGAAAACTCACATGGTTTAGTTATCGAGGTGTCTGAAGCCTTGCTCTGATACCGGATCTATCAACTCAAAAATGGGGCATTCGTTTAAGAAAATAATTAAAGTTAGGTAAAATTTTAAAACTTGAAATCAAATTAGAAATGAAATTAATTAAATGTGACTTGATTATTTTCCTAAACCAATCCTCAAACAATATAAGAATGAATAAGAATGTTTTATTTTAACTTCTACTTATTCGTAAACAACCATTATTTATACAAATTACATAAATTATTTAGAAGGTTGAAATTATTAAGATAGGGAAGGACAATATAGTTGCATTGGCACAAACTATCTTAGAAACCTGAAACATGTCATATGCCTAACTAAAGATATTACGGTATATATATTGACGACTTATCAACACTATCTCGATACTTACCTAGCGCCAACTTTGCTTCGCGCAAAAGGGGGTTAATTTAAAACACAAAAATAAGCGAAAGACCAAACAGAATAACATTTGAACAAACTTTAACTTATCAAACAAATAAAGATATTTAAATAACCAAATGATAAACAAAGGAACTAATTGGAATACCAAAGATTGCAAATGTGCTAAAATAATTAAGAAAGAGACGAGATAATTTTAATTAAATTCCCTATTCCCAATCCTTTTGTATAACATATACTCAACATACTTGCAATGCCTCAAACATTGCCCACACTATGGAACCCCCCGATCAAGGTTTAGGGGCCTACCTCCAAGGTTACACTCTTCATAACTTGATCTCTCTGGCTACTAAAGACCAACCACCAGGAACCATATGTCCTCAATAGTGTTTCAATCTCCTATTATGCTCAAAATTTCTTATTTCGAGTCTAAATCATATTTTTTCAAATTTATTTTTCAAAATATGAAACTACTCATATTTAGATAGTATATTCATTTTGGAAACTTATTACAATACGTAAAAATACAATTATAAACAATCTTGTAAGAAATATGCTCATCTTAAGATAACAATATTGGCCAAAACAAAACAATTTAAGTTTAAATTATGGCTGCCAAGAAAGGGATTATAAATCCTACCTCTCAAACTAAAGAACAATCTTTTAGTTTTGAAACCAATTAATGATAGTTCAATACAACATTAATCCTAAGGTGTATATAAGGAAAATTAAAACTAAAGCTCAATGTACAACCATATTCATAAGTAAATCATGTGTAAATCTATTTCACTAGTGTGCCATTAAAATATTATGTAACTTTGAGACATGATGCTACTATATTTTAAAATAAATTAAGGCTAATTTTTTTATTTTAAAACTTGTTTTAGAATTAATCGTAAGATTAAAGAGGTTTTAAAAGGTTTAAAAATCACCACAAATAAAGAAAACAACAAAGTTTTCTAGCCTATCAATCCTCGGGAGTGGCCTGTCACTCCTGGGGTTGAAGGCCCCTTATAAAGGCCATAACTGGTCGGTCGATGAAGGTAACCGATCTACAGCCCAAAGGCAATTGGCCTGCCGACTTGAAATAACTAGACTGGTGACCTCAAGTAACCTGGAAGATTCTAGGTTTGGGTTTTTGAACATTTCAATCTCTAAGCTCGATTCTGAACTTATTTTGAACATCTTAAAGCATGAAAACCATACATAATGATAGAACAACATTAAATAACAATTTTTAAACTCATTAACATGGATTTAAACATCAAGTTCAAAGTTTCAGCTCCATATACAAAAGCAAAACCAAAACATACCAAATTCGGGTTTTAACACTTAGATTGAAGAAATTTTTAATATGTAACGTATATGTTCATGTTTAATCAATAAGAACATGTTTCTAATACAAAAATAAAATCAAAATAACAACATAATCATCGGTGTAATAGTTGCAACAAAGTTCATATCACAACAATAAAAAACACAACATATGCATATTTTTCTCCACAAAACTTAGCTTTAATCCGACAATGAGATGACATAAACCAAAGGAAGATTTTGGATTAAACGAAAACAAACACAAAACTAGATTAAGAGTTGAAATACTAACATTAAAATACTTTGAAAAGCTTGAAAACTCAAACCGTTAATGGTGCTTGAGAGCTTGGAGTGTCTTAATGATGGAGGTGATAGATTTTTCTGATTTTTGGCAAAGAGAAGGGTTGTCTTTTGGTGGTCTTTGCTGTGTTTTACCTGTAGCAAAATGAAGAGAGGGAAAGGGAGTTGGCATGTGAGAGAGGAAGTGTGGGAAGTTGTGAGTATGTGTGGGATTTCTAAGTAGTGGGGTAGGGTCTCAATATGGGGAATGTCTCAATGCATAGAGAAGTTTTTTTTTTAAAAAAAGTGGTTGTCTTCTTGGCTGAAGGGATGCATGGGTAAGAAGAGAATGAGTAGGGTTGGGCGTATTTTGAAATAAAAGAAGAATGTGAGGGCGTGAGGGTAAATAGTGGATATAGATTTGAAAATTAAATTGTGCCAAAAATGCTAGTTTAAATGTGTAAACAGATATTTATTTTATGCAACATGAAATTTTACATTTTCAAATCAATTAGCACATTAATTGATCGAATTTATAAATAATAAATTTGCAATTAAAATTTTAGGACGTTACAACTCCACTCTCCTAAAAGAAATTTCATCCATGAAATTTAAAGCTTACCTCAAAAGCGAAATAAGTGTGAGTATACCTTCCACATCATTGACTCTAATCGTAAGTTGCTTCATCCTCGTGGTGGGGCTGCCATAGTACTTTGACTAATGGGATTTTTTTGTCATCGTAAACTTGTGTCTTTGTGATCAATGATTTGAGTCAGCAACTCTTTGTAAGCCATGTCTTCTTGTTCTATTTTGTGATGAATTCCGGGTGAATATAACTAGGCCACCCCAGCCCGACCTAGTTCTATTTTGTGATGAATTCCGGGTGAGCCCGCCTAAATTAATATCTCTAAACTATAGCATAAAAGTGTTGTAGGCAAAATACACACTAGCATATATGTCTAAACTGTCTTGTTCTTCACTTTTGCCTATCAAAAAATATTGAATAGATCTAAGCACGTTTAGGTCTCTCTATACCGTCAAATGAAAAATATACATACTAAGAAAATCCCAACTAGAAGATAGACACATAAGGTTAACTCATTGTTCGTTAAAGCGTTACATCATATATAATTAAGGTATGTATTTGTATTTATAATTTGATCCATGCATATGAATAATGTTATTATTAGAAACTCGGCCATATACATATATTATTTGTGTGTGTGACCTTGCCGACTTACATAGGCAAAGAAGATATGCATCTTACCACGGAATATGTCAATATTTCAAAGGTACCTATAGCTAGCTGGGATTTTCCATTTGATGTAGAAAATCTTTAGCTGTCCTAGCCGCTGAAAAACAACAATAACAAGAATAAAACAAACAAAAAATATAAACCATGATTTGGGAAAAGGGAATATCTCGAATCAGCCAAATCTACAGACGATAATTATTTACACAACAGGTATGGTCTCTCAATAAGTACTATATTTTATTTGAATATTAATATTTAATGTCCAACTAAAGTTTTCCATGTGTTGCCTGTGATTGTTATTTAATGGGCTTGTCCTTTTTGTTCTGTAGTAAAACTTTGAGTCATCAATAAAAACGGAAAGATCTAACTGGCTTAATCTTATTTATGGAATGAAAAATGCCAACCCTAATCTATCAAAGTCTAGTATAAAATATAGACTCACTCTGACATATCATAAGTGCCAACACGGTACAACGCATTAATCTACAAGGAATATTAAAGTATCGAAACCATGTTGAGAGAAGAAAAATGAAAACATTATCATCGTGGAATTTTCACAAAACCCTCCCCCCAAGCAGTGTTAGGCGAAACACATATACTCTCTCTCTCTCTCTCTCTCTCTCTCTCTCGCTCTGCTAGGGTTTGTTTTGTTCTCTCCCTGCACCGCTAAGTCTGTGCAGGGCTAGAGTCCCTCTAGATTGGCCTCTGGACTCTAGGCCCAAAGTTTTGGTACCAGAATGAAGCTGTAAAAGTGGTTCCAGAGGAGTATGGCTCATGGGTGAGGGGTGTCAGAGGGGAGGCCGGCGCGGCGGGTGTCCGTTGCGTGCAACAAGGGCGAGGGTGAGGGAGGGGCTAGTGCGGACCGGAAGACGGTAAAGGGCTCCAATCTTCGGGCTGCCGGAGATCTTGGGCCCATTGAGGGTCAAAGCTTGGCGGTGTTCATCAGGTCTCTATGAGTGTGTGTGTGTTGGGGGGGGATGGTTTTCCAGGTGGTCTGACGGCTTGGGCACTTGCTCTCCTCGTTGCGAAATTCCCCAGTGTGGCCTCCTTGGCTGACTCGGCGTTGGGTGGCAGCGACGCTTAAATGTCATGAGCCGACAAAGGCTCGCCTCTTTTCCTGTCTCTCTAGCTTTGTTTGTTGCAGCAGTCTTCAGGCTCTCCGCTCACGGTGGCTGGATCGACTCTAACGGCTTTTGCTATGCTTATATTCTGGTTTTGTATTGTAATATAAAGGCATCTTTGCCTTTGGTTTGTGTCTCTGGTTTTGTGGTTGTTTTTTTAGTTTGTAATAACAGGAGTGCTCTTTCCACTTTTTGGTTTTTGTCTTTAAGTTCAACTCTCATGAGGTTGTCCTCTATGGTGCTGCTGTAGGTGATTGTTACAATATGGGTCTTATAGCCTCGATCGATCGGAGTTCTTCATCAACTGTAGCGGATTTGTTGAACGAGCCAAGGTGCTCTATTATTACAACACCTTATAGGTGAAAGTTTAATCCCTTTGAAAGCAACACTAGAACTTACTAGTAAAGCCCATTTGAGATCAAGATTAGGTATTCCTGTTTAATTTGGTCACTTTTATCACTATTGGTATGTGTATTTTCTTAACGTGAATACAATTACCAGTTAAAAAAAAAAATTTCGTCAGTATGTATTAGAAAAACATTCTCATCGAGCGTAGCAATTTTATTCTTGGGAAGTATTATGAATATTTTTGCCACACAATGATTGTAGCTAATATTTGCGGGGGAAAAAAAACCGTTACAAGTAGACTTTTATTATTGTTGCTAAACGAACTATTATTTAGTAACAAATTTTTTCGTGCGCCTCTATATTAATATATCATATCAAGGGTTAATTCAATTTAATTGAACCCTCAAAAATAAAAAGTTATCTCACTTGAACTTCTACAATTCGAAATGATTCAAAAATAATCTCACTACAAGAAAAACTACATTTAACGACATATTATTTACGACATAAAGTTTTTGAATATGGTTGAAAAGTATATACAACAACATCTCAAACAAAGATGTCGCTAATGATATTTGAAACAATAATTAACAACATCTATATAAATGCTGTATTAAAGCTCTTCTTTTAACGATAATAGTTTAGTATCGTTAAATTATTTAACGATAAGTAGGAGATATCGTCAAAGCCTTGAAAATTCTACGACACCCCTTATAAACGATATTGGTCAAGATGTTGTCTATAAGGGCTGTCGTAGAATCTCCAAGGCTTTGACGACATCTTCTACTTGTCGTTAAATAATTTAACAACACTAAACTATTGTTGTTAAAAGGATGCCTTTAATACGGCGTCTATATAGATGTCGTTAATTATTGTTTCAAATGTTATTAACAACATGTTTGTTGGAGATGTTGTATGTACTTGTCAACGACATTCAAAAACTACCTATCGTAAATAATATGTCGTTAAATGCAATTTTCTTGTAGTGTCTCCAAGCATATTAGAGCTTGCAATATTAGAATTTCTGTCAATAAAAGTTCATCTTTTAACAATTTTACATATGTGTGGGTCACATATATTTTTGATAAAAAAAAAAAACAAGACAGTTAAACAAAATAGACTTTAAAATTTTAATTTTTTTAAGAAAAGCAAATTGTTCTATACTTTTACCATAAGTATTGTCTTCTCTTTTTCTCATAAGGCCCACATTATTGTCGTCACTTGCATTGTCTTTTTTGCTCATAAGGCCCACATTATTGTCGTCACTTGTATTGTCTTTTACAAATGAGTCCTGTAACCTACATGTTTTTAAAACTGTTAAAAAACCATGTTTCATTGACGGAAGTATCAAAATTGTAACTTTTGATCATTTCGAGAACTACTTTTGTGCTATTTTTCAATTTTAATGATTAAAATAAAACAATCCCTTTTATTTAGGGATGAGATTTAAAATTAACCATTGGACCTATTTGCAAGGTCTTCTTAGAAGTTGTTTTGGGCTTCCTAAGTTTAAAACCTACTTCTAAAGGTGCTCATATGATCTGCAGAAGTACTTGGACTCTCCAAAAGTGCTTTCTACAAACTTAAAAAATGTGACTTCTTAAAAAATGTTTCTAAAATAGACATTCTAATAGTATCTACATCCTAATTAATTAAAGATCCATAAATATGATCAGAATTTGTGAAATGACGTTCTTTTTAAAGGCAAAAATTTTGCATCAATATAGTATTGACATGTATTGCCTTAAAAATAGGCTATTATTAAAGATAACTCAAACATTTTAAAATTGAACTAGAGTTAAACTCTACACATTTTGTGGTATAATTATTTATAAAATTACTACTAGACTATGCTTGCAACCAATAGATAAATCATTTATCTTTTAAGTCAAATAGTTCATAATTTTAGCACAACATTTAAAAACCAAAGTTTGTAATCCTAAACAACTTCCTGATCACTATTTTGATGATAGATTTTGAGGAGAAATTATAGAAAATAGAACTTTTTTAAAACTAAATATAGTAAATAGCAGGATTTAAAAATATTTATAAGGAATAGCAATTTATACTACAAATAATTTATTTACCTCCTTATTTACCAAGTAAATAATTCTTGTTTGTACTGCAAATAAATTTAATATGCAAATAATTTATTTACTTCCTTGTTTATAATGTAAATAAGTCTTATTTACGTAATAAATAAAATTATTTACATCATAAATATGCTACTTACTATAAGTATTTTTAAAACCTATT
Source organism: Artocarpus heterophyllus (assembly GCA_025403435.1). Taxonomy (NCBI): domain Eukaryota; kingdom Viridiplantae; phylum Streptophyta; class Magnoliopsida; order Rosales; family Moraceae; genus Artocarpus; species Artocarpus heterophyllus. The sequence goes on from JAJQZP010000162.1 coordinate 40,396, forward strand.
ATTTACTTTAAAAAGTTTCAAATATCTACTATTTGCCCCATTCTCTCTTTTTAGTGGATGTGTGTACATTTCTTTTAATGAAATATGTGTAGTGTAGAATAGTTTTACTAGTTGAATATCAACAATTTAGAGTTGGAAACTCGGAAAAGATTTTCAAAGGATTTAGAAAATTTGTCTATCACCAAAGATCTATAAGGATAGGATATTATAGATAGAATATGTAGCATATCCTTGAGACAGATCATAAACCTTACAGGCCACTTTTAGTGGATATATTTCATGTATCAATATATGTCTTATTTAATTTAATTTTACGTTGTTTAATGTATGTAAAGAAAACGAAAGGAACTGAAACTATTAATATTACATCTTGGATCTTGCATATATATGCTTTTAATGCGAATTGATATTATAGTCCACAATCTTGGAACGAAGAGGGTCATTCTATTCACAATATGATTGTAAAGGGTATTTACTTCTAATTTGGGAGACAACCTATCTTGGTTGTCGAGACACTGACTCAAAAGTATGGAAATTGATGTATACCTAATGGTGCATTTATATAGAACCAAACATAAAGCGTAACTGATTCTCTTAATAATCCTATTTAACTAAAGTACCAGTCTACTTTCATAATCACCTATGTGTCAATTGTAGTTTTAAATTGTATTTATAATTCCATATTTATAATTTATGTCTTTTGATATAATAAAGATAAGATGTCGATGATCGTTGAAAATTATTATATCAGTATGTTTAAGGCATAACAAAATATTGTCGTAAAAGACCCTGTTTGTTGCAGTGAATTGGATTATTCTTGTAGGATTAGCTATGGTAAATTGAAACCCCTAGATTTTACATCGTTTAATTAAATCATTTTTTATTTTTACTTTATTCGGCCATTCAAATAATATTCATGGTTAAAAATTTTGGTAACTAGCTATAGTTAAAGGCAATCCTTGTAGAATGCAGACTATACTCATTCACTTTTTTTTTTCTTGTTACGACTCGTGCACTTCAAAATTGACTAACAAGTTTATGGTGCCGATGCTAAGGAATTGTTTAGTCTAATTTGGTTAATATCGATAACAATTAGATCTACATCAATTTAAATATTTATAATTGCTTTTATTTTATCTTCGTTTGTGTTTTATTTTGTTTTTCTTGTTTGTTGTGTCGAGGTACTTAAAGATATTATATCAATGAGTCCTCATAAATTTCTCCTAACAATATGTAAAACCATTATACAATGTTTAATTGAGATACAAAGACCTGCTAGTGAGGTTTTCTAATCACATTTTCTCTAAGAAATGTCAACTAAAGATTTTCTGCAATGGTTTATGTTTTATAGCAAGAAATTGAGTTGAAAAGGGAAATGATATCACCTCCTTCCATCAACAATTTGTGTTTGAAGCCTACTTTATATTGGAAGACATGGACAACTATGATCATTGGTATTTGAATTTCTTAAGGAACAAAAAACGTTGAGCGTATAGTCCAAATTTCGTGAACTTGTGATTTAGCTCCCCATCCCACGATAGAGAGAAGTGCCTGAACTACAAGCCTTAGATGCTCAAGTAATTACAATGAGGTCGGATAAAATCCTAGAGAACGCGTTTGAAGCCGAGTGACGCACAACGACAATGGTGCAACACATTGAATATTTGAGAAAATCCACTTCTATCATAAATGTTCGAATTTTGTAAACAGGCATGAATGTCATCTTGAAGGGCCTATAACAAGTGAGGATCAAGTGGATATTTTTCAAGAAACCAATCAAATGGTGAACGTTATAGTGTGGTTTGATGATAATCATTATAAAAATTGTGTGGAATTTTCATGGGAATTTAAGCCTTGAGAAGTTTAAGAACTTTTTTAAGGTGTTTTTGCTCAAGCCTTAGCCAACTTGGCCTCTCCCTTAATCAAAACTGATTTACATTTGCTAAATCAAGAAATGTTCATCCAAGCCTATTATTCAAGTCAAGCTAGTCTAACGTGTAAAATTCTTCCATATTATTTCAAGCTTGAGGACATTTACAATCAAGACCTATACATAGTGTTGTATAGTACTATTATAGACAGAAGCCACTCTTTGATGAGAACTTCTCTAATAGCAAAATTGATGACTATGAATAAAGCGCTTCTTAAGAAGTAACATAAGTTATCTAGACTTTTTTTCATTTTCATTAATTTTGAATTTTAGCTCTAAGTTTTGGTAACTTTTTACTATTTTGCTTTGTCGTTTTCTTTTGTATGCGCAAGCATTAGAGTGGAAGCGAGTTAATTCCATTTCAAGTGAGTTATCAAGACCAAACTCAAGCACCAAGAAAGGGATTTTCCTTAACCCTTGTTTATTTTATTGATTTCTAACATATTGAGAACGATGGGCATATTAAGGTTTTCTTTTTTGGGTGGGGTATGATGTCTTTCACGTCTTATTGTTTAATACATTTGAGGTGTATCGTGCTTTTTTGGTGATTTTAATAAGTATGTTGGCATTTTGCATAGTTTTTGGAAAGAGATGAATATTGCCTAAGTTTGTATTTAATTCTTGAACTAGTTCTATTCTAATGGTAATAATATATATTTGACTACTATATCTTGATTTTTGAGTTGTATGCATATTTAGAAAATATTTTTGCAAATATATGATTTTTTGGATATGACAAATTCTAGAATTTGTTTGACTTTATCTCGACGAAAAATTCTAGACTACATGTTTGTTGAAAAATTCTAGTGCATAATATCGCATAAGCAAGGAATATAATGTTGAGATAAGTATCATTCCATCAGAGATTTTGTTTAATTTTCATTAATTGTCTAAATTGTATTAACTCTAAGATTATTTTAATAGTCGATTAAAAAGAAAATAAAATGAAAATAATAAAACTAGAATAAAACAAACAAAACTAAAATAATAAAAAAAGCTCTAGGGATACAATTTCATCGATTAACTTTATTTGAATTAAATTTACCTTCTAAATGATTAGTTTTAATTAACAAACGTGTTAGTCGAATGCATCAAATTACAAACTTGCCTTTTCTAATAAACTAGTTGCTATATATTAATTAAAACCTTTTTATTCTTAGAAAGAATTAATGAACACAAATTCATTAACTTCAAGTATTTAAAGTGACAACATATGCACTAAGTTCATTCAAGTCCAACAACATGTCCTAATGAATGACCAAATCACTAAGAGGATTAAGCACATAATAGAATAAACAATGTCCAAAATCAATAATCAATTTAAGTGAGAAAAAATAAATCAAAATCCATCCATAATCTAGAACATAAAATTACTTCATAAATGATAATAAGTAAATAAAGGGTTCAAACATACTTCATAAATGATAACAAGTAAATAAAGGGTTCAAACATCATCAAATTATAGAAACTAAAGAGATAAAAAATTCAAGAGGGAAAAACTCTTGAAGTTGTTTTTTCAAGCTTTTCTCCCAAACTTCTTCTCCTTCTCTTGCTCTTTGAGTTGCTATCTCCCTTAAAAATTATGAAAATTAAAAACCTAAATCTAACACTAAAGCTAAATTCTTAAAATAAAATCCTAAACTAACAATTTATTCCTTTTCTTTTTCTTTCTCTTCATCTTCATTTCCTCTCCTTGGGTTTTTTCGTTCTGGTTTAAAAAGGAAAGAAGGAAAAAACCAATCCGCTCTTTCAGCCTCTAAAAAGGGTCTCAAAAACATGGCCAGATACCTCTTCAATCCATTTTAGCTGCCAAGAGGAAGAAACAGCTTAGGGCTGCTGCATGAGCGACACATATCGCGAAACAACTAGTCACAAAAAGAATTGGATGATGTGGTGGAGCTGGATTTACCTAAACGCACTGGCGCACGGAGTGGAAATGTAGCTCGCTACACAACCTCCCGTTGGAGTTAGTGCACCTGACACAGGACGACACACAGCTCCTTTTGATTGTGCGAGGTCTGCTCTAGTACTGCTGGATGTATGCCTGTTTGGAGTGGCCTCCACACGCTAATCTGAGACATTCCAGGAGTTGATCGGACGACTAACAAAGAGATTTTGAGTTCTATCAGCTTCTTGGGTAGGTAGTTAATCCAAGTTTAAATTCAAATCTTCTTTATCTTTTTTACCCCAAATTAATTCAAAATTGCTATATTGCCCTTTTTACTTACACAAAAGAAGAGGAAAATTAAAATAATAATGACAACAAATCAATTAAATTAAATTAAAAATCAAATCAAATTACCAAGAGTAAAAATAAAGCTGATAAAAACAAAATATTAAAAGAAATTAAATTAAGATGCTTAAAACATAGCAAAAATATATACAATTAAGTAGAAAATAACTCTATTTTTACAAAGTTATTACTACGTTTAGCCAAGGAAATGATTGAGACCATTTATGTACCGTTTAAGCCTTTTAATCCTACCTTTACACGTGTTTATCCTTAGTACACCTCTTTTGTGCCTAGTTAAACCTTTCTTTATCACACATATACCCCTTTTGTGCCTAGTTAAAATAATTTCCTACTGTAACCCTCCATAAGCATGTTGATCCTTCAACACTTTACTACTTATAAGTCTTATTTATTATTAACATATAACAATTTTGATATTTAGTTTTAAGTAGCTTCTATGGCAGATGAGTTAATGCTCAACTATTTTGGCTTTATTTCTCCATGATCACTTCTTACTAGTTGGGCCAAGCGAAGGTTGGATTGAAGAACAAGCAACCAATCTTCGTAAGTTTTTAGAACATGCGTACCCCAGTCGAACTTGTTATTTTTCACGGTACAATGGAGGAGTTGTTGGATATTAGCAATCATTTACGCCTCTCAAGATAAGGTTGAATAGTTGGATCCAGTTGACTATGAAATATATTATTAAAGATAATTTATATAATTCCTTTTGGTTGATGTGTTTTGATCAATCAATCAGTGCTCTAGATGAATGGAAGTTACAAATGAGAAATGTGGTCACATTTAATCCTCCTCACGGTACAGTCAAGTTTCAAACATGCAGCTTACATATTTTAATATATATATATATATATATATATATATATATATATACACCAAAAAAAATTACTACTTTCAAATACGCATGAATAATATTATAAGACAAAGTTTACATTTTCATAAAATTCCAATGCAAGGGAAGAACATCGAATATGGATTCTATATCTTAAGGTATACGCGTACCATTATTTATGCAAAGAGGCTTTCCACAGCTGAGTCAAATTCTAGACCATACTAATGACCACATGGAAGAGGGTTAGAGGAGAGTGGGGGCAATTTGTATACAATCATATATAACAAAATATATGAAAATATTTGATGCATTTATGTTCATATGTGATATAATTTATCAAACAAAGTCAACAAATTCAAACACACAGGATATAGGCCACTCGTGAGAAACCCAGAAAAACAAGCGTCTTTTTTTGTTACTGCAATAGTCATTAAATGTGCTCATTAGATATAGTTTCGTCACATAACAAAAATATTATGTATATCTTATTTGCTACTTGTAGTAGTGTTTATGTTTAGTAAGTAAATAAAATTTATAAATTATTATTATGCAAAGCAGAAGCGTTAAAATACGAAAAATTATAAGGATTTTTCTTTAAAAACAAATTGAAAATTAGATCATTTATGCACATATCCCTAGATATAAAGTGTGACTTGTTGATCGTCTTTATTGATATGAATCTTTACTAAAAACTAATAAGCTAAAGCAACATGTTGGGCCATGTGGGGGACAATATATGTAGACAAAAAATTGATAAACAGTGAGTAGGAATGAAATCAAGACACATCTCAACTAAAATGTCCCATATTCGACGTAAAAAAAAAAGTAAATAAATTCACCTTTACCAACATTTTTCTTTTAAAAAAAAGGACAATACTTAATAATGATCAAAGCAATATCCTGATTACAATTGAAGAAGAAAACAACAATAATATTGACAAAATTCTACTTACAGTTGTATAATATTTTTAAGGCCAAATAAAAACATCAAGCGAGTCTTATTCTTTTTCTAATTATTTGGAAAAAAAAATTCTATGAGCCAAGGCACGTTAACTTCTATCACAAATTACAGGAGTAAAATAACTTACAGCATTAGTTAGTATTAAAAATTTGTCACAAACACTGAAATTCTTGATATTACTTGTATTAATTAATACACATATAGCAGCTGTTATATATACGCACAAATAAATATTGGGTTCAGATCTAAGAGTGTTCTTTGCAGGAGATCGATAAAAATGCGATTGGTGGAGAGTAATTATAAGGCTGTAACAGCCATGGTTGTGTTGCAGTGCATCACTGCAGGAGTCACACTTTTCAGCAAAGTTGCTTTGTCACAAGGAATGAGCCCTTTGGTGTTTGTTCTCTACCGCCAATCTTTCGCTACTATTATCATGGCTCCTTTGGCTTTTTTCTCTAGATGGTATACATCATGTTCAATGTTCTCTCTCTAGTCTAATTTTCCTTGTTCAAAGTTATTTTTCTCTTCTAGTTTTCTTATTTTGATTTAATTTGCTTGAAATCGTGCTAAAGTTGTTAAATATTACAGGAGAAACCCACACAAAACTTCGTTGGGATTAAGAAGCTTTTCTTTGATACTTCTGACTTCCATCATCGGGTAATTTTCAACATTTTCTTTTTCAAATAAATGCTAATGGATTTTAACATAAAAATGTTTTAACCTTTTTTATGTTGAACGATTTTCACATATATATGTATGTATGTATGCATGTATGTATGTATGTATGTATGTATGCAGTGTGACGGCCAATAATAATACCTATTTTCAAGGCTTGAAGTTGTCCTGTTCAACAATAGCGACTGCAATGCTTAATTTGATTCCGGCAATCACCTTTGTCATGGCGGCCATAGTTGGGTAAATACAATGAATTGAAGCGTTTCAAACGACGTATAATTTGTCGAATTTATAATTAGATAATTAGATTTGAGAAAGTATTTTTCAATTTTCATATACATGTTCTTTTTTTCAGATTGGAGAAAATTAATCCTCGAAGCTTTAGAAGCGTTGCCAAGATAATTGGAACAATTATATGCATTAGTGGAGGTATATGCATGGCATTAGTTAAAGGCCCAGCGCTATTTGTAAACACAAAATCGTTAGATTCCTCAGAATCATTCTTAATGAGCATAGGAGGGGGTCAGAATTTGCCGCTCGGTTGCTTATTTCTATTCATAAACTGCTGTTGCAATTCTTTTTGGATCGTTATGCAGGTATTTTATTTTCTTTCCAAATTTACAATTTCTTCGAAACCGCTTAATTAACATAATCTACTTGCAAGGACGATCTCCGGCTATAGACTTTTTTAGCTTTTTGCCGGCATGCGGATTGTGTGTTTTTTTTTTATTATTTTTTTTTATTCTTGGCTTTTGTTTTCTTCAACATTTTGTACATTTTCTTCTATTATTAATAAAGAGGGTGATGGGCTTAGTGTCGGTAATCATAGTTAGGTACAAATCTAGTCGAGATGTGGAAAAATAAAAAGTTTAAACATTTGCACAGATGCATGCGTTTATGTGTGTGCCTGTGCAGGGGCGGATCACACATGGACTAGTGTGGGTGGTTGTCCCCTAAATTTTTTTTTATATAATTTTATATATGAGATTCTATAAAAATTCTATTTTGTCCTTCTAAAATTACATTTCCCTCATCCCCATCCTAAAATTGTGTTTCGTCCCCCTAATATCAATTTTGTCCCTCGATCACCTTATTAGTTCAGTCATACCTCCACTTTCTTCACTTATGCGAACACTAATTCTTTTACATGTTTACGAAGTACAGGTTCCAATTTCAGAGGCATGTCCTGACCACTTGTATACAACCTTTTGGATGTTCTTCTTGTCAAGCATACAATCATCAATTTTTACGTTTTTCATCAATCATAACCCCAAAGCATGGATTCCGCATTCAGTTCTTCAACTTGGAAGTTGTTTGTTTGCAGTAAGTATTTAACCTTATACATTTGATTTACATTACGTCATTGAATCCTTCATATAATTTGAATGATCTTTCTAAAAAAAATTAATTATAGTATCAATCTTTCAAATCAATAGCTTAAACGTGAGGGCGCATTTATTTTTGGATCTACGTATTTGTGCCAGTACTATTTGATTATTTGATTAGTCACAATTTATTATTTTATGCATACGTAACGTAATCTACATGTAAAGCGAAAATTGCTTTAAAAATCAAAATATAATATTCTCTTGATGCGTGCCTGCACTGTCGTTGTAGTATTTAACATAGTCAACCGATTGGCGCACTTAACAATTTAGCTTGAGATTATCTAAATAAATAAATATATATATATATATTATAATCATCTGATTTCTACTGTTGAAGCATGACTTTGCTCATAAATCTCGGGTTCGTTCTGGTTCATTGTTTAGAAACGTGGTCGCCTTGAGCTTTTGTAGTTTGAAATTGAAGGTTTGTGGTTTAACTTTTGGAAATGGGTTTGTTGGTTCAAACAGTGCTTGGAAAATCTTTTTGAGGCTTGTTCAAATTATTGATTTGATTTACAAAAAAGAAAAAAAAAAGAAACGTACTCATTTCTGAGTTTAACTCTTGTTTTCAAATGTTGTTAACCGAAAGTTGAACCATACTTTCAAACCACAAAAATTCAATCTATCATATTTTAAACCAACGAGTCAAAGAGACCCTTGGTCCAAATAATTTGAAAAATCAATAGTGCAACATAATTTTTGAGGTTTTTTTTTGAAACATCAAATCAATAGTTTGAACCAAGCCTTAAAAATATTACGCAACACTGGTATGAACCAGTTCTTTTGGCTCAAATCTCATGAACCAGTGAGGCAAAGAGGCACTTAGTCATTTTCGAGACAACTTGGATTGGTTCTGGCCACCAGAATGAGTGGACAAAGGCCCCAGGGTCTACCATGATCAAAAGACTACGACTAGAAAAATCAACCTGTAAGGTGACTCCTTAGCAAGACCTTTCAATCAACAACGACTTGGAGGGCACAAAAGGAGAGCCTAACTACTACGAATTAGAAGCCGACTCGGACTATAGATCATCTCAAAACGACTGCAACACCTAAGAGTCGACTATGGTTGCACGACAGACTAGAAGAGTTAACTAATGCCTAAAATATTCAAGAAAAAATTGTTAGAATCTTCTAATCCGGGTATTAAAGGAATGTCTAATTCGAAATTAAATAATTCTGATATCTTAGAATTCGAGTTCCATAAGGAAATGTTACTTTTATCAAGATAATGAAAGTATTCAAATTATAATGAAACCTTCTTTAATCATGAAACTAGAGGGGGAATTGAAGAAAAAGTAAATATAGTAAATAGCTTTTTTAAAAAACTAGGTAAAGTGTTAATTTACTCACAACAAATAAATTATTTACTCACACTCATTTACCCAGAATATATGTTATTTACTTCAAATGTTTTACTTCCAACAACACCACCCCACCCCCCACCCCACCCCACCACACCCCCCCCAACCCCCCAACCTTGCGCACAGCGATAGAAAGCGACAGAGAGAAAACAAAAAAAACAAAACAGTAAAGAGCTCTCCTTTAGTCCTAGAGAGTTTTTACTAACCAAGAGACACCATATTCTTGACTTTCTTCTCCATTATTGTTTATCTCAAGCGTCCTAAAGCTCTTTTGTACTTTTTTTTCATAGCACAGCCAAAACTTAAGCACTTTGGTCAATATACCTCTCACATTGAAAGTGAATTACTATAAATTTATAGATCTTTATTTTTTGTTCTACTTTATTTATTCGCTCATACACTGAATAGACTCCAGGTGATAAATCATGCCACAATCGATTAAAGGGACGGCATTCTACTCTTGTGACGTCAAGATTGGTTTATTGTCCCTCTTTAGTACAAACTTAACCATGGGTTTCACCGTCGACAATTAGAATGTTAGAATTAGCTAAAAAAACACCTTTTTTCATAAATTTTAACGGTGTTGAGTAGCTGGATTTGCGAACTTGAAAAATATTTTTTGCAGGCAGTTGGCGAAGCCGTGTCCTTCTTCATTCAAGTGTGGTGCATCTCTAAAACTGGTCCTGTCTTTTCTGTGATGTTCACTCCACTCAGCACGGTTACCGTGACCATTTTAGCCATTTTGTTCATGGATCAAATCTTATTTGTTGGAAGGTAATACAATTTAATTATATTTCAAGTCTGGTTGAATGCCAATATTTTCTACCTTTCAGTCTCATTCCTTGGTTTCAATGTGTCAAAGTCTGTTAAATTAAAGTGTATTTTGTGTACTCAGCTTGGTGGGTGCTTTAGCTGTGATACTTGGCTTATATGTGGTACTATGGGGCAAAGCAAAAGACCTAAAGCAGCTTAAACAATATAATGATGATCCAATACGTAGTTTGGATAACAAGGCGAATGACCACTCGGCTAGTGCAAATTCTAGAGTTGACTTGGAAAAACCACTCCTACTTCAAAATTAGTGCAAGTATATGTATCCAGAGGAGGGTTAATAAATAGCTAAGACTCCAATATATATATATATATATATTGGAGGGGCACGCGTTTTTGTGCAGATGTATCTATCTATTTTTATAAAAGCATGTATGATTTTTATGTGACGCAAGAATACCCTTATTTTTAAATGTTACAAAATATACTCCATAATAATTTTTTATTTTATCAGATATTACAAATAATTGAGATAATCACAGACATGGACGAACAAAGTTAAAGCCTAGGCTATAACGACCCACCTTTTTAGGCCGTCACTAAAATTTCTTAAATGATATTATCTTAACTTAATTCTTACTTGCTAATAAGAAAAATATTGAATAATTTTTTTTTCTTAATAACACGCTTTAACACATATTGGAAACCTTTGCAACATATGTTGCAATGTAAATTGAAATATAAATATAAAACTTTATATCTTATAAAATACTTTACGTAAGAACATTTACATCCTTTAAATTCTTTAAAACATATTTTCAAAATATTTCTTAAAATATTTTATTTAAAATGTTTTTTTTCGGTAAAACATTTCTTATAAAACATTTCCTTAAACATTTTCTTTTTTAAAACTTTTAAAATACTAATTTGAATAATGGAAAACTTTTTCTTTAAGCAGCGAAATAGACTGTAATGGTATCTATACCCAGCTTTTGCATCTATCTACCGCATTATCGAGCTCGTCAATCAGTCATACTAATCTTCTATAGAACTACTTAAGGCATGAAGGAACTTGTAATGAGCTTTCGCTAAATAAGTTCAAATATAATCTCACAAAACAATATTCATAAAAGTTTTTACTTAAATATTGCGCTGAAAATTTTCTTATAAAACTTTCTTCATAAACCTTTTCTTGAAAATATTTCCCATAAATGTTTTTAATTGATATTTCTCTTAAAACATTTCTCAACATGTTTTTTATAAACATATCTCATAAACATATTATGGAAAAGAATGCAAGCAAGGACATTATACACGATTCCATTTATACTCATTTATGAACATCCTTTTTATGAACTTCTTATGATCATTCACAACTTGCATGAACTTTTATCATCATTCTTATCTTACTTTATCTTGTGGTCTTTAGTGTTCGTGCTAACATCATCAATCATGAGATCGTGACTTTAATATAACATGATGCTTCCCTTGAGGAAGACTTAAAACCATCGAACAATGAGGTCATACTTTGTCATAACTTTTAAACTTCATATCAAAAGGCTGGTACAACACTTTTAATATGGCTTTTGAGTTTAGATTACCGATCTTGTAATCCTAGTAAACATAGTGCATGAGATGACTTAATGTCTGAATCACTAAACGTAGCAATTGCAAATATATTACAAATCATGACTTAAACTTTAATACATTATGCATAATATATACAAATATACTTCAAAAACATCTCGCATAGCTGTTGCAAACAAATTTGCAAACATATATAAAGCATTTGAAAATCATTTTCTTTATGCCATAGATGAGCTTTGAGACTTACCTTAGCATTGCTCTAGCGTTCTCACTTTATCATTTTCCTTCTATTAATCAACTTTGTGTTCTATTCAAACAACACCCGACTATTCGCTAACTTTTTTTATTATCAATCTACTCGATTGATAATGAAACTTAGACTTTAACTGTCGATCACTTTTTCTTAGCTTCATTTCCTATCAGTTACCTCCTTATTGCTTAACCCATTCCTTCCTTAGTCAAATTTCACATCTTATAAGATGGTTTCGTTACTTAATGCAATACAAATCATTTTCTATCTAAGGACGTCTTGCTAATTCGAAGGGCCTAAGCTTTGTTTTAGCCGTTTTATAAAAATGAAAATTTTACCCTTAATGCGTTTTTGTGATTCTCTAACTTTATTAAACTTCTCGTTTTATTTCACTATTCTGTTACTTACGGGGTATGGAAAAATTCTCATTTATAGGCATTTTCTTAATTAGGTCATTTTTGTTGTCCGTTTTGGCATTTTTTATGAAAAATGATCATTTTGCTTTTGGCGGGTCTTAGAAAACTTTGAAACCTATTTTAAACCAAACTTGCATTTCTTTACTGCTTGTAACATTATGGAAAACAAAACAACAGTTTTTCTTTTGTTAAAATCTATTTTATCAAAACTGCATAATTTTGGCCCGTAATTTGAAAATCTTTATTATGCCCTTGGCATGTTTTTCTTTCATTCTTACTTAATAAAAACTCTTAATCCTTTTAAACTTCAAATCTATAGTTCCTCATTGCTCATAGTAGTGCAAGAACCCAACATTTTCTCAATAAAACTCCAGTTTCGTATGGTTTTATAGTTTTAGTCCAAAACATAAAAATCTTGACTTTTTTGTCCTTGGGACCGAATTTAACTATTTTACACTAAAACGTCTAGTTTTTAATAAGGATTAAAACTTACAAAAGCTCTTTGGTTAAACTGTACAAATTTCAAAATATTTTTGCTATGTTATTATTTTGAAATTTTGTGATAAAATTTCGTAAAATTCATAACTCACAAACCGTGCAAAATTTTTGCGAGCTATCTGTAATCTTTAAAAATTTCTATGAGTTTTACAACTTTGGTATTTTAACTTTCCTAAAATTTCACCTGCACAGTAGAGTTTTCTACCATTTTCTAGTTCTGTCGAAGCTTACAAATCTTTGCAATTTAGTCCTCTCAAAAATTTACAAAACTTTATTCATAAAAATGGTTATCCTTACTATTTTGGCAAATCCAATTCTTTACTTGGAAAATAAATTGGCCTCTAAGGCTCTCAAAATCATCATTCCTTGAAAACTAGGCAAATTGTGTTTTTCAACGAAGTTTAATGGTCTTTTTTTTTATATATGCCAAAAACCCTAGTTTCTAACTTTCTATCATCATGCTACTCCTCCAAAGTAACTTGAACTTGTTCTACGCTTGATCTTTAATGATTAAAACTTGTTCCTAAGCTTGATTAGGAGTTAAGATTTTGAAAAATATTTGACAAAATCTGTGGAAAGGGGTCAGTTTAATGGAGAGCCAAAATGGCTTGTTCTTTTTTTTTCATGTTTTGCGTGAATGATGGGGACAAATTTCTCCCCTCCACTGGAGTAGAACCGGTGCTATTAGGGGGGTGAGGTGACTTCTTGCCCACTTTAAAGGTGATACCAAGGTGGGTCCTACATTAGCTTTTTAACAGTCAAAATTTATATTGACAATATTTTTTTCAATACTATCAGTATATTTCTCATACTACTACATTCTTTTCTATACTGTTTTTCATAATCTACAAGCTGTCAAATCATCCACACAATATGATTCCTATACTGATTAGTTTTACACAGTCTAATTTCTAAACTGTATTATTTTATGCAATATAACTTTTATACTGCTTAACTTTATTAGTTTAATTCTTATATTGCATAACTTTATCAGTATAATCTTTGCACTGCATTCTCCTCATACTGCATGATTTTTTGCATATTTTCATACTGTGTATTTCTTACACTATATTTCTATCTTAAAATTTGTTGCAACATATTCTGCAACAATTAATCTTTCTAGCTTATTTTTTTATATTATTTCTTCCTTTTTCAAGTCTATGGCATGATTTTTTAACCTTAAGAATCCGATTTTCTCTTTTATGGAATTTTTTTGTAAAAACCAGATTTAAACAATAATCCTTGTGATACCAAAATTACTCCTTAAATTCTTAATAAATTTTTTAGTATAAAATTTTAGCTCATAAAATTTGTTCATCAATTATTTAACAAAATCCTTAATTATTGCATACTTAAAGCACTAGAAATGCTCAATTGTCACATAGGCCCACCCAAGGGGTACAACCATATTTTTTGAAATTTATGATTTTATCCCTCATGTTTTCTTATTTAGCCTCCTCTAATTTTTTATAATTTCAAATAGCCACCTCAATTAAAGTAGCTCCATAATATATTATCTAAAATTTTTAATTATCTGTGCACTTTTCTTATTTTTTGCCCCAATTTTTTAGAATTTTAAATTTTACACAAATATTTTAAGAGTTTCATTTTTACTTTTAATTATAAATTATTTTGTCAATTTTTTTCTTGCATCTATTATAATTTCAAAGAGAAAACCTAAATAAAAAAATATCATATCACTTAAATTTATATATTTAAAGAAAGAAACAATAGATTAATAGAAATTAAAAACGAAGATATTTTTTAATCTTTGTTATACTATTATTTATTCAAAAACTTTGATTCAACAAAATTTTAGGCTTTGGATCATGGAAAATATTTATTTTAATCGCTAGAATAAATAACATCTCAATTTGAACCCCCAAACATGATCTTAAATAGACACTAGGATTTTGCTCTATTACTTCAGTCCATCTGCATATTTATAAATAGACCATAGAGGCTCTATTTTAACTTTTCTTTAACCTCCATCTAGTGTTCTTGAGTTTTTTCATTCAAAGCTTTTGAGCCTTTTTTAGAAAAGTATTTGAAGGAGATCATCCAAAAAGTTTTACTAGTGCCCACACACTAATTAATTCAGAAGGGGGAGAATAGCAAGGAAGGCTTGAAGGTTTTAGAATGTTTTATCATGCATAGTTGTTTGCCAAACCAATGAATTCAAGTTTTATTTAATTATTGTATATCACATCATAAGATGAAACCTTGTGTTTTAAGACAAACTTTAAAAATCCATTATGTTGCATTACTCTGTTTTTTTACTGAATTTTTATAGGCAAACCAACATGTACATCGGAAGGTTCTGATTTTGTGATGGTAAGGGACGTTGACAGTGGTGGGGGTGGCATGTGGTGGGTGGCATCAAGTGGACAATGCTGAATCTTGGTAGAAAAATGTGATTTTTTTTCCTCAAAAATATCAGTTATACGACCTTTTTTTTTCTGTGGTTTTGTTTTTTTTGTTTTGTTTTTTTTTTGTTTTTAACATCAATGAAAATAGAGGTTTATTGTGTCAAAATCATTATGGTAATTTTGAGTATTTACGAGTAAATACATGTATGTATATGTAAATAAAGTATTCACCAGCTAGTAATAACACAAAAGTTGTTCCAATCGATACATATAAATCTGTGTATTTCTCAGTAAGTATGTCATTTATCAGTGATAAGTAACATCACCGATGCTAGTAATGTCACCAATAAGTATGTGTATTTATTCGTAAATACGATATCTATTAGCTGTGGGTGATAATGCTAGTGTTGGTGATGTCCGGATTCATTACTAGTAAATAAGGTATTTACCAACTAGCGGTTCCTATACCAGTGCCGGTGAGGGAGGAGAGAGAGGTAGAACGAGTATTTTTGTGATTCAATATTATTATGCACTCAATTTCTCATAATATGCTCTTTACTATACATTTTAAAAACATAATATTATAATTTACTGATTTGACCTTAATTATGCTATCTGGCTCCTTCCCTTATTTTCTAATAAATTATTATATTTATATAGTCATTAATTTTAGATATATGTTGTCGGGTCAAGGGTACCAACTTTAAAACCCATGAGCATATAAAAGGGTGAATGAAAGAACATGCTTTTGAAACTTTTTGAAATAAATAACAGGTTTTCAAAGTATTTGTAGTAAATAGATGATTCACAATGTAAATAAAAATATTTATTATAAATAAGAATTATTTACAATGTAAACAAAAGGGTAAATAAATTATTTGTACCTTAAATTTGTTTACTATATAAAAAGGAATTATTTACATGATAAAGAATGGGCCAGGTGAATAAATTATTTACACCATAAATCTGTTATTTATAACAAATATTTTCAAAACTTGATATTTACCACAATTAGTTTTATAAAATTGATATTTAAAACAATTTCTAAAAAGAGAATCAATGTGATGGCATGTGAGACTATCTTCCCTGTCCCATATATTTTTATTTCTTATCCTCATTATTTTTTGTAATTTTGGACACCCTAGTAGAAACCTCACTAAGATGTATGTTTTAAACCTTTAGATGTAGCAAAATACTCATAATCAATATATCCCTAGTGTACTCTTCAGATAGTCTCTATGCACCAACAGCCATCATATGTTTTTTTAATTAATTAATTTTTTATTATTATGTTTTTTTTTTTATTTTTTCCTAGGCATGATGATTGAGGATATGCAATCTCACATGATTCTATAACATTTAGACACCGATTAATATTCTCTCATGGTTCCCATAATTGGTATATCATATTCATATTATTGAGGCACAAATCTATGTATACTTATCATAAGAAAAAAATTGTGACGCAGAAGATCTCACTTTCTATTAAAAAAAGTATTAATTATATGAAAAGATTTAATTGGAACTTTTCTTCACGTTTCTTCTAAGTAGTATCTTTTGATTTGTGAGCTACACCGCTACAGCATCGAGATTTGGTGTTTGAAAGAACAGTTGGAACTAAAAATGTTAGTTTGAAAACTGTAGCATGTCAAGCTTTTCATTGTACTAACTTTTTGTTTTACTATAGCTGCTAAAAACTCTATACTATTTGATCTTAATGGTTTCAACCGAGATGCAAATAAAGGCTTAAGTTCCTATAAATCAGATATATCTTAAATGCAATCTTTAATTAGTGTGCCAATTACACATTTTAGACTTTGACTAGAAAAACCATTTTCCAAAGTGTTGTTATTGTATATGCTAAATTTTTCATATGTTATACTTGGTGCCAATTTTAATACATAGATACCTATGACAAATTTACATTTGATTGTTACTTGTTGATTTGTTAACTTTTTTAATTTGAGAATCAATCTCATCTCCTAAATTTTAGATCATTTCTACTTTACCACTTAGACTTTAGAAGCTCTCACGTTACCTCTTCATATTTAGTCCCACTTACGCCCTTCGATTAGGATTTGCTTAAAAGACCGGAAAATTAACCTCTTTTGTTATCATGTATTATGAAAACCAAATGTTTTTAATATAAATAATAACAAAGGAGGTGAGTTAAGGGTGACTAATTCAACATTCAAGAGACAGAGTGAAAGTTTCAAAACTTTTGGAGACAAAGTAGGAATAATACTAGGATTGAGGGACAAAAATAAGAATAGTCTTATTATTTAATTATTAGAGAATTATATTTCACAAATTATTTTAAGATACCCTAAAAAAAATATATTAAGATATAAGATTCACTATTACAAGTTTCGAAGGCTTTATAAGGAAGTAGGATCTTTTTAGTGATCACCAAGTCTTGAAGAGTTATCATTTTGCAGACAAACCTACGGAGGGAATGGATAAACTACAACGTTACAAACCTGCATTAGCTATGATTCTGTTGTGATTCGTCTTTGCCGGACATATCCTTTTCAGCAAAGCTGCTCTCTCCCATGGAATGAATCCGAGGGTCCATGTGGTCTACAGACAAGCCTTAGCCACTTTAATCATCGCTCCCATAGTTTTGTTCTCAAGATGGTGCTAACATTACTATTCATCCTAAATATTACCAACTCGTTTGTTTCATAAGTTAGAATTACAGTTCGAACTATTTCGCTACAGTAATATTTCTCTCTAATATTCTCAATTTCTTTCTGTTGACAGGAGAAGAATCTTAAAACGCCATTGGGATTAAAAGGCTTTGCTTTGATATTTGTCCCCACTCTTATTGGTTACTTATTTACAACTTTTTTTTTTAATATAGTTCATAGTTTTATTATTAGCAATTCTCTTGATCATCTGAATCTGATCATGAGATTTCATCAGAACTGTAATGACTGATATTTCCATGTGTTGTACATGTAAAATTCCATGTTATTTTATATGCTTTTCTTTTGCAGAGTAACAGGCATTTAACTAATTTATTTGGAGGGGTTAAGCCTTTCATCTTCAACAATAGCAACTGCAATGAATAATGCAATGCCTGCAGTAACCTTTTTGATGGCAGTGCTGTTCAGCTAATAAAGAATAAGCTCCGAGTTCCGCCAGCTAGGGTGGTTTTGTTAAACGCTGGAAGTGAAAGTTTATGTAATAAATCAACTATCATAACCGTACGTAATCTTTTTTTATTATCATTTGAAACCAAAGCATATAACATATCGTGGTTACAAACATAGGTTAACTGTAATATCATACCCGACTATGGTACAAAGTGTAGAGTTCGGATGTCTTATTAACCTCTAAGTTCAAAAAAGAAAATGATAAAATATATCATTTGTCAATTAATGTTTCATTCTTGGCTTAAGTACAAAAAGTAAATTTATAAATTTAGAAGTCAAAATCAAGTGTCGAGTTAGAAAATATACAATTTTAACTTGAATTAAAATCAAAGGTATAAATTTTTTAGAACATCAAAAAAAAATTTTACTTTAATTATAAATTAATATTGCAATTTATAAAATAGTAAATAATGATTCTAATTGGTATATGTTTGTTTTCGATAAAATTTTTGTAGCTTATTTCTTTCGTACGTAAAAGGTATAGTTTCAGCAATTTAGTCCTCCAATTTAGTCAAAAAAATAAATCCTAAAAGTAAAGTCTGGTTAACTATTTAAGTCACTTGCAACTCTTTTACAAATTAAGGAACAAATTGGAGAGAGAATTTTTAACAATGAAAGTCTCAAATCACAAAAAAGTTGGGGCAAAAGGTGATCTCTTTTGAGAAATACCAAACTTCATTATAAACAGAAAGAGGAAAAATACAGACACAGACACAATTGCTACTCAATTGCAAGAAATTACAATATTGAAAGATTTTCTTTTCATTTTTACATATTCCATTGTATGATTACAGACTGGAAAAAATTGGTTTACGATGCTTAGAAGCATTGCCAAGATAATAGGGACAAGTTTACGCATTGGTGGAGGCCTTTGCATGGCATTAGCAAAAGGCCCAAAGTTAATAGACACAAAACTAGTGTCATCAACAAAGTCTATCACTGGAGAGAATTTTCAGTTGAGTTCTTTCTATCTCTTTATAAGCTACTGTTGCTGGTCTGTTTGGAATATAATGGAGGTTATTTTGCTCGCCAAAAAATTTTTATCGTAGGATATATATTTTGACCCTACCAGTAGGTCTTATTATTTTAACTGTTATATTTACCTTTTAATGGTTTGATATACAACAGTTACGTTAAAAATTTGCAACACACGATAGACTATTGAAAAGTTAATCTAATGGTGAAAATAACATGACCTATCATTACGTGTCTTACCATAATAACTCCTTTTTATATCATGCATGTAACAGCCCATAAATCAAGGAGAATCATTAAATTAAATAAGATTAATTAAACAGAGTAAATGAACATAAAGGTGAATAAATGTAAATTAAATTGTTAAGCCAAAATCCCATCGACAGTCACCATCACGTGGATGCTTAACATAAAGATGGGTAAGTAATTAAATGGAAATATTAATATTACAAGACTCTTGAAAATTATCATCTTAAAAATAAATCAAGCTATGTAACTAATAAAGATGACAACGACATCGAGACAAGTCGAACGTTACACATATCATACAACAGTTTTAGAGAAAATACCATTTTTACTCGTGCTCCTTCTTCTCCAAACCTGGGGGCAAAGGTTTAAAAATAGTAAAACATGAGCAAAAGGCTCAATAAGATAATCAATTAAAACATATTATATAAACTCACAGTTATAGAGAAGAGAAGTATTCACAAATCATCCTTACTAAAAAAGAGCCTCAAGATCTTAATGAAATCAATAAATACTTACTTGTAAAAAGCTTAATAAAACATCTCTGTACGGGTTTTAGAAATTCAAAAATAATATCGATAAACAATAACTTTAAGATCAAAAATAGAAATCATTCTCAAAACCATTTAAGAATTAAACTTTGGCTAAAACAATTTATAAAAGAGGCTACCAAAGAAGGAATAGAAAATATCCTATCTCATTTGAAATTCAATACTATTAGCTCCAAACAAAATTCAACGTAAGCTCTATTAACGTTCAAAACCTTAAAAATCGCATTTAAAGTCAGAAATTCTATTCGTCAAATATCATTATGTTAATTTAATTATTAGTGTGCCTTTTGACTTAAAATAATCATGACAAAAACCATAATCCTTTTTAAAACATTTCTAAATCATTAAACGTTAAAAACTAGGAGTAAAAATATCATTTCATGGTGCTTAGTTGACCTGTCGAACATTCAGGTTCGACCTGCCGAACTGCAGATATTTGGCCTACCAGCCATCTGAGTCCGGCCTGCCGAACTGTTTGAATCCAACCTGCTGAAGCTCAAGTTCGGCCTACCCATCCGTTGAAATCTAGAAAATTTCAAGTTTCAAGCCTCGGCTTCCCTGAGCTCAAAACCCAATTTTAAGCGTGTTTTCACCATTTCAAGCCTAGAAAACATACAAAAAAACATAGGAAAACAATTCTGAACCTTTTAAAAACAAAATCCCCATATTTAAACACAATTTCACCTTTGATTTGAAAATCAAAGAAAAATAAAAAAACTTGGTTACATTGATTTTTGCTCAAACAAAGCTTAGATTCACTATGAAATAGATTCCATAACTCAAATTGAATATTTTTTGAGCTTAAGAAGGTTCGAATTCAACATTCAAGGAAAAAATTAAACATTTGAAAATAAAGCTTGAAGTTTTGAAAAAGAAAGAAAGAAAGAGCTAACCTCAATGAACGTTTTTGAAGAAGATTTTGTGGCTTGAACTTCGATTCCTCATCCCAAACCAACGAGAAATTCAGAGAACAAGAGAGGGAAGAGAGGGTCACGGGAGAGAGAGAGCAAGATGGAGAGAAGAGAGTGAAATGAGAAAAAATAAAAGGGCTCAAGAAAATTTTTGTAAATATGGGGAAATATGGTGTAAAAATGTCATTTGGTATTTTAAGACCAAAAATCAAATTTTTAAATATAACAAATGTAACAAAATTTTAAATGACTGAAATTAACATCAAAATTACACATGAATACTTAATAATTAAACTTAACATAATTAATTTTATTTTAAAATTCACGGACGTTACAATGCATAACTATGGAAAGATTACAAATAACTTTCTTTAGTTTGGAATAAATACAGGTACCAATTTCAGCGCTCTGCCCTGACGCCTCATATTCAACTCTTTGGACTCTTGCCTTTTCCACCATACAAACGGCAGGTTTCACATTCATCATAGACCATGATCTACAAGCATGGCGTATACATTCAGTTCTTGACATTGGGACTTCTTTGTATGCGGTAAATCTAACCTAAATAATATTAAACGACTTTTCACTTTTCAATTAAAAAAAAAAGAAGAGGTATTACTCCTGAAATTAATGGTACATAATGAATGCATAGACGTAAAAAATACTGCTACACTCCTGTTTAATTAACAGGGATTTTCTGCTGGCTTTTCCTTTTTCATTCAGATACACTCTTAAGTGCAGTTTTCAGTCCATTCTGCACAGTTATTGGAACCATTTTCGGTACTTCATTACTGCATGAGAATCTATATACTGGAAGGTAAATTAATTATTAATAACTATATATCATCTTAGAAATGCATGCACATGTTTCGGATCCAATGGTAGAATCGTTATTGCCCATGACCAAGTATTTCTTGACGACTTTCCGAGCCTATAGCTAGTTTGATTGATTTTCTTCCTAACTCTATGGCTGCTTTTTTTTTTTTTTGTTTATATTTATCTTATTATATCTAGCCTCTGTTTTTGGTTTACTTAAAAACTATATTTTTTATTTTTTTGATCGAATATAAACCTACATGTTATATTTAATACATAAATTTATAAATTACCTCAGTCAATAATTTATTTTGACCTTTAAAATGATAAAATTTTTCTCAAGTAACTAAGAAACAAACTAAAACTTCCAAAAAAAAAAAAAAACCAAAATACACAAAAAAAACCCGATTTTGGAGGGTATTATAAGCATTACTTTAAAGTTTTTTAAAGCTTTTAAAGTTTTATTATTTTTCTATTTTAGTGTATTGAGGATAATTTCTTAGGTCAAAATTAAATATTGACAAAGAAATCGTATGGATTTATATATTAACTCTAATCTAAACATATAAATTTGATAATAAAAAATAGAAGGTATAAAAATAGAATAAACCTAAAAGACAAGGTATAGCCCTATTTTTTTCTTGGCTAAAACCTTTACCTCTCGATTTCTTTGCTGATCAGCCAGGTAGGTGCATTTGCTCTAATTGTTGGCTTATATTTGGTCATGTGGGGAAAATCAAAGGGCATCGAAGAGATGACAAATTGTGAAGACCAGAGACCAAGTTTAGAAGTTCCAATTGATAAATCATTTGAGAAACCAAGTTGTAAAAATGATTTGGAAAAAACACTTCCTTAGAGGACAAATGATCTTAATTCCAAGTCTTTTAAATGTCAAAGTTGTTTGTAAAGTAATTATGCAAGGGAAAATTAATAATGCAACACTGGAACTACATGATATTCTAAGTTGAATGAAAAATTGGTGATTATTCGCTTGTTACGCGTATCCTTAAATGAATAGATACACCGGTGGAAGAAGGTTTAATATAGTGGGGCCACGCGTATAATATAGTCAATTTTAGGCATTTAAATTTTTACCCACCAAAGTTTTCAAAAATTGTACCTGTACCCCTAGCGTGCCTTTATTGAATAATGGAAATATATTATTGTGCAGAGTGATGGATTTACTTAGGGCCCACATTTTTTTCAAAGAAAATAACGCTGTGAAAATTTCAATTTGACTCTTATGCCCCTACTCAAAATAATGTTTCCTAGGTATGCCCCCACTCCACTCTACTCTACTCTTTAGATTGTTAACCTTTCATCAAACCCTTGCCTTTCATTGGTTGAAGGAGAAAAGCTTTTGATAGAAAGATAACTTCTGATTCAGAAATTGGTTTGTAGCTTATGCTGTTGTGTGGTCCATGCCATTGAACTTCAATATTTAGGGTGTTTAATCACCACATCAGGTTGCTTTAGCCTTTAGGAAATTGGAGCTCAATTGTTTGATAGTGTTTTTTTTCTCTCTTTTTTTTTCTTTGGGTAATAAATACCAAGGCTGATAGTTTACTAGTTTTTAACGTTGTTGTCGCATTGGACCTATTAGTCATTATTGAAGAGTGCCCATTTATTAAAGAGTTATGTGTATATTTGGAGTTGTCTCAACTTGCATGTATCTAAGTACTAAGCAGCAAAAAGAAAAATGTATAAATTAAGACAATAGAGAAAGAAAGAAAGAAAGAAAGGAAAAAAAAAAAAAGGCCCTTTAAAAACAAAAAGAAACAAAAAATTAAAAATATGTTTGTGTTTAAGAACCTAAAATTGCTTCTATTTTTTTAATCGAAATTGTTGACAAACCGACTAACATGTATAAAAACATATTTTTTTTTTCTTTTTCTTCTAAGAACTTGCACTCTTTTTTGTTAAGTTATGTAATTTATGTTGCTTAGTTTGTGAACTCTTGTTTCGCTTTTGTGAATATTGCTTGCTTTTCCAGTTTAGTTTTATGTAAGAATCAGCTTGGTCAACCTAGTTTGCTTGGCTTGTCCTTCTAATTGGGGTTTTTTTACCTTCTCTATTGCATGGTTATTCATTGTATAAAAAAAGAATTTAATGACTCACGCGGATTAACCTTGCCCATCTCCCAAGAAATCATGAGGCTTTCAATTTTGAATTATAAACCTAATATTATAGCTCTTGAAAAATGTTATATATATTTATATATTTCCTATTCTTCATGTTATTTACTTCTTGAAAAAATTTATTATCCGCTTCTTAATGAAGCAAAAGTCTGGCTTTGCCATTGATTGTACACCCATTTTATAATAAAAATTATAATTATGTCTTTGACTTAATAAAAATATATTACTGTATATTTATTTAATAAACTGCTATATCTTTTTTTTCACAGTGCCTTCGCTGAAGAAAAATAAAATTCTAGCTCTATTATGAACAGATAAACAACTATTGATAGATAAAATTATGTATTCATTGAAAAATAATAATAATAATAGTAATAATATATAAAAGGGCTGCTATTGATAAATAAATTTTCAGGGCCGCTATTGATGGATAAATTTTCATCTATATCAACCATCGCGAATTGGGAAAGAAAATGAAAAATAATCAGTTTTGGAGTTTTAAAAATGCCTTACACGAGGCGCTCAAGCGTCAAGTAAGATGTATATATCCATAGTTTGGTCAACATATTCATAAGTAGAAAATGTTGTATTCAGATGACAAGACACTTCAATTGAAAATATTCCCAAGAGAAAAGGCTGAGGATAAGTTTGATTCCCACGTATTTCATGCGCATTATTAATTTGGCCACTAGAAATTGGCAACAGAGAGAGAAAGAGATTGAGATTGGTTTACCTAACGTCCAGAGACAATCAGAGCATGTTTGAAAACTTGTTGGAACAGTATAATTGAAACTATAATATTACAGTATATGAGAACTTTACATTATAATCTGAAGCAGTTAAAACTAATAAGTTTTAAAGACGTCGTCAAAAATAAGGCCGATAACAAACTTTTCAATTATGAATGACTACATTGTTAATGAAACTCTGTTTGAATGACTATGGCGAGGAGTATACTTTGCATAATATGATTGGGAAAATAAAAAATTATGAATGACTACCGCGAATGGTATACTTTTCATAATGGGATTGGGAAAATAAAAAATTATTCTATTTTTTTTAATAATGTGTTAGCTTATAAAGTTATTTGTAATGAGAAGTTTAAGAGCCTGAACAATATTAGGGAATGATAAAGAGAATGTCAATCTTCATATCCTCTTGGTATTAATTCTTTACTAATAAAAATAAATGTCAAATTTACCTAAACGTCTAAAATTTAAATATTAAAATTCAATGGTATTTAGTTATACGAAAGGAATATTTTAGTAATCATATTGCTAAGATTATCATTTTTAAGCTAAGCTATTATTTTTTATATAGTTCAGTAAACACGCCCTTAATGAATTTTAATACCGTTGAGACAAGATAGGTAGACATATCAAGTGTTTGATCTAAATTAGCATAATGACCCTATTAGGTGTTGTTGTTGGTGCTTTTGAAAATATTTTTGTATGTTTTTAGGGCAAAAATTTCATTACTCTTCTCAAATTGTCTTACAAAAATTCTTATCTCTTAAAACAAAAACAATCCAATTTAACACCATAAAATTATAATTCTATTGTTAATAAAATAATAAAGCTTAATTTAAAAAAGACACTATATACTATATATTTGATCGGAGCCTAAGTTTAAAATATATGAGATTATAACCCATAGAATTGAAAAGGGTTTTTCATAGACGAGACCATTTTCGTCCCTTAGTTGTTGTCTCTATTACACGACCGAAATGACATAGTGGGATGTGGGTCCCAGGGAATTTGGCCACTTTTAGCCGACCAATAGGTTTTCATTGCCATGGCAGTCGGCACAAAAATTCTCGTCTTTTGGAAAGGAGAATTATGATAGCACCACCAACTAAACGACCAAAGATTAGCATCTTGAGTACTTTTCTTTCCCCGGCCTATAAAATAGTTAATAAGAGGTTCAAAAGTGAAAATCAGCGGTTAAAATCATGGTCCATGGAATAAAATTCAATGGAAACTAGTATCAGAACTTGTTAAAATAAGTGAAAATATCTTGAATTATAGATCATATCACAGCTCAACCACCACATCTTTGAATTCAAAAGGACAGCAATTATATGATCCTTGTGTGGAAGAGATGGGAACAGCAAAAGATACAGCAATGATCATTTATGGCCTTATAAACGAGCATTCAAGCCACAAAGGACAGAATCAATGGGAGATACTCATTGCAGCACCACCTGCATGGTTAATTCAGCAACACTTGGAGAAAATTTTCAACTATAAAAATTTAAAACCTTCATATAATAACTCCCATCATAGTAGAGACAGAATGTCTAAGTAGGTAAGCCTGTAAGGCATAGTAAAAGAACAACAAAAAAAAAGGCTTTACAAAATGAAAAACCCACATACTGGTTACTCACATAAAATCCATCTAAACACAGAATGCTTCTAAGCAAAATCTACATCCTAATACGTAAAGCCAGAGTATTTTATCACTTCCAACTAGCGTTGTCCCTCCTGTTGTTCCTGAACGCACAACAGCCAACAGAGTAAACAATAATAAGGAAGATGAGGAACACGATGTTAATGACAGCGACCTTCTTCCAGCTACTCTTTAGGTTGTCCAGAACTCCAGCTTTGCATGACTGGCAGTTGAAGCACAAAATATTTGGGTTATTGCCCCATGCACTACAGTCGGGATTGGAAGATGTGACATTCGCCGTTGCCGTCCATTCTGTTGGGTTCACGTAGGTAAAACCACATTCATCTGATGGCTTGCAGCAACCAGACTGCATATGAACAAAACATTATAAGGTCAGTTATAAATTGATTCAAACAACTCATAAGATAATATTCAACATAAGCTACATAAACAGACACATATATATGCATTAGTTTAGAAGACCTTTTACGAGTAATAAAGTTGCAACACACAGGGTAAAAAGATTAATCAAGTCATTCCAAAAGAACAACTTCATAATAGGACAGCAGAGGAACTCAAAGGATAAGATATGTGTGCCATGGGGAAAAAGAGCCTGAAAATCAAAACTTTCTGCACTAGACGTTCATTACATGTTGCTGTCTATTGGATAGAATTCACAAGATGCTGAATTTGTATTCTCACGCTGCAACATACCAAGAATTTCATGTGCCACTTGAATCCATCGACTGAAAACGCACAACGTGAAATCCCACACCGGCATCTAGTGTCTAATAAAATTCTACCGCAACAACTAACACTTTAGGATGGAATTTATTACCATAAGAATAGAAAACAAGAACAAATTCCAAAAAGCATGTAAATCATCGTTGTACCCAGCAACGATTTTATACGTTGTTCACCCAATTAAATTTCTTTAGTGGAGAAAAGCAACCATTTTAGCCCCAGACATAAAGAAGGTTATGCTGACTAAAACTTTTTTAAGAGTAAACAAAGAAAAAGCGTAGTAGTCAAAAAGTGAATCCCGGAAAGCTGTGATAGAAAACCAAATAAAAAGTTACAGGGGAGAGGGATTGCGAAAAGAGTAAAGCTTTTTTAGCGTTAAGTCGAAAACCATGTTCTAAATGGCAGGACAAAACTAATTTTACACAACAACATTTGAAGACGTGTGAAAAATTTTCCTACAGAAAAAAGAGCAGTTCATTCGTTTAAATATCCAAAAGAGAAAGGGCAAAAGAAAAAAAGTTAAGTCTTCTTCTTTTCTTACATAGAAAACCTAATAAAGTACCTTTAGTTCAACCCCCACCAACAAAAGGAAGATTTTGATAACTAGGCAAAAAAAAAATCCTAATTGGACAAAAGTCCTCTTTTTTTTTGGAATAAAAAAAACACGTTACCTTTAAAACAAAACTTGCAACCAAGACTCAGATAAGAACTTCTCAATTCAAATAGAGAACATTAGAACTAAAAAAAAAAAACCATTAAAATCAAAGATTGTTTGAAAACCCAACCGTTTCAGGTCTCAAGCGAGGGTTGACCAGAAATTCGCTTTAAATATTATAACACATTTTAAATCAACAGAAATTCTCCACAAATCGAAAGTCAAGAACTAACCACCTGTTTCGTATCCATTATCTAGATATATATAATCAAACAACAGAGAAGCACAAAATAGATAAATCCAGATAAATTCTTAGTTCAAAATCTCGATCTCAGATCTCAAAGAAACAAAGAAAAAAAATCAAGAAACGAAAACCGAATTATACCTGAATCGCAGTTAAATGCTCGGAATAGAACTGAGTGACCGTGTCACGAAGATACTTCTGGCGAAAATCAGAGCAGACCTTGCCATCAATAAGACAGCTCTTAATCTTGTTCCAATTCTTGCTGTTGTTAACCCTCTTCTGCAACCAATTTGAGTAATCACCAAGCCTGTACTCCTTGTAACCCTTGTCGGAGATGATCTTCCCGGCGCCTTTGTTGGTGACGACGAAAGCGAAGATGGTGAAGGCGAAGAGGATGACGATGAGGAGGAACATGACGAGGAGGTAGAGCCAGAGAAGCCACGAGACGCCGCAACAGGCGCCGATGAATCCGGCGAGAGAGACGACCATGAGGAAAACGCCGAGGATGATGATCGGCTTATCGAGAAACTTCTCGCAGACGCTGTCGCCTTGGTTTCTGAGCCATATCCCGGCGACGAGGATCGGAATCGAGAGGAGGAACGTGACGAGGTTGATAATTCCGACCAGATTGTTGCTCAATCGCATCATTTTTGCAGAAAATCGCAGAGAGAGAGAGAGAGAGAATGACCTAATTCAGTGAGGAAGATGAAGAAGAAGAATGTTACATGTGGGGAAGGCTTTTGAGGAGAAAAGGAGAGGATCTTTTTGCTGATTATATAGGAGGAGAAAAAGAAAGGGGGGTATTTGGGAATTTACACAGAGTACGTTGGAATTATTAATGGTGAAGACATAATAATTTAATATACGCGGACTTTCAACTGATTTTGAGTTTTTACTAACGACACGGTTTTTCTTTACTTGCCTTTTATGTCACGTTTTATTAAATTGTTTTAAATAAAAAAGGAGATTGAATTTTTATTTTTTAAAATTTTTTTTTAAGTGAAAGAATTTTTATTTAAAAACATTGGCAACTTTTCATTAAGTTTATGGAATTTTAAAGAGTTTTTATTTAAAAACAAAAAATGAGTTTTTTTGGATAGTTTATGAAATCATGTTTCTCAACGTTAAATTTAATCTAATTTGCATCAAACTTGAAACTTACTTAATTGTTTTTTAAGGTTTTTTTTAAATTGTTTTAAATAAAAAAGGAGATTGAATTTTTACTTTTTTAAAGATTTTTTTTTTTTGAAGTGAAAGAATTTTTATTTAAAAACATAGGCGACTTTTCATTAAGTTTATGGAATTTTAAAGAATTTTTATTTAAAAACAGAAAATGAGTTTTTTTAGATAGCTTATGAAATCATGTTTCTCAACGTTAAATTTGATCAAAATCGCATTAAGCTTGAAACTTACTTAATCGTTTATTAAGGTTTTATTAAATTGTTTTAAATAAAAAAAGGAGATTGAATTTTTATTTTTTTAAAGATTTTTTTTAAGTGAAAGAATTTTTATTTAGAAGCGTAGGGGACTTTTCATTAGGTTTATGGAACTTTAAAAAAATTTTATTTAAAAACAGAAAATGAGTCTTTTTAGATAGTTTATGAAATCATGTTTCTCAACATTGAATTTGATAAATCGCATCAAACTTTTTTTTTTTTTTTTGAAAGAAAAAAGCGTATCAAACATAGAAACTTACTCATGATATTTTTGATTCATTGCCTAAAATTCTCAAATAAAAAATTATTAAAATTCTTAAGGATAAGATACAATTTATAAAAAAAAAATCACATCAAATTCATATAATATTAAAACCATATATAATATAGTTTTACATCCAACGAAAAATATAAGAAACATTAACGGTTCCCAAGTCACAGAATTTTAAAAGAAAAAGAAAATGAAAGAATTCACCCTAAGAAAATGAAAAAAAAAAAAAAAAAGAAAAGGAAAAGGAAAGAAACGGAAACAAGCAAAACTAAAGGAAGACAAAATGACCACGGAGCTCTAACAAAATAGACAAAACCAAGAAAAAGACGACCAGATGAGAAAAGAATAGCAGAACTAATCGTTTTTTTAATTATTTTTCTGTTTTTATATTTCCCTTGTTAGGCGGTGGCATAGACAATGATGCTCCCAAAGACGAAATGATGTAACGATTACATATGACTTGTGCCCTATTGTTCCTTGAACTTGATTTATCAAAAAAAAAAATTATTTGTGTACCAAAGTTTCTAAATGAAATAGATGTAAAGCTGAGTTTGTAGTATTTCTTGTGCTGACAAAACAAGTCAAACAAAACAAGAGGATGCTAACGTAATATTTTATTATATTTGTGTTACTAACAAATTCATTTATTCACTCCTATGTTTTTTATTTGCAAGAATATTTTTTTCTTGCATTACTATACCCCTTATCTCACTTGAACTTTCATCTAATGAAATTGAGTTTAAAAGTTTCAAACGCTAAATATAGAAACAAATTTTGTAAGGTATGGAAAGAAATGAGAAAAAAATCATCTATGTATTCTTTCTCTCTTTTTTTCTCTCTTCTTTTTTTTTTTTCCCTTCTGGCTTGAATAATGAAATAATTTATTAATTTATTAATAATCTAGAAAAAATAATTAGATCCCTTCAAAAAGTTGATTAA
Source organism: Artocarpus heterophyllus (assembly GCA_025403435.1). NCBI lineage: Eukaryota > Viridiplantae > Streptophyta > Magnoliopsida > Rosales > Moraceae > Artocarpus > Artocarpus heterophyllus. The sequence goes on from JAJQZP010000162.1 coordinate 71,163, forward strand.
AAGTTCAAGCCATTAATGATCATGCATTCTTTGGTGTTTGATGTTTACTTTTTGATTAAAGAGACCGTGGAAATTAGGAAGATGGTGGAAAGTGGGGAAAAAAATCTTCAAATCAAACAGAAAAAGACTGGTGGAGAAAGGGAAACCGAAGAAGTTAAGGGCATGAAGAAAATGAAAGCAAGTCAATTTGGCCACATTTCCCACAATTGCATCTTTGCACATACCCACTCCTAAGAAAGAACAAAACAATAAGTCAAAGTGTAATTTTCTTAAGATATTTATTTTTTTATACTTTTTATTTTAGATTATTCAAAAACTATACGTTTAATTTTTAATCTTTTTAAATTTATACTTTCAAATTAGATTTAATACGTAAATCTATACTTTACCTCAGTCAAAAGATGATTTTGACCTTTAAACCAAATTATCCTTAAGTAAAAGATAAAAAAATAAAATTTTAAAAATAAAAAACAAAATAGAAACACGTAAAACGCCTGTTTTTGAAGGTTTTTTATGTATTTTTGAAGGAAAAAAACCTTAGTATAAAGTTTTTTTAAGGTTTTAATGTTATATTTTTTTTAATTTGAGGGTATTTTAGGTAATTTCTTAGGTCAAAATTGAAAATTAATTGGCAAAGGTATAAATTTATGTATTAAATCTAATTTGAATATATAAATCTAATGAGATCAAAAACCAAAAATATATTGTTTGAATAAACAAGAATACAATGTATGAAAATGTAAATAACCCAATTTTCTTTGAATGAAGTCTTCTCAATTACAATTAGAGTGTTTCAAAAAATAAAAATTAAAAATACCCCTGCAACCATATTTTTTTTTCTTTTTCTTGCCCTTGAATTCTCGTAATTTGGCATTTTTTTAAAGAAAATTACATGTTATGACATAATTTAATAAACAACTTTTATTCATGCCACATTTTAAAAAGTTATATCATACTACTACTCTTTTTTTTTTAAGTTGTGCCACATTAAAATGTGGATAAATTACTCTGATAGTACCCAACTTGACAAAAAGTGAACATTTGATCTCTGACTTTTTTTTAGCTAAATTGAACCCAATCTTTTTTATCTTAGTTGCTAAGTAACTAATTTAACAAACATTTTTTAAAAAAAGGCCACTTAAGGTGCACATGGGTGTTTGGCTAAGGGTAGTTCACACTACAAACTCAATTATGAACAATGTAAAAATCTCACATATTACAATAGAAAGAAAAAAATTACTATAATATAAAGCTCTCATATGTTACAATAAAAATGATTCCCACGAGCCAAGCACATACAAAAACATAAAAACTTTAATATTCTTTTTGAAATTAAAATCCAAACAAAAACATAAAAACTTAAAAGAGGGGAAAACTTAAAACACAAAAACCTAAATCGTATATTTTTCCCTAAAGCATATTCAACTGAATTTTTCTCTCTTCCTTCGGAAATGCCCGTTCTTGAATTGTCAAGCCTTGTTGATACTTTATGCTCCGGTGTGGATGAAGAAGCTCGCTAAGAGAAGAAGAGTCGTCGGATTCCCTTTTCTGATGGTGTCAGCGGTGGTTCATCAGATTATGACGTGGATTCGTGGAGCTCCTCTTGGTCTTCTTCGAAGGATCCGATGATTTCTGAGGGATCTTTGTTCAATATTCAAGAATCTTAACCTTCCATGGTGGAATATAGTTTCCTTGAGAATTTTTTTTTTATTTTGCTTTCTCTTTTTTCTGTCATAATTTTTCCCCTTTTTTTTAGAGTTTTTTATGTATGTTCATTTTTTTTTTTACACTTACGTTATCTTTTCCAATACAAAATCAAACACAAGAAAAGCTCAAGTGAGAAAGTTAGAGTTTAGGATTCTTTTGTTAAGGTTTATTATTTATGGTTTATCAGTAATACACTATGGTTTATCATTGATATACTGTAGTTTATCATTAATATACTACAGTTTTATCACTAATATATTCAGGTTTGTTATTGATGTACTACATTATATCATTGATATATTATGATTTATTACTGATATATTCAGATGTATCATTGATGTACTCAAGTTAATCACTAATGGACTATAACTGGTTAATAATACATGAAGGTTATTTTTATTATTTTGACTTATAACTAACAAAAAAGGATCATTTTTTTTAATTTAGAAAAATATTGTTATTTATTTTAAAAATATTATTTGTCTCTATATCATTTGCTTCTTTCACAAATTCATCAAGGATACCAAGAGAGAGAAAAAAATGTTTGCATTTTTTTTTATCTCTGAATTAGTGAAAAATCTCTATAATTTAATTGTAGCTATAGCTTCTTTTAAATATTCATGTAGTGTACCAAGAGATTGAGGGGAAAAACGTTTGGGAACAAATATACATAACAAAGACCTAAAAAATAGCTCTTATGGTGGGATGGGTACTTTGGCCTCACTAGTTGGTCCTGTAATTTTAAGTGTTAGGATTGACTTTTCAACAATATTGACTCTTCAAAAATTTAATCTTAGACTCTCCATATTAAAAATTTACAAGATGTGAAGCAAAATTGTTTCTAATTACAAAATAGACCGTTGAAAAGCTAATACAGCTGTTACAAAATGACATAGCTTATAATCAAACCAATAAACTTTGTCAAAAAGAGAGAGACTTCTCTAGGGTGTACTCCACATATAGTGCATGTCTTTAAATTGTTAAATCATGCAAATCTAACGACTAAAAGATAGATACTTATAAATAAGTATTTTCTTTTAGTTTCCACCAAAAAAATTCAAAAAAATCATTCTATTTTGTAACATTTGTTAGATCTAATTGAAATTATTTTATTCTATAAATATGTCGACCGAAAAATAAATAACTATTTATAAGCATTTTTTTTATTTTCCCAAAAAATTTCAAAAAAAGGCCAAACAAAGGAAACATCATAGAAATGCTGAAAACCCTTATTCTTCAAAGGAAAACGGACACGCTTTTCTCATTTCAAACTGAGAAATGCCAAACAAAGGAAACATCATAGAAATGCTAAAAACCCTTATTCTTCAAGGAAAACGGACACGCTTTTCTCATTTCAAACTGAAATTAAATACAAATACGAAGGTGGGTCTTGTTTCAAAATGACACATGATTGATGCGGATAAAACCTTGCCAGAAGGGGCCCACTATACAGACTCCCACCAACAAAGTGACAGCCGGTCCACCATAATGAGCCCACGACTCCAAAAAAATCGACGACCCTCTTTACGAATAATTAACCCAATGGGCCAGAGGTCAAGCTGAATTTGTGCGGTCCAAATTTTTCTGTGAGTTTACGATTCCCTATAACAATAGAGCCCCTTCTCCTCCGCCAAAAGTCCTGATGAAAGAGCCGTTGCGCTTCGTTGATTCCTATTCGACTCTGTTTTTAACATTTTAGGGGTGTTTGACAGTGGTAGAAATCATTCAGTTTTTACCACAATTTTAGTTATAAACAGTGTAAAGCTCTCACATGCTACAGTAACAATAAAAAAATATACTACAGTATAAAACTCTCACATGCTACAGTAAAAGTAGTTTCCATCACTGATTCTCACCACCTTTTCAAACACCCTATTAATTAGTATTTGAAGAATATTTTTTCTCTTCTATTCAATGCATTAAAGCGAAGATCGGCTCAGTGTTGGCAGGCTTGCACCACAAACTCCCAATCGGATTGCGCTTTAAAATATGAAAAAGTGTAAAATATCTTACTAATAATAATAATAAATGTGTATAAAAAAAATGTTTGAAAAAATAGTTACAACAAAAAATATTAGTTTAAAAATAGTAACATACAAGAGCTTTATATTATATTAATTTCTTGTTTTCTACCATAATTACCGAGTGTTTTACATTAATCATTGCCCAGGATTCCAAGTAGCCTAATCACTAATGATCCTTAAAACTTTTAATTTTAGAATTTTAGACGTTTCAAAATTATTACTTGGATTTTTAATTCTACTCACTTTGGAGTCTTACAATAGTATAAATTATCAGAGTGACTTGCACTGTTGCACCTTAAACTATTTATTTTTTTGTATAACATATGAATTTTCAATCTTAAAAAATACACCATAAACTTAGAAATCATTAATAATAGATGTCTAATAGCTATATTTAATTTCCATTCAATACTCTTTTCTACATGTACAACTTTAATTTTTTCTCAAAATGATGAGTTTTAGCTTTAAAAAAACTCATGTGTAAATCCTATGAGCAAAACCATCTATGCCTTTTTATGCTCATTAGCCAATAGACCTTAATTGTCAATAATTTTAAAATTCAAGGTGTATTTTATCAAGATTAAAAGTTTATGGTGCATTACACAAAAAATAAATAATTTGGGATGCAACAATGCAATTCTCTCTTATTTTCAAGACTAAATTTGTAATAATCAAGAAAATCCTAAAATTAAATAATGTAATTTACGTGCACTTTTGATGTATTGTGAGAAGTGGTAAACCGCTCTCCCCATACCTTATTTTGCCCTTTGATGTACTACAGGAAGTGTTAGTCAGTCCTAATTGACCCGTATTATAGTATCTTATGTATGTACCATGGGAAGTGGCAGACACTTCAGCAGATGTAAATGTATAGTAATTTTACAAATATATAGATATATGTATATGATGCCATGGGAGGTGATACACACTTCTAGGAGCTATTTAAAAGTTTATGTTTATATGAAATGAATATTATCCTATTCTGTTGCTATTTTACTAAATTAAAAGTAATGATCTGTTTAGAAATACCAATACATTTTCCACGCGCAAAAATGTAGAATTTACATAACTTTTCTTGTTTGGTGATAGGATTATGGTTAAACCATGAGCTTAAGCGGCTCGATAGCCACTGAAAGTTGACTTGACGGCCCAGCTTGCTGAGATAAAGCAACAACTACAAGCCCAACAATAGGAAATAAAACCCTACTTGAGCAGCTAGCATGTCAAAACCTAGCATCACTAGCTGAAGGGGTGCCGAATCGAGATAATCTGCCTGTACCAGATGATCCCCTAGCAATGGTAGGACAGAACAATTAAGAGAATTCGCCTGCACAAATAGACTCTCTAGCAGCCAGAGGATAGAGCAATCGAGGATACCGCCTACCTAGCTCAAGCCAGAAATAGGAGAAGGACAAGATGTCCAACCAATAACGAATATGTGATGGGACACTATCTTATGGAAATTCTGACATTTGAAACTACCAGAGTTTGAACCGATTCCATAGAAGTTGATAATTGGCTGACTGACGTTCAGGGGTACTAAACTTTATAAGGTTAAACAATCAAGATAAATTCTTGTGTACCTCTTATGTGTTGAAGAATGAGGTCCATCGTTGGTGCCAAACTGTAGAACAGTGAAGAGATGTGAATATGATGACCTACAAGATTTTGTTGATGAGTTCTACGAAATGTACTTTAATATGGACACTATTGTAGTCTAGGAGGACGAGTTCAACAATTTCTATCATGGAAATATGTCTGTAAAGGATGCCATATAGAAATTTAAGCAGTTAGCTTGCCTTTTGCCCGTACATGGTGAGCACTAAGTAGGAGGAAATAAGGAGGATGATGAAGATGTTTAGGTTTGATATTATTGTGGTGGTGGTTAGCAGTGGAAGTAAGCCTCCCAAGTTTGTACAGGATTATATATGTCGAGTAGTCCATGTTGATTATTGGGTAACTCATAACAAAAAAGAAACGGCTAGATTCTTCATGGCTAAGAAAGAGGAAAAAGCCACAAGGAAACAAAACCCACCTAGTAGAAGAATCAGGGTAATAATTTAGGCCAGGGTAACAAATAGTAAGGTCGGAATCATCATAACAAGAGGAATGGAAATCCTAACCAAGGTAACCAACAAGGTCAGCCCTAGAAAAAGAACAACAATGGAAATGGTAACAATAGCTATCCCACTTGTTCTAAGTGCAAGAAGAAGCATTAGGAGAATGTAGAACTGGGATAACCAGTTGTTACATTTGTGGCAAGGAAGGCCACTATGACAAGCAATGTTATTCTTACCCTCAGAATCAATCAGGTCATAACTAGCAGAAAGCTCTAGGAAACTAGCTACATGCAGTCCAACCCAGGATTGAAGGCCCCCAATTTCTTAAGGAAGATTGGTAGCCCCATAACACCATGCCTACATTTTTGCTTATACGAGAAATGATGTAGAAGCCGGCACCTCCATAGTGGTAACATGTCAACTTCCTGTAGCCAAACAAGATGCTTATGCTTTATTTGATTCTAGAGCAACACATTCATTTGTGTCTAGATAGGGCAGGAGATAGAATAAACAACCTTTGAGGACTGTTTTGCCCTCTAGGGAAATTTTATTGCTAAATATTGGTTACGAAATGTTCCAATAATTATCTGTGGTAGAGAGTAATATGTGAACCTGGTTATCATCGATATAAATGATTACAATGTTATCTTGGGAATGGACTTCTTGGGAAAATACAATGCTATCATCAACTATTGACACCAAAAAGTCATGTTCAAGCTCGTTGAGGAAGACAAGTTTACGAACACGAGAACATCATAGAAGCGATGAATACCAATGACATCAACAATGAAAGCAAGCAAGATGTTAGCTACTGAATGCATTGGATACCTAACCAACCTAGTAGATAAATCTAAGGAGAGAAAGATGGGACCGAAAGACGTTCCAGTGGTAAAAAACTTCATGGAGGTCTTTCCAGAGAAGTTACCAAAGCTACCTATAAAACGAGAGATCCCATTTGAGATAAAGTTGATGCTCGAATTAGCACCAGTTTCTAAAGCGACATATTGGATGTCTCCGACAGAGCTTAGGGAGCTTCAAGCATAACTATAGGAATTATTAGACAAGGGTTTCATTCACCTGAGTTATTCACCATAGGGAGCACTGGTTTTGTTCATGAAAAAGAAAGATGGTACATTAAGGATGTGTATCGACCATCAAGAGCTAAACAAGATCATGATAAAAACAAGTACCCGCTAATATGGATTGACCAACTGTTTGACCAATTGAGGGGAGCATGTTATTTTTCCAAGATCAACCTGCATTCAGGATACGACTAACTCTAAAATAAGGAAGGAGAGGTACTTAAGATAGCTTTTAGGGCATGTTATGGACACTACAAGTTTCTTGTGACGCCGTTTAGTTTGACCGACACTCCAGTAGCATTCATGGATTTAATGAATAGAGTATTCAATGATTGTCTAGACAAGTTTCTCATTATCTTTATAGATGATATATTGGTCTATTCTAAGACAAAGGAAGAGTGTGATGAGTAGTTAAAGATCACTCTACAGATCATGAAGAAGAATCAGTTGTGTGCCAAATTCTTGAAGTCTGAATTTTAACTAAAAAAAGGTATAATTTTTGGGACATGTGGTATCCAAAGAGGGAGTTACAGTAGATCCTACTAAGATTGAAGCAGTAAGTTAGTAGCCAGCTCCAAAAACCATGACAGAGATACGTAGTTTTCTTAGTTTAGCAGGATATTATTGACAGTTTGTCAAGGGATTTTTGAAGCTAGCAACACCTCTCACAGCTCTGACAAGGAATTGAAATAAGTATGAAAGGACTAAGACATGCAAAGAGGGCTTTTAGAAGCTAAAAAGAAGGCCTACTAGTGCTTAAGTACTAACAATTCTAGACGCGGAAGAAGGAAATTTTGTGACTTTTAGTGATGCTTCCAAAATAGGTTTAGGAGTTATCCTTCTGCAAGGTGGAAAAGTGGTCGCATATGCTTCACGGCGGCATAAAAATCATGAAAGGAACTACTCAAAGCATGACTTGGAACTTGCAATGGTGGTTTTGCACTAAAAATATGGTGACACTATCTATATGAAGCAAAATATGAGATCTACACAGATTATCAGAGCCTCAAGTATATCTTCACTTAAAAGGAACTGAACATGAGATAGTGAAGATGATTAAAATTGGTGAAAGATTATGATTGAAAGATCCTTTATCACCCCAGGAAAGCAAAAAAAGTAGTTGATGCATTAAGTTAGAAGTTAACATCAACACTCATAACAATAAGTTTTCTGCCTCTGCTTCTACAAAGCCTTGAAATTGAGATCATTTTAGAGAAGTTATCAACATTAACACTCTAATTAACCATCCTCAAATGCATGAATAGCATTCAGGGACTTGACCTATTTTGGTTAAGATACAAAAGGAGGTTCTTGAAAGGAACGAAATAGAGTTTAGTCTTTCAAAAAATGGCATACTTCACCAGGGTAGATATGCATCCCTGACGATGAAGAAATGAAGAAACAAATTCTTTCAGAAGTACGTGAAACCTCGTACTCTGTTAATCCAGGAGTAACTATGATGTAAACAAATTTAAAAGAGAGTTTTTGGTGGCCTAGAATGAAGAAAGATGTTGCTAAATTTGTATCAAAATGCCTTACTTGTCATAAAGTTAAGGCAAAACATCAGCGTCCTGCAAGTGAATTGCAAAAGATCAAATAAAAATGGGATCAAATAATAATAGATTTTATGGTCAAATTGCCTAGGACATCTAAAGGCAATGACACAATTTGGGTAATTATAGATTGACTGACCAATTCTACTCACTTTTTACAAGCTCAGTTGTTTTGTAGAGCGATTAGTCGAGTTGTATGTGTCAAAGGCAGTGACCTTACATGGAGTCCCAAAGTCTATCATCTCTAATAGAGATAGACGATTTACATCAAGATTTTAGAAGAGCGTTCAAGAAGCTATGGGCTCCAAGTTAAAGTTCAATATCACTTTCCAACCACAGACTAATGGCCAATCTGAAAGGACCATTCACACCTTAGAAGATATGTCGAGAGCCAATGTTATGGATTTTAAGGGAAACTGGGATAAGAGGCTACCCTTGATCGAGTTTTCATGCAACAATTGTTACCATGCATCAATAGGCATGGAAACTTTTGAATTCCTTTATGGAAGAAAGTGTAAATCCTCAATCTACTAGCATGAACCTAGAAAGAAGCATCTATAGACCACCAATTTCATCAAAAGGACCACAGAAGATGTAAGATGAATTAAGAAAAGTTAGACACAGCCCACACCCATCAAAAAAGCTATACTAACAAGCGAAGCGGACCTTTGGAGTTTCAAGTGGGAGATTGTCTTTATAAAGGTCTCCTCAATGAAAGGGGTGATGAGATCTGGTAACAGAGGAAAGCTCAGTTCGAGATACATTGGGCCTTTCGATATTTTAGAAAAAATAGGCAAGTTCACGTATTGACTCGCTTTTCTGTGAGAACTAGCTTTTATGCACAATGTCTTCCATTTGTCGATGTTAAAGTAGTATATACCACATTCATCACATGTGCTACACCAAGAACTAGTCGAAGTGCATGCAAACCTATCCTACAAAGAGAAACCAGTTCAGATCCCAGCTCGCCAGGAGAAAACCCTAAGGAATAAGGTGATCGCTTTAGTTAAGATCTTGTGGCAAAATCACAATATTGGGGAAGCTACTTGGGAACATGAAGAAGATATGAGGAAAATCTACCCCAACATTCTAATTTTTGGGACAAAAATTCTTAGGGGTATAGATTGTAATGACAAAAAAAATCCTATTATTAAATAATATAATTTACATATTTGAGTCAAGGATTTTCCTAGAAATATCATGTTTAATTTTTTATGACTAAAGGATTTACAGAATTAATATGAATACTCTAAAATTCTATAGTAAATTTTAAAGTTAAATTTATTAATTTTCATGATTGAATAATTCGGTTGATAAATTTTGTCATGATTTAAAAGTAAAAGAAATTTCAATCCGTAAATAACTTGAGAATTTTAATGACAAGAATTTTCAAGTATAGTATGATGTTAACAGTGTACTGAGAAGTACTCTAATGCTCAACAAGCTCTTAATTTCCAATTAATTTAAAATTGGAGTTACATGAGTAGCAACTTCCGTAGAGAATACTATGCGAGAGACAAAGTCATAGAACTATATCATTACCGAGTCTAAATGCAAAAAAAGTCAAGTTTAGACTTTTACTAAGTTTAGAAATAATTTTGACTCAAAACAATCTAATATATATATGCGATTAAAATCTGTATGGATATCAGTTTAGATAGTGATTAATGTATAACTGTATTTGACAATGAGAAATGACCCGTTAGAAACCAAACTTTCATGTTAGCTAAGTTTATTAACCCCCAATAGTACAAAATTCATTTGTTTAAAGGGAACCTTTGAGGAAAAGGACAAAGGACTAGATTTGACTATGATTTAAACATGATATGAGGGTGTCCTTGGTGTAATTAATGAGACAAAAATCTCTCCCATCTCCCTTAAGCACAGGCACCCAAGCTTAAGAGTTTCAATCCTTTTTTTTTCTAAGTAAGCTTAATTAAGAGCTTACTTAAGGATAAGTTAGGTTGTGGAATTAAAGTAGTATTTGGTCTATAAATAGAGATGCATTCATCAAGTTACTATTTTTCCCATTTCTTCTCTCTCTACCTCTCAAAATCTGGTTCTACACTAAGGGGTTCTCCAAAAAAATTTTCCCATTTCTACCATAAAATCACAAGCCAAAAAAAAAGAACAACTAGGAAGAAGAGGTTGATCTTGTGGAGTGATCATCTATGTATACTCCAAACTTTCTTCTTCATTTTTCTTAGTAAAACAAAAGATTAGACTTTTATTTACTAAAGTTTATGTTTTAATGTCTAAAACAAGAAGAAAGAGGAGGATGATTTAATTTTCTTAAGAGAGTTTCCATGGGTGATCATCAAGGGTAAGAATTCTAAACCTTTTTCTTTTTCACCTTACTAGTTAGGTTAAAGTTTGTATTTTTATGAGTGAGTACATGATTTGGTGAGGAAATGGTTTGTAAAAATCCTATGCGTGTTGGTTGACTTAGTTTTTACATGTATATTGTTGTAAAAATGTAGAGTATGCATGTTTAGTTTAGGTATATGCATGTTTAGTATGGTAAAAAAAAAATTTCCACCAATTTTGATTACACAGAAATTTTTAGATTTCAAACTTTTTCTAAACATGAAAATTTTAGATTTCTGACCATATGAAAATGCCATTTTGACTCTAAATTGGGTTTCTAGTAGTTTTTCAATACTGCCAGAGTTGCCAAAAAAACTATTTTCTTACTATCCCAAAACTGTTTTCTGGGGATCAACCACTGTTTTGGCCAATTCGGATCGCTTCAGGATCGAATCACAATTTTTATTGAACATGAAACTTTTAGATTTCAACGAGATAAACAACTTTGGTAAAGAAAAAATTGAGATTCTACCTCTACGATACAATTATGGGCAATTTAATGCTGGCTGCAAGTTTTTTTTTAGTAAAAAGCAGTTTTTGGTTTTTTACGAAAACAACCTCCGTAAAGTCAGAATTGTAATTTTCACAAAACACGAAAGTTTTAATTTTCGACGAAATGAAGAATTTTCATGAAGAAAATTTTATAAAAATCTATCTCTAAAGTGGACTCTGAATTTGATAATAAAACTTTTAATTGGTAAAGTTTGCAAAAATAACAAGAAATGGATATGCTAAGGATGGTTAACAGGATTTCATTAAACATAAAAGTTTCTAGTTCAAAAAAAGAAAACTTTCATGAACAAAAACTTTAAAAGAAAAAATGTCCATAATATATGATTTTACGGTAACATTTAAACTAACCAAAAAATACCTTTTGGCACTAGTTTTATAAACAAATGCTCATTTAGTGATAGAATTCTACTTTATGACAAACATAGAAATTATAGCACTCGTAAAAATACACAAGTCTATAGTTTATTGTTTTACCAAATTCAGACATTACATTAAAATACGATGTTTAACATGAATTTCAATATATATGAAAATAGTTTTCATAAACTTCAACAGTTTTCGAAATAAGCATTTGAATGGATATTGTAAAAACCCAACTATGTTAAACCCTTAGTATTACGACGGTACACACGGCCCAACATCCGTATTAGTGTAAAAGCCCATTCAAGTCAAAGTTTTATCGATACGACGTATAGAACGCCTTAGGATTGTTTTTAGGCTTAATGAGCTTTGAACCAATTACAAGCCCAATAAATGAATTAAGAAGATGGTTAATTAGAACTTAGTCTAAGAACCATGAAGTTATAAAATTATTGATTTAGTTAACTAAGGTCGTACGTACTTAAAAATGAGAAGATAATTAATTAATTATCAATCTTAGCTCGAATTAAAGGCAATTATGAGGCTTTAATTTATTAATCCTTATAATAGAAATAATGATTTTTATGATAGTTTGATAAAGGGAAATATGATCTAATGAAGTGATCAAAATCCTTACAATTATGCTAACATTAAAATAGCATTAAATAAATTATTCTTACACTCTTAATGGGTGTTTCTATATAGAATTTGTTCCAACAGAGGATAGAAATCTCTAGGCGAATAAAGAAATATACTTCAAGAAAACAAGTAGGAATATCGCCTATTGCATGAATAATGTAAAAATGAACGTTTCTCATATTTTACAGAGTATTAAAGCATGTCTAAATTTTATATTACGGTGTGCATTACCATACCACACTACATAGTCATTAAATAGTTCAGAGAAACCCTTAAGAATGATTTTAATTTGAATGTCATACCAACCTCTAAACCTACAAAGAGGCTTAATATTTAAATATAAAATTAAAAATAGATTAGATCATGGTATTGTTGGGAATTTGTAAACCTTAACCTCCTGATGATCGCGCATAACCAGTACAACTACTTAGGCCCAATAAAATAATAAGACATGATCATAATTGAACATAATCAACACATGCATATTATAGTAATATTTTGTTTTAAATGTTTTGTGAGTTTTACTTCCTACTTACTGCGTGTAAGCTCATCCAAGTATATTCATATTATAGGTAAACAACTTGTCAGTAATGTCTGATAGACGGTAACGAAGCGGCGGACGATCAAAGTGAAGTTTTGGGAAACCACATGCGTTATTTTCCACAATTAGCTTTATTTATGACTTTTTGATAATATGTAAAATTGTACAAATCTAGTAATATGTACGCATGTTTTGAATGACTGTTAAGCCACTCTAATATATTCTCCGTTGCAACACAAAGTAAAATAGTTTTCGATAAAAAAAATTAATTAGTAAAGTTATTTTAAAATAGTTTTTTAAAAAATGTCTAACAGAATTATGTAATTTAAATAAATGTATGTTTAAGTAGTTAAATAACAACTTAGTAGTTAAGGGTCGTTACAAAATTGCTGCCGTAGAAATTTAAAGAGAAATATCAAAATCCATGAAAATTTGAGTGTTAATGCTTCCCATAATCCAAATTTATAAGAAATCTAGCCCAAAGGCTTACAAAGATGACAATCTAGTCGATAGACAAGCAAAGATTAAATTAGACAAAAATTAAGAACAAGCTATCTTGGAGAATAAGGGATCCAATCCTTTTCTAGGACTAGAAGATGCCTCACTACAAATCCTAATTTGATAAAACCTAATGAGAAAGAAAAAAAAATACACGATTACCCAAACACGATAACAAAAGACCCATTAAGAATTGCATTCAAGAACTAAGACCGAAAGTGGCAGCTTTGAATATGGCAAATATCATTATGACTAAATTGCTTCAAGAAATCATGGGCAAGAATCACCACAAATCTGCAGTTCGATCAATGCCATGGCTGGTCAAATTTATCAGCCACGTTGTTACCTTCTCTGAAAATGAGGAAAACCATGAAATTCATCGTTGACAGCCTCCTAAGATTTAAGACCCCACTGCGGTCTAAGCATCCAAGGTACCCTAAAATTATAATTGGAAAGCGCTTTCACTACATAAGTAGAACAAGTTTAAAGCCACAAATTATTTCAGTTCATGTACTTGCTAGCATACTAAATTGCTTCAATATTAGCCATCAAGTCTGCCCTAAAAGCATAAGCAATGCTTATAGAAGCAAATAAACCATTCTTGTAGAAACCCCGATTGTATCTAACCAAAAAAAAAAAAAGAAACTTGCATGACGTTATAAGCTGCTCCATTTATATTGATCTTCAACCCATTAACGGGAGAAAAATACCCAGAAATTGGACTAATATAAACAGCTTTTCTACTACACGCAATGAGAATAAAATTGCAAACATAAGATACAGTGCTAAGAACAAAGGGCGTTTTATAATCACATGTCAAATCACTTTTGGATTTCAAAATACGCCAACAAGCAGAGAAAATCGTCGATATCCACTAAATTTCTTCCATAAAAAATCAAAGAGAAAATGTCCAAAGTTAGCCAAATGAGATCCCATACCTCTTACGCAAAATGGTAATGAAGAAGAGTATGATCAAGCGTCTCAGCACTGCTCAAAGAAAGTCTACAGCACGACAAAATGGACCAACCAATCTTCTTGAGCTTGTCTTCAGTAGCAAGTTTGCCATGAAAAGCCTGCCAGAAAGACTTATGTTAGAGTATGGTGACCCGAGTTCAGTTTGGCTCGACCCGAATTCAATTAGACATATAATGTATTGCATTAGGGTCTGTGATTTTGCCTTAATAGTCGTCGTCTTATAACTTTTTTTAAGTTTAGTGATTTTTTTCTTCTCTAACCGTGGTTTTTCTGCTCTTGAATTTTACTCTGTTTGTGTTCTTTCTTTTTTTTTTTTGTTTCAATCACACTTTTTCGTAACAAGTTAGGAGGAGCAATGCACGACATTCATCGTCTTACCCCAAAGAAATATTTATACCCGTCCAACGACGACTTTGATATGCATTTTGGTTGGTCAAAGTACCATTATGAGAACCTGTCCATATGCGTTCGTCAGTAGAACCTAGAGGAACAGCTATGATATCAATACTATGAACCAAATATTGCGCCACGTTACAATTATTTTAAGCAGATTTAATTCAAATATTGAGGTCAACTGTTCGTTAAATTATGAATTTTTGTATTATTGTGGTTCTTTTTAGCTTATTTGGTATTTTAAATTTAATATACAAGTATATCAGATTCCAACGTCAAAATTTGAGGTATGATGGAAGCTGTCTAAGAGTTTTAATACAAATATTGCTAGGCGCAATGCAAAGAACAAATTACAACAAATTTTGCTTCGGAAATAGTAGTAAATAACACTTTTTTAAAATTTACTCTAGCAATAGTAGTTTTGAAAAATATTTGTAGTAAATAGAAAATTTAGTCAGTAATTTTTTTACTTATCTATTTTTTTACTACTATTTATTATAATATTTTCAAAATATGCTATTTATAAAAAGCTTCAAGAATCAACTGCTTCCCTCATTCTCCTCTTTGCTTTTGGAAGATCAAAATAAAAAGGAGCCACTTGGATCGGGGGGCCTGGGCCCAATGTGGATCCGTTTGGAGAGAGGGAGGAGAGAGAGAACACTTAACGACACTAGTATGAGTACTAGGATTCTCTCAACCGACGCAAGCCCATCTATAAGTCCTTCGGCTTTCACTTTATTGCAATTTGCGACATAATCATCTTTACCGCGGCAGTATCTACCTCGTACAATATTTCCCCTCTTCTATATGTGCGGGGGAGAATTGAACATGTTACCAGAGCTAGACAGTCAGGCTAATACATCTAAAGCATAAAAAAGGTAGGAGCATAATTGAAAAAGGGGCAAAGCCATTAGTAATCTAGATGACTCCTTAAGATATTGGAAGAAGCGATTAGTTGGTCAAGTGTGATCTTCTGATGGCCACTGATACATCTTTGGAATGAGTTTAAGAGGGAATTTCTTATAGGTTGTAACTCCAGATGCCTCATCCATGTTACCATCCGTCTCCTTCATCCCGTCCGGCAATTTCCAACCAAAACAACACGAGATTTGCGAGTGTGAGCTCTACCATGGCCATTCCCATTTGCATCCCAGGACAGCCTCTTTGGCCAGCTCCAAATGGCAAGAACAGAAAGTGTTGCCCTTTTGTAATCAATGGTGCTTCCAATGAACCTCTCTCGGAAAGACTCTTCTGGATTATCCCAGTAATTAGTATCTCGGCTGATTGCCCAAACGTTAACTTGAAGTAGAGTGTTTGGATCAACATCATAACCATAAAGCTTAAAATGGGACATAATTTCTCTTGGCATTGAAAGGGGGCCTGCAGGGTGCAGCCTCAGAGTCTCTTTCACTACCATTGTAAGATATTGGAGTTGGTAAATATCACTTTTACTGACTATTTTTCCTTTCTTCAGGCAAATTCTAATTTCATCTTGGGTTTTCTTCATCACTCTTGGGTTCCTAGCAAGCTCTGCCATTGCCCAAGTTATAGTAATTACACCTGTGTCCACTCCAGCCAGAAAAATATCCTTAAGAGACATACATGAAATAACATGACTTTACAATTGGTTTTACACTTTTAGAACATTATAAAAAGCTGAAGGGAGGGAGAGGCATGAAGGGATTAGTAGATTGGATTTTGGTACATGTAGTTGTTTGGTAGAAAAGAAAAGAAGAATGGACAGATAGAATGATTAATTTCTAATTCTGCAAACATCCCCAGTTGTAATCTTTTTCCCAATACGGAAAAATTAGGTGACGGAATCCATATATCACAATAAGAGATAGGTCCCCTTCTTGCCCTCTATTTTCTGTCTCCTAGATTATATACCTTTCTTACCTTCCTTTCCCTCTAACCAAACAAGCCTAAAGGAACAAACTTATCTAAAAGATTAAACTGCAACATTAATTATAGAAAGAAAGAAAGAAATGAACAAATCAAATATTTTTTAACACCAAAAAAAAAAAAAAAAAACAAAGTGGCTTACCGAGAGGATTGTGTTGGTTCAATCTCTAGTGAATTCATGAGCATCACCAAACCGATCAGACTGTCCTCTCTCTATTTTGTTTGTAGCAAGTCAGCGATATCCTCCTCATAGCCTTGTACAGTAGTCCTATTGAGATGCTCTTCAATCGCACATTGGAAGAAATCACCCAACTCATGGAAGCTTCTCTCAAATTTTGCATGGACCGGCAAGCCTGTCAAAAATCCTACCCACGAAGGGAAAGAAATCAGGGGCCATGAAGCTTCCCAACACGCCTTGTGCTCTATGAACCATTTCCTCAAACTTATCATTGTCTAGTCCACTCCCACCAAAGCTCTACCCAGAGGCAAGCCTAAAGCCATGCTTGCGGTGAGAGCAAACATCTTTGTGCTAAGATCAATGGGCGCTCCGGACAAAGATGAGTGGTAGAGAGAATTAATCAAAGAACTAATCTCTTCCTCCCTAACAAACTGAAAAGACAGCACATTTTTTAGGCTAAATAGCTTGAGAACGCAGATTTTGTGCATCTTCTTCCAATGTTCACCATAGTGTGAGAAACCTACACTTGAATTGTTGCAGGAAAGTTTTCCAGGACCAGCTAAAAGGGTCTACTGCAACATTCCAAGTCAGGAATCTTTTAGACCTCCTTTGCAGCCTCGGCTGATGAGACGACAATCGCGGGTACTCCAAGATGGAGGTGCATAACGGGCCCATATCGCACTGAAAGTTGCCATAGAAAACGGTGAGGAAGAGCACCAATTTGGTGCAAATTGCCTATAAGAGGAAGGTTTACAGGGTCATGAGGAATTCTCTTACTCTTTTTAATTACTTCTATAATCTTGTTTCTTTTGAGAGAGCAAAGTCAAAAGTAGGGCAAGAAAAATTAGCCACATAGTGGAGAATAGTTTTATTACCAAATGATAAGAGCAATATTTTAATCCAACACTTCTCCGAAACCAACTGAAAAAATTTTGCTTTATGGAACTCACACTCTGATCACCTCTTTAATGCTAACACTTTCTTGCTCTTTTCCGGGAGATTTCTTCTCTTAGGAAAATAGCTTTTTTAGGCTCTTTTGTGTAGAGCAGGTATGCAACGGCTATAGCCAATGGAAACGCTATATAATCTCGTGAGGTTAAAACTCGCTGCTCAGTTAGTTCTTATATAGTAAGTACACTACGTATTAGATGAGACCTACTATTTTGTAAGTTGCGGAGTTTTAACCCTATGAACATGAAAAGAATTTTTTAAAATTGAAACCAAATGCAATGAACTGTTTGGCAACCTCAATTACCATTGGTGACTAGACAATTCATTAGTTGTTAATTATGACGCTACTTCTGTGAAAAGAAATTGTTGGAATCCTTGAATATCCATATTGAAGCACGTAATGTTACTCATGTGTGATTACAAAAAGACGAAGCATAAGCTAATATTTTAGAAACTCCAAAATTTGCTGACCTTGTATGCATCTCCTCACAATACATCCTTTCAGATTTTAGATAGACTCTTTAGCCTTAAGAATGTTACTCTTCTAAAATTTCTTGACATTTTCAAATCAGTAGAAGAGTTTTCTGTAGTTTTCTTCTCAGTTAACAAAGAAAAATGAGTGAAATTTTATCCCAACTATAATTTCTTTTTTTTTTTTTTTTTGAGATTTAAGTAAATAGCATTTTCATAGTAAACAACTGGACTGAAGAGCAAGTTTTTAAAAATATTTAAAATAAATAGCAAATTTACTTACTAATTTTTTTTTTTTACTTGTACTAAATTGATCTTTTACCCAGTGAATTTTCTATGTATCTAAAATGTTTCTATTTACTGTAAATATTTTTAAAACCCTCTATTTACTTATAATTAGTTTTGAAAAATGTTCTTTACTAGTATTTAACTTTAAAAAAATAAAATAAAAAAAAAACTCTATTAAATTTGTCAACTGGCCAATTAATTTAGGGCAAAAACAGAGAAAAAGGTCCATACAACAATTGGGATTATTAAAACCATTAGCCCTGAATTATGAGTATGACAACACTTTGTGCTTATTTTTGTACTAGATTACTCTATAAATTATTTATTTCTTTATTTTTCACAATTTTAGTTCCCTACACTAAATTGACGATCATTTATGAAATTAAAATCACAATCACTTGGTAAATATAATGTTACAAATATAGTAGCATTAAATGCAAAATATTTGTGTTTCGAGAGTTTTTAACGCTAGTGAAGAGATCTGAATGTTTCTATTGAATTTCAAATTATTACATGTTAAACACATGCTTACTTTTATTAAGTTGCAAACATTCATTGTCGACTACATAACAGAGGACCAAAATTACCAAAAAAAAATATAGGATATTTACCGTTTATACTTTTCGTATTTAATCTCATCTAATTTATACTTTCAGATTAAATGTATTACACAAATCTATACCTTATCTTAGTCAATAGTTGATTTTGACAATTACAATGACCAAATTATCTTAAAATAAATGAGGAAAAAATTCAAATGTTCAAAAAGTAAAATAGAAAATGAAAAAAAAAAACATAAAACACCAATTGAGAGCATTTTATGCATTTTTGAAGTCAAAATCCTTAGTATAAAATGTTCTAAGTTTTTAAACTTTTTTTTTATTTGAGGGTATTTTTACAAGTCAAAATTGAAAATTGATCTTAAAAAATGTATAAATTTGTGTATTAAATCTCAAGTTGATCATTTTAATACCTCATATTTTAAGAAAACATTACATTGGTATTCTGTTGTTTAGACAATATCAAAATGATACCTTGTAGTTTAAAAAAATATCATTTTGATACCCAAAGTTTGTGTTTTATGACATAAAATTTCCAACTTGCCCTTGTACTAACGACCCCCAAAGTTCTTTTGGGAAAACCATAAAAGGACATAAATACAAATAATACCGAAAGAATGAATATATGCTTATCTTTCATGAGTTTTGTTTAATTGTTTGTTTTAATTTTCTATTATAATTTTATAAAATTAATTTAGAATAAGAAAATTTCACATAAAAACACAACTTCAAAGTAAATTTGTGTATTAAATCTTAGGTTGATCATTTTGATACCTCATATTTTAAGAAAACATTACATTGGCATTTTGTTGTTTAGACAATATCAAAATAATACCTTGTAATTTTAAAAAATATCATTTTGATACCTAAGGTTCGTGTTTTATGACATAAAATTTCCAACTTGCCCTTGTACTAATGACCCCCAAAGTTCTTTTGGGAAAACCATAAAAGGACATAAATACAAATAATACCGAAAGAATGGATATATGCTTATCTTTCATGAGTTTTGTTTAATTGTTTGTTTTAATTTTCTATTATAATTTTATCAAATTAATTTAGAATAAGGAAATTTCACATAAAAACGCAACTTCAAAATACCAAAATAATATTTTTAAAAACTACAAGGTATCATTTTAATATTTTCTAAAATAAGGTGTCAATGCGATGTTTTTCTAAAACATAACCAAAATCATAATTCTCCCTTAAATCTAATGTAAAGGCATGCGAGATCACAAACTGAAAACATACTGTATAAATAAACCTAAAATTCAAGATATAACAAGATAAATATATATTCGAAGAGTAATCGGCTAAAAAAGTCAAGGACCAAAACACCACAGTACTTACAATTCAATGCTCATGGTCCAAAGTAATCATTCTGAACATGATGCAGTAAGCCACGGATGAAAATCTAAAATCATTTGATAAAATATACCAGAAAAACGTCCTGTAAGTTTTCGAGACAATATCTTGAAAGGAGGCACAGGGTAGGAAAAGAAAGAGATGTAGAAGTTTGGTTTTGTTACAATCTCAGTTTCTATCATATTTAACAACATGCTTAAACGTATGCATTCTAAACCAACCAACATTTCTTTGAGCAACCAACCCGACATAAATTAATTACTTTGTTTTGGTTTGGTTAGGACCCAGAGTAACCCCGACTTTAGAAAATCTAGTTAAAAACCCATATATGACACGATTATGACCCAATACGGTCATCAATCTGATCTTTCACCTCCTTAACCTTAATTTCTCGTTTACCTTTTTTTTTTCTTTTTTCTTTTCTCTTCAAAATGTTCTACAGGGAAAGAGATTAAACCGAAACATCAATTAAAATTTGAATGTCAGAGCCCTAGTCCATGAACAACTTGTCCACATGAATTGAAAGAAAAGAAAATGTTCACCAGGCTCGGTTAAATCCCAAATATGTTGCCTTATTAACAAAAATCCAACAAGAAATGTCATGCAACTAACTTGAGAAAATAAGCAAATTTCCGTATCAAATAGGGATCATCCAACAGCAATGTGAAGTCAGAGAGGGCCTGGAAAATTTCCATTCTCCCTCTGTTCATTCCACCTCTCAACCTGCCAAAAATTAAGCACAAAGGGTAAAGGATCAGAATAAAAGTTTGTTAACTTTGTCAAGCATATCAAGACTAGAACTTCTTTCTTTGATCTCAAAATGAAGAACATGTCTCAAGCCATAGGTACAAAATAAGCTAAATTACTCACCCATTCACCAGGACAGAGAGAGCGGTAATATCTAGCGAATTTCTCACATTCGCTGGACTCTTCACCCTTTGCAGCCAAGCACCTAAATTGAAAATAGACATTACAATAGGTTAAAAAGAAAATCCCCAATATCTGGGTTAATACCCACATAGAAGACTTTCCCCAACAAAGAAAAAGCACCTGTGGAATTCAATGTAACGGGTGAAACAGTGTCTAGTTTGATTTGTTGTGGGGAACCGAAAATCTGCAGGGGCTGTTTTCAGCTCAATCTGGAAAGAAAAGGAAGAGAAAGTATAGTTAATGGAATAATAAATTGTAGCAATTAAGTAAAAATTACCAATTTATACAGTGATTCTGATGCAACTTATCCCAGTCACCAACTTGCAATAGAAATATGGTTTTCAGGGTTTGGACAAGTAGTTGATTAAAAACAAAAGGTCTAATGATGCTAACTCAAAATTTGATGGATTATTGTTTTCGTGTTCCTTTCGACGCTTATTTTTTGCGTAAAGGTGAACAGATCTCCCCCTTTCAAACAAAGCAAAAGGCCGTAAAAATTTCTCAATTTTGTTCGTGGTGGACCATGGATGTTCCCTAACTAAATTGGAAAAGGTCTATGCAGCTCAAAAGCAAGAGACAATCTTAAAATTGCAGAAGTGATCCATACTAGTCAACAAAAACAACAAACTTTAAACATAACGGAAATTTAAGCAGCCACCAGCATAACACTTTTCATAATCAAAGTCCCAAAAGAAATGTTAGATCCTTTTCCAAACTCCAGACACATTGATTTCATTGAAAACAAACTACGTATTCCATGTTAAAATTTGCTTATTCAAACTTCTGCGATATTTGGTTAAATTCCATGATAACTGCAGTTATCAGCAAGTTTCAAAATGAAGCAAGTGCACTAAAAGTTCGAGAATCACAGAAAAGCACCAATTTAGATTCATTCTATACAGAGTTCAAAGAACTGAAGAAGGCCCTATAAACCCAATTGGTTAGAAAAAGACCAATAGAAAGATCATACCCATGTCTGAATTAAAAAGCTTAGACATATCACATCCAAATATAGAGAAACGCAAGAATAATTGGAAAAAAAAAACCCATGAACTTGAACCAAAATTCAGCTATAAAAACCCAAGGGCTCAACAAAAATACGTCAAAATAAAATTAATTTCCACCAAAAGCACCATGGTTTTAAATTCTCGTTTATAAACAAAAATTAGTCAGAGAACAATTAAATCATACGATTCAAAACTAATCCAATCGGAAAAATAACACACAAAATCAATTAAAATAATTAAAATTTCAATGCAAATCTCAATCGCGTCGTCGTCAAATCACTATTTGACAATATGAAATATCGACAATAACAAGAATCCAATGTTTTATTATTTTACCTAACCGGTGAGGAAATGAAAACGCTAAACTTGACGAAATTTCATTTTTTATTATTTCTCATAAAAGAATTACGATTCAAAATCCTTCATTTCCTCCCTCATAAAAAAATCCATTTCATAGGGTTTCTAAGCAATCAAAAAGAGAAGATATAATACTTTAAGGGAGAGAACGTGAAGAAAAATACCTCAGCCATGACTGATCCGATCAAAGAAGGGCTAAAATCGGAGTTCTCCACGATTCAAAAAGAGAGAGGTCTGCCAATATAGGAGGCAAGCAGCCAGAAGGGAAAAATATGAGAAACAAAAACAAAAAAAAAAAAAAATCGAATGCTGAATGAAAGGACACGGTTACTTCGGTGGCCATTGGATTCATGCCACATGGCAAGCTCATAATTTAGGCCCACGTTTCTATTATGGGAAATTGTAGGAGATAACATACTTTTCAATTTTAACACCCATACATTGCACATCTTTAAAAATATTAAAGCACATAACTTTTTTGTAATTTTGTTCCCTTTTGAAACACTAAATTTTTAATTTTATTCTGATTTTCTTCATCTCCTCTAAAAACACCAAAATTCACTTTGACTTTCCTTTTTTACCTCGCTCCTTCTTTATTCTTTCCAGTCCTGGCAACAACTCCGACAACCTCTCTCGTCGTGACTCCAGCAATGAATCCAGCGCAGAACTCTCCTTCTTAGATCATCAATGCCTTCGATTGGATCTAGGATCTCGACGTCAAGCTTCCTCCAACGACATGATGTTAGACAAAGGCACCATCGTGAAATGGACGCCCGAGTTTGGGAACAGCATTAGGAGCTTCCCTTCAACGGTGAATCTGGCACAAAAGCACCTTCGATCGGGTCCAGGACCTCAAGATCCAGCTTGTTGGAAAAATAGTGCATAGCAAAATTTTAAAAATTTTTATATTAGAGTATTTTGTAAAATACAAGTTTGAGACACTATGTGTATAAATTAACCAGATCTTACTAACCTCTATGTACCAAAAAGCTCCTACAATCAGTGAAGAGAAGTAACGTTCCAAAAAGACCTCAACCAACTGGCCTTCTTTGCTATTCTTTATCCACGATTGGCGTGAGTGTAGACTCACATGTACAGCTCTTCCACCAGGTGACTCTCATTTCAACCAATTGAGAGAACCCAAAGCTAGTGTTCGTGATTTGTGAACAAGAGCTCTTAGGGGGTTTCAAAATCTCACTAGCAGAGTTTCACTCTTAATCTTCCAACTGATCTAATTAATAATGAGACTCACTCCATTTTTATAGAGATTGGGCCCAAGAGTCAGTCCTTATCAAATAATGCCTCAAAATTTGATTTAATTTATTCAAAATTAAATTAACTAATAAACAGACAAAAATTATCCGATCCCAATAATTCAACAAGTTTATCTTGAATTAATTTTGTCACAAAATTAATTCAACTGATAAACAAACATGAATTATTTGACTCTTTCAAATTTTAGCTAATTTGATAAATATGACATAGGTCACCAATTATTGGAAAAGCACACCGTATCATTACAAGATTTTGTAAGCTAGCAAAAGGGACCTGATAGACCTATATAGTTTGGGCTCCCGATAATTATGAAACCTAATATCCCAGATATACATTCATAATTATCAACTCTAACGCTACTTCATTAAAAGCTTGGAGCTGCACTCTCGAATTATATAGAATTATGAAGCCCGTATAGCTAAGTCTCCATGACAAATCATAGTATATCGTATCCCCATAGGATTATTTATAATCAGCTTAAGGACAAGTTCTGTCTTACCTTCCCGATCATTTTTATCTTACGTTCTATTCTCTCACCATCAAAAAACTTACCATCCAAAGATAGTATACCATTCGGTTACACCTATGTATCCAAATGGTTGAGCACTTTAGTTTTTTAATTACAGGATAATGCATATAAGAGGATATCACTAGTCCTAAAGAAGAGCTATGGATTCCATATCTATGAATAACCGGTCTACGCTATCAAGAGTCATGTTTTCAACGTACCAGCATGCGTGTCACTATTAAAATATAGGTGTCATCCTTTGGTACATCAAAAGACATAAGTCAAGACAACGGCCCCACTATTTATCTCAAGATTAAGATACAATACAAATGATTGTTTAAAGTAAATCAATTTGCCGAGAAAGAATTATTAATCTAAATCAATTCACTTTATGTCCTGATCTAACACATCGTCACCTATGACAATGTGCCAATGTTTTTATTCGTGGAGTCCACCTCCAATGGCCAAGACAAACCATCTCCTAATAGGAATATAGACAACATAACAATCTTTACATGAATAAAGTGACCAACTTTATTCCATCGATTGTGGATCTTATGATTTAAACCGCCACCTTAAAAATTGTGTCTTTCATATAATTTGTCTATCATATGCTCAAGTCTTAAAAGTTTAGACCGACAGTCTTAGACTATTGTTTGCTTAACATACATTCAATAAATATGAACGAAAAGAGGACAAGATTTGGTCTATAAATAATGAATGAATTCTTTATTGATAAAAATATCTCCAAAAACATGTTATATTTTTACTCCTTAGGACATACATATCTAACAATCTCCCACTTGCACTAAGTGAGTAAATATGACAAATCTGGGTCCCCATAGCTTCCACATGCCTCTCGAAGACTCTCCCAGTAAGTGTCTTCGTGAATAGATCAACTAAATTGTCCTCTAACGCGATTTTGCACGCTATGACAGGCCTGCCCTCGACGAAGTCCTTTATCACATGATACTTCCAATCAATATGCTTACTCTTCTTATGAAATCTTGGTTCCTTAGCATAAGCTGCCGCCACACTGTTATCACAGTATAGAGATATCGCCTTATCCATATCAGGAACTACCTCATGATCCCCAAGAAACTTGTGGAGCCACACTGTTTCTTTCAAAGCATCACTAGCTACCACATACTCGGCCTCCATCATTGAATCTGAAGTGTAATCTTGCTTCAAACTTCTCCAACTGAAGGCACCGCCGCCCAGAGTAAACACAAAACCCGAAGTCGATCTCCTAAAATCCAGGCAGGATTGAAAATCCGAGTCAGTGTGTCTTAGAGAAGTCAAATCCTCACCCAAATACACAAGCATATACCCTTGAGTCCTTCTCAGGTGCTTGAAAATATACTTTACCGCAACCTAGTAGGTCAGCCTAAGATCCGCCTAAATCGACTTACTATCGTCACCGCATAGCAAATATCTGGTCGTGTGCAAAGCATGGCATATATGAGACTACCCACTGCCGAAGCATAAGGCACCTTCTTCATGTATTCTCTTTATTCCTTAGACTTTGGAGAGTCTTTCTTAGAAAGAGTAATTCCAGACCTAGATGGTTGGCCACCTTTCTTAGAATCCTGCATTGCAAACCTCTTGAGAATTTTATCTATGTAGCTAGCCTAGAACAAAGCTATCATTTGTTTTTCCTATCCCGAAAGATCTAGATACCGAGAACAAAATTAGCCTCACCCAAGTCCTTCATGTCAAACTATTTGGTTAACCATAATTTGAACGATGACAATGCTCCAATGTCATTGCCAGTTATTAGAATGTCATCTACATAGAGTAGTAGAAAAACCACTTTTCCATCCTTAATATGTTTGTAAACACATGGTTCATCCACATTTTGTGAGAACCCATAAGTCTTGATCACTTGTTCAAATCTTATGTTCCAAGAATGGGAAGCTTGCTTAAGTCCATAAATTGATTTTAGCAGCTTACAAACCTTATCCTCTTGACCCTTGACCTTGAACCCGTCTGGTTGTTTCATAAAAATGGACTCATCAAGATAGCTATTTAGAAAAGCCATCTTGACATCCATATGCTAAATCTTATAGTCGAGAGCGGCAGCTATGAACAAGAGAATTTGGATGGACTTAAGCATGGCCACAGGCAAAAAGGTTTCCTCGTAATCGATTCCTTCCTTTTGCATGTAACCCTTAGCTACTAGTCTAGCCTTAAAGGTTTTAATTTTTCCATCCACTCCTCTTTTCCTCATGTAAATCCACTTACACCCTATGGGTTTTACCCCTTCGGGAAGATCCACAAGCGCCTAGACCTGATTAGTCTCCACAGACTTCATCTTTGTGTTCATGACATCTGTCTAGAGTTTCAATTCAACATCCTCCATAGCCTTTACGTAAGTATAAGGATCTCTATCTTGTTCATCCGGTTCAGCCAAGAAGGCCTCACCATTGAACATATACCTCTCGAGTTGACGCCGAATCCTCCCACTACGCTGAAGCCCCTTAAATTGTTGTCCGGGTTCGTTTGGTTTTTCTACTCTGATCGGAATGGTTTCATTTAGAACCTCTGAAGTGATTGGATCACTCTTTAACTCCTCAAGCACCACTTTGCTTCGAGGCTTAAAGTCGTTCATTGAACTCTCCTCAAGGAAAGTTGCATTAGTTGAAACCACGACTTTATTTTCCTTTAGGTTATAGAAATAACCCCTTTAGTCCCTTTTGAATATCCTACAAACATACAAACTTCTGAACGTGCTTTTAACTTGTTTGCATCCTTAAACAGGATATAAGCTGGACATCCCCATATGCGAATATGGTTTAAGGATGTCTTCCTACCCATCCACAACTCATGAGGAGTTTTAGGGACCAATTTTGAAGGCACATTGTTCAAAAGATAACATGCAATTTGTAGTGCATATCCCCAAATGGATAAAGGCAATGATGAATAACTCATCATGGACCTTAACATGTCTAATAAAGTCATATTCCTTCTCTCTGCCACGCCATTATACTGCGAAGTGCTGGCGCAGTCAAATGGGATAAAATCTCATTCTCTAATAAGTGTCCTAAGAACTCATCAGAAAGGTACTCACCACCTCGATTGGATTGAAGTGCCTTTATGGGTCTACCCAATTGTTTTTCCACTTCAGCCCGAAACTCCTTGAACTTGTCAAAAGTTTCGCTTTTGTGGTGCATCAGGTTCACATACTCATACCTTGAGTAATCGTCAATAAAAGTGACAAAGTACTCAAACCCTCCTTGTGCCTAGATGTTCATTGGTCTGCAAACACCACTATGCACAAGTTCTAGAACCCCTTCTGCCCTATTGCCCTTAGACCCGAATGGTATTTTGGTCATTTTACCCCCAAACAAGATTCACATTGAGGTATAGATTGTTAGACATGTATGCTCTAAGGAGTAAAAATGTAATACGTTTTTGGAGACATTTTTATCAATAAAGAATTTATTCATTTATATATACCAAATATTGTCCTCTTTACGTTCATATTTGTTGAATGTATGATAAGCAAACAGTAGTCTGAGACTGTCAGTCTAAACCTTAAGAGTTGGGCATATGATGGGATGATTATGCGGTAGACACGACTCTTAAGGTGATGGTCTAAAATATATGATCCGCAATCGAGGGAATAAAGTTGGGCGCTTTATTCATGTAAAGATTGTTATGTTGTCTATATCCCTTTTGGGAGATGGTTTGTCTTGGCCATCGGAGTTGGACTCCGTGAATAGAAACATTGGCGCGTTGTCATAGGTGACGATGTGTTGGATCGGGACATAAAGTGAATTGATTTGGATTAATAATTCTGTCTTGGCAAATCGATTCACTTTAGACAATCATTTGTATCGTATCTTAATCCTGAGATGAATAATGGGCCCGTTGTCTCGATTTGTGTCTTTTGATGTACCAATGGGTGACTCCCACATCTCTATAGTGGCATGCATGCCGGTACGTTGGAGGCATGACTCTTGGTAGCGTAGACTTATTATTCATAGATATGGAATCCATAGCTCCTCTTTAGGAGTAATGATATCCTCTTATATGCGTTGTCCTGTAATTGGAAAACTGGAGCGCTCAACCATTTGGATACATAGGTGTAACCGAATGGTATACTATCTTTGGATGGTAAGTTTTCTAATGGTGAGACAATGGAACGTAAGATAAAAATAATCGGGAAAGTAAGACAGAACTTGTCCTTAAGCCGATTATGGATGATCATATGGGGATGTGATACACTATGATATGTCATGGAGACTTAGCTACACGAGCTTCGTAATTCTATAAAGTTCGAGAGTGCAGCTCCAAGCTTTTAGTGGAGTAGCGTTGGAGTTGATAATTGTGAAATGTATATCTGGGATATTGGGTTTCATAATTATCATGAGCTTGAACTTTATAGGTCCATTTTGGTCCCCTTTGCTAGCTCACAAAATCCTGTAACGACACGGCGTGCTTTTCCAATAATTGGTGACTTATGTCGAATTTATCAGATTGGTTTAAAAGAATCAAATAATTCATGTCTGTTTATCGGTTGAATTAATTATGTAAGAAATTAGTTCAAGATGAACTTGTTGAATTATGGCGTTCGGATAATTCTTGTCTGTTTATCGGTTGTTTTAATTTTGGACAATTAGAACAAGATAAACTTGTAGAATTATTGTGAATTGATTTATTTTCTTAGAGATTATCTTGATAAAGTTTGTTTTGATCAGATATCTTTTCTATTGGGCTATTTGAATCAAAACTGAGACTTTATCCTTTAGAATCTCGGGTGGAAAATAAAAGATTCGCGGAGATTTTTTCTCGGTAGTTCGGCCTGCCGATCAGAAAGTTCGGCCTGCCGAACCTGCCAGTTCGGCCTGCCTATCACACAGTTCGGCATGCCGACCGCGACAGTTAAGATTACGCATTTTTCACGCATATCTTATCAGATATTGATCCGAACTTGATTCTGTTTCGATTTTTGAGACCTAATCTGATATGGACTGACCCCAAGGACCAATAGGTATAAAAAGGGAGTGAGTCTAATGATTTACTCAGATCAATTTGAGAGATTAAGAGTGATACTCTTCTAGTGAGCATCTGAAAACTCCCTGAGAGCTTTTGTTCACAAATTACAAACACTAGCTTTGGGTTCTCTCTATTGGTTGGAAGGAGAGTCACCGGTGGAAGAGCTGTACGTGTGAGCCCGCACTCACTCCGGTTGTGGATAGAGAATAGCAAAGAAGACCAGTTGGTTGAGGCTCTTCTGGAACGTTACTTCTCTACACAGGTCGCGGAGGTTCTTCGGCACACTGAGGTTAGTAAGATCTGTTTAATTTATACATATAACATGTCAAACTTGTGTTTTGGAAATTACTCTGATGAAAAATTTTAAAAATTCCGCTGCGCACTTTGTTCCCAACAATTGGTATCAGAGCCGAGGTTTTTACATAAATTTGCAAGTTTGTGATCATGTTATATGCATAAATTTTGTGATCTTAATCTCTCCAATGCTTGAATTAAATTTTATAGAGAGATGGCACTCTAGGTTTCTATATAATATATATGTTGTCATGGATTATATGGTGAATGTTTATTAATTAATTATGGTTGATTAAATTGTTGTTTAATTATTTATTAATTAATTAATACCGGTTATGGTTCCTTAGAGGTTAGAATGTGTATCTAGGTTTTTCATGTAATTAGATGGCGGACTATCATCTCCGTCTAGGAATTATTATTTAATTTTTAATTTGTAAGAATTTTGTAATTAAATAATTATTCGGAGAAGACGGAACAAGAAGTCGGAACTTAAAGATAGATGATGGCGCCTCCAGGTATTTCCTGAGTCTCTAATTTTATGTTTTTGAATTGTTGAAAATAAAATTGATGAATTGCATTAAAAATGTATTTTCTGGATTGAGGGTTTTCTGCTCGGTCGGCATGCCGGACCTCACAGTTCGGCAGGCCGAAGGTCACAGATCGGCAGGCCGGACGTACGGTCCGGCAGGCCGACAGTGGGGCAGAAATTTTGGTGCTCTGCCGGCAGGCCGAACCTTCATGGTCGGCAAGCCGAACCACCATGATCGGCAGACCGATCACCCAGATCGGCCTGCCGACCGAGAGCAGCCAGGTGTCCAGAAAAGGTGCAATTTTTGGTGCAGTTTTAATTTTATTTTTGGGACGATTCTGAGAAACATTAAATTTGGATATGACCGGAAATATGAAGTGTTCGATTCATATGGGATTGAGGACTTGAAGATGGATATTACATGAAGAAGGATACAGCTTGAGGATTCAAGAATGAAGAATCGATAAATGTCTCGATTATTCTCTTGTAATCTTAGTTTTTCTATTCTCTAGGGTGGAACCATAATATTACGGTTATTATTATTATTATGCTTGTAGCTTTGCTTGATTGCTTTGCTTGTCTGCATTATAATATGATTTACCATATATATTGATAACATGTCATATAGAATAGGGAGTGCCGCTCATATTAAAATTGTTCATGCATAATTTTAAAATAAAACCTTGACTTCAAAAGATTGAGTGGGAGAAGGTTTTCGAAGAGAGAACCTAAGGCCTCCATCGTTGGTCCATAGGAAGAACATGATGGTCCCAACCCCTAGGAAGGGATTTCTATCATGTACCAGATTGGATCTCTGAAAGGATAAGGTATTTTAGTATGATTTATGATTGCACACCCCTAGGTGGTGATTATAAATCATGGATAAAATATTAAAACGGTGGTTATACACTCACGTTAATTCTATTATTAACCTCCCCTAGGAGCTCTGTTAATAAAATTAATGGCCAAAGAAACGATTATTAGTATATGCTGGATCATACGGGTCCTGGATGGCATATATTAATCAGGAGGGGATCCGTGTTCCTGATTGAATTTGGCATGACTCCCCTAGGAGCTTGTTGAATTCTGAGTTGGGAATTATCGTTGTAAGGTTGTGATATTTTCAAGGTTTTGACACATAAACACATTTGTATGATTTTACATGATTGTGTTATCTTACTAAATTATTATATATGTTTGCTTATGTTTGGTATATGATTCTTTATTGTAGATTAAAAATGTCTAAAAACGCTTTATCATCGATACTTGACAAAAACCAATTAACCGGTGAGAACTATAATGATTGGAAACGAAACCTGGACATCGTCCTTTCCTTTGAGAACTGAAATATGTTCTGACAACTCCTTGTCCTCCCGAGCCTACGGGAGACTCAAGCAATGAGCAATTCCAAGCGTACGACCGCTGGAAAGATGCTAATGATCAGGCCCGCTGTTATGTTATGGCTAGCATGAATAACGTGCTGCAGGCTCAACACCAGGATTATGAGACTGCGAAGCAGATCTTGGATAATCTTGAGGACATGTTTGGAGGCCAGGCCATAACAAAGCGGCAAGGGGCGCTTCGGAAACTCTTAAACTGTAGACAGAGACCGGGG
Organism: Artocarpus heterophyllus; assembly: GCA_025403435.1. Classification (NCBI taxonomy): domain Eukaryota; kingdom Viridiplantae; phylum Streptophyta; class Magnoliopsida; order Rosales; family Moraceae; genus Artocarpus; species Artocarpus heterophyllus. The sequence goes on from JAJQZP010000162.1 coordinate 103,106, forward strand.
ACATCTGTAAAGGAGCACATGATGTTGGTCATGGGTTACCTCGCTGAGGCTCAAACCAATGGAGCCGACATCGATGCTGAAACTCAGATGACTATGGTCTTTGAGACTCTGTCTAAGGAATTTATTCTGTTTAGAGCTATTTTTAATCTAAGCAATAGACGGGATATGACCTTGACAGAACTGATGAAACAGTTACAAGAGTTTGAAATGCTGATCAGGGAGTCTCCTGTTGGTGGAGAGGCCAATATGGTAGCTGCTTCTGGTTCCAATCCTAACTCTGGGAATGGAAAGAAGCAACGGGCCAAAAGTGGGAAGTCTTCTATTCCTATTGCTACCAAGAGCAAGAAGAAGAAGAAGAAGAACCCAAAGAAGCTTAAGTGCTTCTTTTGTGGTAAGGTCGGGCATATAAAGAAGCATTGCAAGGACTTCCTTTCCAAGGGAGGTAGGTGTGATCTTCTATATTTAGAAACTTGTTTGGTTGAGGAATCCAGTGACATTTGGGTCATAGATTCCGGTGCAACTAATCATGTTTGTGTTTCTCTGCAGGGATTCAAAGAAACGAGAAGTCTACTTCGTGAAGACTTAACGCTTCGGATGGGCGATGGATCCTTGGTCTCAGCGGAAGCAGTGGGAGATGTCCATCTTTATTTTGATAATTATAGGAGTTTAATTTTGCGAGATTGTTTTTATGTTCCTAAATTTAAAAGGAATTTAATTTCTGTATCTTCTTTATTTAAAGACTCCTACGTGGTATCTTTTAATGAAAAAATGGTGATTCGTAAAAACAAATCTTTTATCTGTTCTGGATGGATGCAAAATAATCTATATTTTAGCAAACCTAAGATGGACTTGTTGCTTAATGCTGAGATAAATGATAATGACTCAAAAAGACTTAAAACTTCTCACTCTAATAAGACTTATCTTTGGCATTTGCGCCTTGGCCATATTAACCTAAATAGGATTCAAAGGTTGGTAAGGGATGGACCTTTAAGTCACTTAAAGGTGGAATCTATACCTCAATGTGAATCTTGTTTGAAGGGTAAAATGACCAAAAGACCATACGGGTCTAAGGGCAATAGGGCCGAAGGGGTTCTAGAACTTGTGCATAGTGATGTTTGCGGACCGATGAACATCCGGGCACGAGGAGGGTATGAGTACTTCGTTACTTTTATTGACGATTACTCAAGATATGGGTATGTGTTCCTAATGCACCACAAAAGCGAAACTTATGATAAGTTCAGGGAGTTTCGGGCTGAAGTGGAAAAGCAATTGGGTAGACCCATAAAGGCACTTCGATCTGATCGAGGTGAGGAATACCTTTCTGATGAGTTCTTGGGACACTTGTTAGAGAATGGGATTTTATCCCATTTGACTGCGCCGGGTACTCCGCAGCAGAATGGTGTAGCAGAGAGAAGGAATAGGACTTTGTTGGACATGATTCGGTCCATGATGAGTTATTCATCATTGCCTTTATCCTTTTGGGGATATGCACTACAAACCGCATGTTATCTTTTGAACAATGTGCCTTCAAAATCGGTCCCTAAAACTCCTCACGAGTTGTGGACAAGACGGAAGACATCCTTAAACCATATTCGCATATGGGGATGTCCAGCTCATGTCCTGTTTAAGGATCCGAATAAGTTGGAAGCACGTTCAGAAGTTTGCGTGTTTGTAGGATATCCAAAAGGGACTAAAGGGGGTTATTTTTATAACCCAAAGGAAAATAAAGTCGTGGTTTCAACTAATGCAACTTTCCTTGAGGAGAGTTACATGAACGACTTTAAACCTCAAAGCAAAGTGGTGCTTGAGGAGTTGAGGGGTAATCCGTTTACTCCGGAGGTTCCGAACGAAACCATTCCGATCGGTGTAGAAAAACCAAACAAACCTGAACAACAACCTCAGGGGCTTCGGCGTAGTGGGAGGATCAGGCGTCAACCTGAGAGGTATATGTTCAATGGGGAGGTCTTTTTGGCTGAACCGGATGAACATGACAGGGATCCTTATACTTACGCAGAAGCTATGGAGGATGTTGATTCAAGACTCTGGACAGAGGCCATGAACATTGAGATGAAGTCTATGGAGACTAATCGGGTCTGGGAGCTTGTGGATCTTCCCGAAGGGGTAAAACCCATAGGGTGTAAGTGGATCTACAAGAGGAAAAGAGGAGTGGATGGAAAGGTCGAAACCTTTAAGGCTAGACTGGTAGCTAAGGGTTATACGCAAAAGGAAGGAATCGATTATGAGGAAACCTTTTCGCCTGTAGCCATGCTTAAGTCCATCCGGATTCTCTTGTCCATAGCTGCCGCTCTCGTCTACGAGATTTGGCAGATGGATGTCAAGACGGCTTTTCTGAATGGCTATCTTGATGAGTCCATTTATATGGAACAACCAGATGGGTTCAAGGTCGCGGGTCAAGAGGGTAAGGTTTGTAAGCTGCTAAAGTCAATTTATGGACTTAAGCAGGCTTCTCGTTCTTGGAACATAAGATTTGATCAAGTGATCAAGACTTATGGGTTCTCACAAAATGTGGATGAACCATGTGTTTACAAACACATTAAGGATGGGAAGGTGGTTTTTCTACTACTCTATGTAGATGACATTCTGCTAATTGGCAATGACGTTGGGCCGTTGTCATCGGTCAAATTATGGTTGACCAAGCAGTTTGACATGAAGGACTTGGGTGAGGCTAATTTTGTTCTCGGTATCCAGATCTTTCGAGATAGGAAGAACAAAATGATAGCTTTGTCATAGGCCGGGTACATAGATAAAATTCTCAGGAGGTTTGCAATGCAGGATTCCAAGAAAGGTGGGCAACCATCTAGGTCTGGAATTACTCTTTCTAAGAAAGACTCTCCAAAGTCTTATGAAGAAAGAGAATACATGAAGAAGGTACCTTATGCTTCGGCAGTGGGTAGTCTCATGTATGCCATGCTTTGCACTCGACCAGATATTAGTTATGCGGTCGGGATTGTGAGTCGATTTCAGGCGGATCTAGGACCGAACCATTGGGTTGCGGTAAAGCATATTTTCAAGTACCTGAGAAGGACTCGTGGGTATATGCTTGTGTATTCGGGTGAGGATTTAACTCCTCTAGGATACACTGATTCGGATTTTCAATCCTGCCTGGATTCTAGGAAATCGACTTCAGGGTTTGTGTTTACTCTGGGTGGCAGTGCCATCAGTTGGAGAAGTGCGAAGCAAGATTGCACTTCGGATTCAACGATGGAGGCCGAGTATGTGGCGGCTAGTGATGCTTCGAAAGAAGCAGTGTGGCTCCGCAAGTTCCTTGGGGATCTTGAGGTAGTTCCTGGTATGGATAAAGCGGTATCACTGTACTGTGATAACAGTGCGGCGGTAGCTAATGCTAAGGAACCAAGATTTCACAAGAAGAGTAAGCATATTGATCGGAAGTATCATGTGATAAAGGACTTCGTTGAGAGCGGGCATGTCACGGTGTGCAAGATCGCGTCAGAGGACAATTTAGTTGATCCATTTACGAAGACACTTTCTGGGAGAGTCTTCGAAAGGCATGTGGAAGCTATAGGGATGCGAAATTTGCAGTATTTACTCACTTAGTGCAAGTGGGAGATTGTTAGACATGTATGCTCTAAAGAGTAAAAATGTAATACGTTTTTGGAGACATTTTTATCAATAAAGAATTTATTCATTTATATATACCAAATATTGTCCTCTTTACGTTCATATTTGTTGAATGTATGATAAGCAAACAGTAGTCTGAGACTGTCAATCTAAACCTTGAGAGTTGGGCATATGATGGGATGATTATGCGGTAGACACGACTCTTAAGGTGATGGTCTAAAATATATGATCCGCAATCGAGGGAATAAAGTTGGGCGCTTTATTCATGTAAAGATTGTTATGTTGTCTATATCCCTTTTGGGAGATGGTTTGTCTTGGCTATCGGAGTTGGACTCCGTGAATAGAAACATTGGCGCGTTGTCATAGGTGACGATGTGTTGGATCGGGACATAAAGTGAATTGATTTGGATTAATAATTCTGTCTTGGCAAATCGATTCACTTTAGACAATCATTTGTATTGTATCTTAATCCTGAGATGAATAATGGGCCCGTTGTCTCGATTTGTGTCTTTTGATGTACCAATGGGTGACTCCCACATCTCTATAGTGGCATGCATGCCGGTACGTTGGAGGCATGACTCTTGGTAGCGTAGACTTGTTATTCATAGATATGGAATCCATAGCTCCTCTTTAGGAGTAATGATATCCTCTTATATGCGTTGTCCTGTAATTGGAAAACTGGAGCGCTCAACCATTTGGATACATAGGTGTAACCGAATGGTATACTATCTTTGGATGGTAAGTTTTCTAATGGTGAGACAATGGAACGTAAGATAAAAATAATCAGGAAGGTAAGACAGAACTTGTCCTTAAGCCGATTATGGATGATCATATGGGGATGCGATACACTATGATATGTCATGGAGACTTAGCTACACGAGCTTCGTAATTCTATAAAGTTCGAGAGTGCAGCTCCAAGCTTTTAGTGGAGTAGTGTTGGAGTTGATAATTGTGAAATGTATATCTGGGATATTGGGTTTCATAATTATCATGAGCTTGAACTTTATAGATCCATTTTGGTCCCCTTTGCTAGCTCACAAAATCCTGTAACGACACGGCGTGCTTTTCCAATAATTGGTGACTTATGTCGGATTTATCAGATTGGTTTAAAAGAATCAAATAATTCATGTCTGTTTATCGGTTGAATTAATTATGTAAGAAATTAGTTCAAGATGAACTTGTTGAATTATGGCGTTCGGATAATTCTTGTCTGTTTATCGGTTGTTTTAATTTTGGACAATTAGAACAAGATAAACTTGTAGAATTATTGTGAATTGATTTATTTTCTTAGAGATTATCTTGATAAAGTTTGTTTTGATCAGATATCTTTTCTATTGGGCTATTTGAATCAAAACTGAGACTTTATCCTTTAGAATCTCGGGTGGAAAATAAAAGATTCGCGGAGATTTTTTCTCGGCAGTTCGGCCTGCCGATCAGAAAGTTCGGCCTGCCTATCACACAGTTCGGCATGCCGACCGCGACAGTTAAGATTACGCGTTTTTCACGCGTATCTTATCAGATATTGATACGAACTTGATTCTGTTTCGATTTTTGAGACCTAATCTGATATGGACTGACCCCAAGGACCAATAGGTATAAAAAGGGAGTGAGTCTAATGATTTACTCATATCAATTTGAGAGATTAAGAGTGATACTCTTCTAGTGAGCATCTGAAAACTCCCTGAGAGCTTTTGTTCACAAATTACGAACACTAGCTTTGGGTTCTCTCTATTGGTTGGAAGGAGAGTCACCGGTGGAAGAGCTGTACGTGTGAGCCCACACTCACTCCGGTTGTGGATAGAGAATAGCAAAGAAGACCAGTTGGTTGAGGCTCTTCTGGAACGTTACTTCTCTACACAGGTCGCGGAGGTTCTTCGGCACACTGAGGTTAGTAAGATCTGTTTAATTTATACATATAACATGTCAAACTTGTGTTTTGGAAATTACTCTAATGAAAAATTTTAAAAATTCTGCTGCGCACTTTATTTCCAACATAGATTTCATCTTTAAGTGACTTAATGGTTCATCCCTTACCAACCTTTGAAACCTATTCAGGTTGATATGACCAAGGTGCAAATGCCAAAGATAAATCTTATTAGAGTGAGAAGTTTTAAGTCTTTTAGAGTTATTATCATTCATCTCAGCATTACGCAATAAGTCCATCTTAGGTTTGATAAAATATATATTATTTTGCATCCATCAAGAACAGATAAAATATTTATTTTTACGAATCACCATTTTTTTATTAAAAGAAACCAAATAGGAGTTTTTAAATAAACAAGCTACAGAAATTAAATTCCTTTTAAATTAAGGAATATAAAAACAATCTTGCAAAATTAAATTTCTATAATTATCAAAATAAAGATGGACGTCTCTCACTGCTTCCGCTAAGACCAAGGATCCATTACCTGTCCAAAACATGAAGTCTTCATGATGCAGACTTCTCGTTTCTTTGAGCCCCTGCGGAGAAACACAAACATGATTAGTTGCACCAGCATTTATGACCCAAATGTCACTAGATTCTTCAACTAAATAAGTTTCTAAATACAGAAGATCACACCTACCTCCTTTGGAAAGGAAGTCCTTGCAATGCTTATTTATGTGTCCGACCTTCCCGTAGAAGAAGTACTTAAGCTTCTTCAGGTTTTTGTTCTTCTTCTTCTTGCTCTTGTTGTTAGCAAGAACAGAAGACTTTCCATTTTGGGCCCGTTGCTTCTTTCCATTCCCTGAGTTGGATTGGAACTAGAAGCAGCTACCAAATTGGCCTCGCCACCAATAGGAGACTCCATGATCAGTAGTTTGAACTCTTGAAACTATTTCATTAATTCTGTTAAGGTCATATCCTGCCTATTACTCAAATTAAAAGTAGCTCTAAATGGAATAAATTTCTTTAACAGAGTCTCAAATAAGAGTCTTTAAATAAACAAGCTACATAAATTAAATTCCTTTTAAATTTAGGAACATAAAAACAATCTCGCAAAATTAAATTTCTATAATTATTAAAATAAAGATGGATGTCTCCCACCGCTTCTAGTAAGACCAAGGATTTATCGCCTATCCAAAGCGTGAAGTCTTCATGAAGCAGACTTCTTGTTTCTTTGAACCCCTGTAGAGAAACACAAACATGATTAGTTGCACCAGAATCTATGACCCAAATGTCATTGGATTCTTCAACTAAACAAGTTTCTAAATACAAAATATCACACCTACATCCTTTGGAAAGAAAGTCCTTGCAATGCTTCTTTATGTGCTCGACCTTTCCGTAGAAGAAACACTCAAGCTTCTTCAGGTTCTTGATCCTCTTCTTCTTGCTCTTGTTGTTAGCAAGAACAGAAGACTTCCCATTTTTAGCTCATTGCTTCTTTCCATTCCCTGAGTTGGGATTGGAACCAGAAGCAGATACCAAATTGGCCTCGCCACAAGCAGGAGACTCGCTGATCATTAGTTCGAACTCTTGCAACTATTTCATTAATTTTGTTAAGGTCATATCCCGTCTATTGTTCAAATTAAAAGTAACTCTAAATAGAATAAATTCCTTTAACAGAGTCTCAAATAGGAGTTTTTAAATAAACAAGCTACATAAATTAAATTCCTTTTAAATTTAGGAATATAAAAACAATCTTGCAAAATTAAATTTCTATAATTATCAAAATAAAGATGGACGTCTCCCATTGCTTCCGCTAAGACCAAGGATCCATCGCCTATCCGAAGCATGAAGTCTTCATGAAGCAGACTTCTCGTTTCTTTGAACTCCTGTAGAGAAACACCAACATGATTAGTTACACCAAAATCTATGACCTAAATGTCATTGGCTTCTTCAACTAAATAAGTTTCTAAATACAGAAGATCACACCTACCTCCTTTGGAAGGAAGTCCTTGCAATGCTTATTTATGTGCCCGACTTCCCGTAGAAGAAGCACTTAAGCTTCTTCGAGTTCTTGTTCTTCTTCTTCTTGCTCTTGTTGCTAGCAAGAACAAAAGATTTCCCATTTTTGGCCCGTTCCTTCTTTCCATTCCCTGAGTTGGGATTGGAATCAGAAGCAGCTACCAAATTGGCCTCGCCATCAGCAGGAGACTTCTTGATCAATAGTTTAAACTCTTGCAACTGTTTCATTAATTCTATTAAGGTCATAGCCCGCCTATTGCTCAAATTAAAAGTAGCTCTAAACGAAATAAATTCCTTTGACAGAGTTTCAAAGGCCATAGTCATCTGAGTTTCAACATTGATGTCATCCCCATTGGTTTGTGCCTCCGCAAAGTAACTAATGACCAATATCATGTGCTCCTTTACAGACGTCCCCGGCCTCTACTTACAGTTTAAAAGTTTCTAAAGTGCCTCTTGCCATTTTGTTAGGGCCTGGCCTCCAAACATGTCTTCAAGATTATCTAAGATCTGCTTCGTAGTCTCATAATCTTCATGTTGAGCTTGCGGTACGTTATTCATGCTAGCCATAACATAACAGCGGGCCTGATCGTTTGCATCTTTCCAGCGATCTTACTCTTGGAATTGCTCATTAGTGGGGTCTCCCGTAGGCTCGGGAGGACAAGGAGTTGTTAGCATAAATTTCAGTTTCTCAAAGGAGAGGACGATATCCAAGTTTCATTTCCAATCATTATAATTCTCTCCAGTTAATTCATTTTTGTCAAGTAGTGAAGATAAAGCGTTTTTAGAAATTTTTTATTTATAAAAAGAATCATATACCAAACATAAGTAAACATATCATAATAATTTAGTAAGATAACACAATCATGTAAAAACATACAAATATGTTTTTGTGTCAAAACCTTAAAAATATGACAACCTTACAATGATAATTCCCAACTCAGACTTCAACAAGCTCCTAAGGGAGTCATGCCAAATTCAATCAAGAACACGGATCCTCTCTTGATTAATATATGCCATCCAAGACCCGTATAATCTAGCATATATTTATAATCATTTTTTTGGCCATTAATTTATTAACAAAGCTCCTAGGGGAGGTTACTAATAAAATTAACACGAGTATAAAACCATCATTTCAATATTTTATCCATGATTTATAATCACCACCTAGGCATGTGCAACCATAAATCATGCTAAAATATCTTATCCTCTTGGAGACCCAACCTGATACATGATAGAAATCCCTTCCTAAAGGTCAGGACCACCATGTTCTTCCTATGGACCAACGATGGAGGCCTTAGGTCCTCTCTTCGAAAACCTTCTCCCACTCAATCTTTTGAAATCAATTTTTTATTTTAAAAGGACATGCATAAATAATTTTAATGTGAGTGGCACTCCCTATTCTATATGACATGTTATCAATATATATGGCAAATCATATTATAATACAGACAAGTAAATCAATCAAGCAAAGCTACAAGCAAAATAATAATAAATAAATGTAAGATTATGGTTCCACCCTAGAGAATAGAAAATACAGATTACAAGAGAATAATTGAAATATTTTATCAATTCTTCTTCCTTGAATCCTTAAGCTGTATCCTTCTTCATGTAATGCCCATTTTCAAGATTTCAATCCCGCTTTCAAGATTTCAATCCCGCATATATTGAATACTCTATATTTTCGGTTATATCCAAATTTAATGTTTTTTAGAATTGTCCTAAAAATAAAATTAAAACAGCACCAAAAACTACACATTTTCTAAAAAAAAATTCAGTTCTTTGCCGACAAGCCGATCTAGGTGATCGGTCTGTCGGTCATGACCCTCCAGCTTGTCGATATTTTCAGGTCGGCCTGTTGGTCATGACAGTTCGGCCTACTAAAAGTTTGATCTACTGCCAGAGCCACCTAATTTCTATCCCGCTGATGACTTGCCAAACCTCATGTCCGGCTTGCCAATCTGCTACCATCAGCCTACCAAATTGGAGGGTTCGGCATGCCGATCGAGCAAAAATCAGCCTTTTTAGAAAATACAATTTTTTAATGCAATTCATCAATTGTATTTTCAACAATTCAAAAACATAAAATTAGAGACTGAAGAAATACATGGGAGAGCCATCATCCATCATCCATCTTCTAGATTTGCTTCTAGATTCGTCTTTTTTGAATAATTATTTCATTACAAAATTATTACAAATTTAAAAGTAAATAATAATTCCTAGACGGAGATGATAGTCCACTATCTAATTACATGAAAAACCTAGATACACATTCTAACATCTAAGAAACCATAACCGGTATTAATTAATTAATTAATTAATAATTAAATAATAATTTAATCAACCATAATTAATTAATAAATATTCACTATATAATCCATTACAACATACAAAAAATATAGAAACCTAGAATGCCAACTCTTTATAAAATTAAATTCAAACATATGAGAGATTAAGATCATATAATTTACACATATAGCATGATCACAAACTCGTAAATTTACGTAAAACCTGGCTCTGATACCAACTGTTTGAAAAATAGTGCGCAACAAAATTTTAAAAATTTTTATATCAGAGTATGTTTTAAAATATAAGTTTGACACACTATGTGCATAAATTAACAAGATCTTATTAACCTCTGTGTGCTAAAAAGCTCCTACAATCAGTGAAGAGAAGTAACGTTCCAAAAAGACCTCAACCAACTGGCCTTTTTTATTATTCTTTATCCACATCAGAGTGAGTGTGGGCTTACACGTCCAGCTCTTTTATCAGGTGACTCTCCTTCCAACCAATTGAGAGAACCCAAAGTTAGTGTTCGTGATTTGTCAATAAGAGCTCTCAGGGAGTTTTAAAATCTCACTAGCAGAGTTTCACTCATAATATCTTAACTGATCTAATTAATAATGAGACTTACTCCTTTTTTATAGAGGTTGGGTCCAAGAGTCAGTCCTTATCATATAATGGCTCAAAATTTGATTTAAAATCAAATTCAGATCAATATATGATGAAATCCGCGTGAAAACACGTGATCTTTTTATTGCGCGATCGGCACACCGATCTGTCTAACCGGTATGCCAAACTTGCCCCATCAGAGGCCAAACCTGAGGATCGGCATGCCAAACTGTTGATAAAATCTCAGCGAATCTTTTATTTTTCACCTAAGATTTTATAGGATAAAGTCTTAGTTTTAATTTAAATAACTCAATAGAAAAGTTATCTAATTAAAACAAATTTATCTAGATAATCTCTACAAAAATAAATGAATTCCTGTAATTCTTTAAGTTTATTTTGATTTAATTTATTAAAAATTAAATCAACTAATAAACAAACAAGAATTATCTTATCCCAATAATTCAACAAGTTTATCTTGAATTAATTTTATCACAAAATTAATTCAATTGATAAACAGACATGATTTATTTGATTCTTTCAAATTTAGCTAATCTGATAAATCTGACATATGTTACCAATTATTGGAAAAGCACGCCGTATAGTTACAAGATTTTGTAAACTAGCAAAGGGGACTTGATGGACCTATATAGTTTAAGCTGCAAATAATTATGAAACTCAATATTTCAGATATACATTTTATGATTATCAACTCCAATGCTACTCCACTAAAAGCTTGAAGTTGCACTCTCAAACTATATAGAATTATGAAGCCCGTATAGCTAAGTTTCCATGACATATCATAGCAATATCGTATCCTTATAGCATTATCCATAATCGGCTTAAGGACAAGTTTTGTTTTACCTTCCCGATCATTTTTATCTTACGTTCCATTATCTTACCATCAGAAAACTTACCATCCAAAAATAGTATACCATTTGATTATACCTATGTATCCAAATGGTTAAGCACTGCAGCTTTTTGATTACTGGATAACACATATAAGAGCATATCACTACTCCTAAAGAGGAGCTATGGATTTCATATCTATGAATAATAGGTCTACGCTATCAAGAGTCATGTCTCCAATGTATCAGCATGCGTACCATTATTAAAATGTGGGTGTCACCCTTTGGTACATCAAAAAACACATGTCAAGATAACAGACACACTATTCATCTCAAGATTAAGATACAATACAAATGATTGTTTAAAGTAAATTGATTTGCCGAGACAAAATTATTAATCCAAATCAATTTACTTTATGTCTCAATCCAACACGTCGTCATCGATGACAATGTGCCAATGTTTCTATTCGTGAAGTCCACCTCCAATGGCCAAGGCAAACCATCTCCTAATAGGGATATAGACAACATAATAATCTTTACATGAATAAAGTGACTAACTTTATTCTCTCGATTGCAGATCTTATGATTTACACCGTCACCTTAAAAATCGTGTCTTCCGCATAATCTGTCTATCATATGCTCAATTCTTAAAGGTTTAGAGCGACAGTCTTAGACTATTGTTTGCTTAACATATATTCAACAAATATGAACGTAAAGAGGACAAAATTTGGTCTATAAATAATAAATAATTTTTTTACTGATAAAAATATCTCCAAAAACATATTACATTTTTACTCCTTATGACATACATATCTAACAGAGCTTCCTTTCGACGATGAATCCGGCGCAGAACTTTCCTTCTCAAATCGTGACGTCGACACAACATTTTTTCTTGAGAGAGGTGGTGAGGGAGCAGAGAGCTCCAACAGATGGCTCTGATAGACTAGAAGCAAAGGAGAGGAAGAGAAAGAAACAAGGACAGAAATAGAGAGAGAAACGGGATAAGGAAGAGAGAGAAAGGAATGAAGGAAAAAAAGAAAAAAATAAGATCAAATGTTAATGATTAATTGTTAATAATTAAATAGATTTATTTTTGTAATTTAATTAGCTAATAAATAAGCATTTACAGTTTTTTGGCCTATTTAATAATTTTATCTTAAACTTGGGCTATTAATTTTTATTCCATTATAAGTTTAGTCTATTTCTCTCATTCTTTTTTGATAATTTAGGCCCACATTTTTAGTATAATTGGTGAACCATTGCAAAATCCCAACCCGTAGTTATAAACATTTTTTAATGTTATTTTTAAAAATCTTGTTAAAATAAAAAACACGTAATGTCATAAGTATACCCTTGGGATGGTCTTTATAGATATGCCACAAAGACATAAGTTAGATTAATTTATGCCACACAAAAAATAATTACTGAGAAGGCCACACCACATCAACGTACTATTTTTTTAAAATACCAAATATACCATTATCTTGACTTTTGGCTAGTGCTCTATGATAACCTTTTCTTCTCCCGCGGTGATATTTTGCCTGGTGCTCCACAGCAGCTCTTGACGTTACAGCAAAGCTGCCAGAGGATCTATGCAATTGGATTTGTCGGTGGACGGTTCAATCAAGTCGCCAGCGGTAGCTCTTGACGTTGTAGCTCTCCACGGAAGCTCTAGACGTTGCAGCAACGCACGAACTGACAGACCAACAGCTCCAGAGAATCCGCACCATTGGATTCGTGGGCAGACGGTTCGATCTAGGTTACCAATGGAGATCTTCTAACTGGTGATCCATGAGCTCTAACGTGGGGTGGGAGGGAGCTTCAGATCTTCTCCATGAGCAAACAACATTAATCTGTAGCCCACACAAACTTGACGGCGTCGTGCATCGCTGTCGATGGTCACCGGCCGTATCTGCTAGAAACCACCATTTCCAGCGACAGCCACCAATAATATACTTGTGAAAAATACAAAGAAATTCATAAAAGTTAATCAAAATTCAAAAAAAAACCATAACCCCTAATAATATATACAAAATCCGAAAATAGAAACAAATCCCACAAATCCATAAAAATAAATCCCCTAAAAAATCCATAGAAATAAAAGAAAAAATAAATAAAAAGATTGTCGCCAATCTCACTCCAAGGGGGAGATCTCTCTGGTCTCTATGTGACGACCGCAACAGGAGATGAGATCTGCAGATATTCCTATGCGAGGAGGAGATCTCACCAGCTACCTCCTCCACGCGGAGGACATTGTCTAAATTGGCCAACGACGAAGCAAATCATTTGCGAGGAGATCATCTGTCTAAAGCCCAACACGGGCGGAGATCGTGCCATAGAGAGAATGAAAGTGGTGGCTGAAGCAGAGAGACGAAGAAAGAGACATGAAAGGGTAAGATGGTCTCCATTGTAAAAGTGAACTAAACAATCTGTGGCATTTTTTTGCATGACTTTTTCCCTTTGTGCATAAGTGGATCCTCTAATTTTAAGTACGGCACATTTTCAAATTATCTCCCTTAAGATGTTGAATAGAATGGTCAAGCCTTTGGTTTGCTTTCAAACCACCTCATGGCACTAAAGATAAAACTCATAGTTTCTTACCTTTTAAAGATTGTAAAGTTTGTCGGAAGGCTCTAGTTTCAAACTCAGATTCACAAAGTGAGTTTAGGGAATTTTTTGTATATATATATATATGTGTGTATAGAGTGGTTTCAATTGTTACATTTTCAACATGTACTGTTATTGTTAGCTGTTTGATATAATCTAATTGTTATAACAAAATAGATGGTTGACTAAAATAATTCATAATAATTAATGAAATTAAATTTTTATCACGTCATATTATCAATTGTTGTTAAAATATATATTTACTAGAAATGTAACCATTGAAAACGCAACTATTAAAAACAAATATATATATATATATATATATATATATATATATATATATATATACATCGTGTGGTTCCATCCTTTCGAATGGAAGCTCCCTCCAAATTTTTGTAGCCGTCCAAATTGATTTTAATGGTGAGGACCACTTCAACAGTTAGGGGACTTATGTTTGCTTTAATTGGTTAACCCCTATAATTTAAGAGTGTTCATCGATTGACTCAACTAACCAAACTGACTGATCCAATCTAATCTAATTTGTTTTTGACGAATAAACAACTTCAATTAAATTGGATTGGATTGGATGTGAATTATTAAAAATTGACATAGAGATTTGATTGGATGTTTATTGTACCTTCAAAACATCCAATCCAATCTAACCCAACCTATATTTATATTACCTTTAAAAACATAAAATATATATGTATTTATATTATTGGTCTACACACCAATTGAAAATTTTTATTTTCTTTAAAATGTTGGATGTTCAATCAACTTTGAATTTTATGTATATTTGGATTTATGGATATTAATTTTTGTTCTTTTTTTAAATTGTAGCTAATCCTTGTTAAAAAGATAATATGCACAAGTCAAACATGAAAAAAAAAAAAAGAGAGAGAAAATGTACAAAAGCTTTAACTTAAAAACTAATTACATCAATCTGATCCAAACCGACCTTAATCGGATTGATTAGATTGGATGATACATTACTATCAGGTTGGATTGAATAAAATTTCTAAAAATCCTTTAATTGGATTGGATATTCATTTTTCAAAATAGATTAGATTGGATTGGATGAACAACCCTCCTACAATTATGTTAAAACAACAACACAATTTAGAATTTTCTTTTGAAATTTGGCGACAATTGGTAGTTGCTGAGGAGGTCCTAGACTAGCATTTGGGTGCAAATTGTAATGACCAAGGAAACGTCATCAATAAAACTTAATATTTAATTGGGTTTAATTAATGAATTTATTCTTAAAAAAAATGTAAAATTTTGTAAAAATTGTAATTTCTGTGAAAATTACAATAAAATATGAATGAGCGGCATTGATTGCAAATTTTATGGCATATGTAATGCAATGGTGGATATTATAAAATACAAATTTTATGAGTTTGATGACTCAGAGATTTGTGCATAATATCCATAAAATGAATTTCATGTCACAATTAATTGTGAAATTGTGATATAAACGTATAGATGATTAGAATGTAAATAGGACATAGGGGTTGTCCTAACCCTAACCGGGGGTAGAAATGAGGCCAAAGTAGTATAAGAATACTACTAAATAAAAACACAGATACGAAAAATGTCACGATTAGCCTCCAAAAGTAAATGAAAAGTAAGTTAAATATTTTTATACAGTCTAAGGATAGAAAGTACATTGAATTGACCACGGCAGTATAGGAAAAATACTGTGTGGTGAAAAATTACACAGTATAAATTTTTAACTCCACAAAGTGGACATTTGCTTGAATTCTATTGGGCCAACAAGCCATGCAATGTGGCCCAATAAGATGAGGACACCTAGTGGTATACTCATGGGTTACCATGAGTCACCAAATGTGATAAGGATGCATTTAAGGCAAAGTTATCACAAAAATTCACTTCCTTTCTTTCCTTCCAAGATCCGGCAGCCATGTCCAGGTCTCTAAAAAAATTTCTCAGCCCCCAAACTTTGCAAAAATAACCCCAAACAAGTTTTACAAGCAAGTACAAGGATTTCCCACAAGTTTTAAGGTAAAATCCTTCACTTTTTCATGAGTTTTCAAGGGATTTTTCATGGGTAAGGGGCAAAGATTAATCCATGCTATTTTTGCATGAAGAGGAAGTCCAAGAAGAAGTTCAAGAAGCCTTTGAAGGCTAGAAATCCAAAAAAGTGTTATTTGGGTAAGTTTTGAAGGGTAAAGTTTTGAATTTGTCTTGATTTTTATTCTTTCAAACCCATGAGGGGTTTTGAGCATGTATTTGATGGAATTTTATGTATATGTGATGATTGGCAAGTTTGAGTTATGAAACTTTGGTTTATAGTGCAAAATGGCAATTTTTGCAAAAAGTATTATTTTTGTAATTTTGATGTTTGACTTCATAAAAGTGATGTTTGAGCATGAGAATGTGTGGATTAAGGCATGAAATGGTTTCTGCAGGGGTATAATTGCAAGTTTAAAACAGATTTTTGTAAAAATGCCAAAGGGACTAAATTGAAAGAAAAAGTTCCTTCTCGGCAGATTTGAAAAATAGTCAAAAACGCCCCTGTACAGTGAGATTTTGGGAAAAGTTAAAACATGAAAGTTGTAGATCTCGATGAAACTGTTAGGTCATGTAGATGGTTTGTCTGAAAACTCAATCGTTTGTGAGTTTTTGATTTTTCAAAAATATATTAAAAGTGAAAAAAGTGTTAAATGGCAAAAATGTTATTTTTGCAAATGATTTAA
Source organism: Artocarpus heterophyllus (assembly GCA_025403435.1). Lineage (NCBI taxonomy): Eukaryota > Viridiplantae > Streptophyta > Magnoliopsida > Rosales > Moraceae > Artocarpus > Artocarpus heterophyllus. Next base: position 119,653 of record JAJQZP010000162.1, read on the forward strand.
GGCATGGTACCTTAAGTAAAAATGATCCTTGAGAAAAATAGGAAATTTTGATGCAAAGAAGTAAATTTTAGTCCCGGGGGTAAAATCGTCAAAATTTTCAGTTCATGGACTAAACTGTAAAGTTTTATGAAAATTGGGCATAATTGAGAAATAAAGAGATTTGACCCACTAGGGTGTTATTTTGAAATTAGTATATGGTTATTTTCGTAAGAATAACGAAATCGAGCTCGGGTAGGTTAGTAAACCTACGAAGGGCAAAATCGTCATTTTTGTCCAAATAACCCGAACCGTTTTGAAATGTTTCCAATGGAATAAGAAAATGACTAGAAAGGGTTCCCGCCCTTCGTTAGAAACGATAGGGTAAAGTTAGATAGAAATAAGAAAAACCAGTGGTTTTTAGAGTTGTACATAGTAATGCAACTCAATTTATTAACTAATGGATGTTTCGTATCGAAACATAGTGAAATTTGACTAATGGCTTTGTAATTGGCCAACAGGATCCTAGGAGTCTAGGAGAAGGGAAATCGAGGTTAAGTTGCCCAACATTCACATCAAGTAAGTACCATTCCTACCTACAGTATGAAATGTAGGTTTAGAAAGAAATGTATGTATATGTATACCTGTGTGTATAATTAAGTGTAAACTTGTATGTTTGCCATGATATGAACACCTAGGGGTATGATCATGTATGAATAATTGTGAACATATTAATGTGCATCAGTGTGTATAAGATGTTATGTACCTGTGAGTACAATAATGAAAATGAGCATGTGTACTATGATTTTGTACCTGTGTGTATAATAATGAAAATGAGCATGTGTATCATGATTTCGTACCTGTGTGTACAATGATAAATACTTGAGTATGTATAAAGTAGGTATCTGTGTGTACATTTTATGTTAAGTACCTGTGAGTACATTATGCTACATACCTGTGCGTATATTAATGTGTACCAGTGTGTATAAAAAATAAGTACCTGTGTGTACTATGCTATACAAGAGAATTTATGTTTCATTGATAATATGTGATTATCACTTCATGCATGGTATGTCAACCATAATAAATGAACTGGTAAATGTATCACCAGAAATTAAGAAAAGTGTCGTACCGACTCCTAACTCAAGGGGAGTTTAAAGGATATGTTACGGTCACGGTGTTACGTAGACCTAAATGAAATTGCGCAATGGTACAAACACTTGGGCCCTAATAAAGATAAGAAATGATGAGGATAAAGAAAGTTTATAAGAAAGCATAATTGATTCATGCATTTATATGAATATCCATGTGAGACTTATGAGACTTACTGGGTGTTAGCTCATTAAGTATTTCATGCTGTAGGTATTCCGATGAGAAGGTCAGAATAAGTTCAAATGGTGAACTGGCGAAGGGGTGGATGATGTGCAGACTGGGTATGGAGTCCGCTGCTGTAATGTTTTCCGCTACGTATGTTTAAAGTTATTTTAATATGAAATGTTTAAAAGAAAGATGTTATGAAAGTAAAAGTATTAATTATGTAAATACAAGTATGTGAAAGTATTTTGAGAATTATCAAAGTTAATGTAAGTAAATTATTTATTTCTGTTTAAAAAAAATTTTCCTAAATTTTTGCCCTAAAGTAAGTAAGTAAGAGTTTTATCACAGCCTGAAAAGGCGGGTTGTGACACAAATAATGAGCTGTTGTTGGGTTATACATGAAAAATCATGTAAAACGTAGCAAAATAGGGTTTTAAAATTTTTTTATAAACTTGCAGGATCCTTCTCATGATATTACATATAATAACAAAAAAGAAAAAAAAAACTTACAGGTTTGGTAATAGTACTAGAGGATCAAGTGTTTCAAAACCTTTAGATATTTCTTATTATTCTTCTCTTTCTAAATTAATAGTTTTGTGAGCATTAATGAGATTTCTTTGGAAAATCTTTTCTATATTTCCTTCAAACCTTTGTCACTAGAAGTTCTTTAAAGGGGAGAGCAAAAAACACTAGCCGGAAGCTAGGGAAAATTTTGTAGGAAATATAACCTCCAATGTCTATTTATAGATACATTGGCTAGGCAGTTGCAGCAAAATCTCCAATGAGATTTTCTATTTAAGAAAATCATGCCCAATGATCTCTCTAATAAGAAAATGACACATGTCCCAACTACCTGATTCAGTGTCATTCTATATCCATCTAATATTTGTCTGAGATCCAGTTTTAGCTCAAACTAAGATATTATTTATTTTAACTTTTAAAATAAATATCTTTCATCATTTTCTTAATTATTTATAATATCTCATAAAATAAATAATTATCTTGCAGTATCTATTTCAATTTTTGACAAAGATATTTTTCTACCCTTTGATAACAATAATATCTTATAAATCAGGGGATGTGTTTAAATCGACAAATCATGAAAACACACCATGTGTACTCCTAGGGTGCACAATTGGCAGTGCACATAGTATTGACTGTGCACTGTATGAATTTTCAATTGTGCCCCTACAAATCAAAAATAATCCAAGAAATTTTTATTGACCCATCCAAAAGAATGTTATGGAGCTAGTAAGGGGACCCAATAGAAATGCATAATCTAAGCTCCAATAATTATTTATAATTTAATTATCTCATAATTAAATTCATAATAATTATTAACTCCAGTGTACGCCGTTATCAGAAACCGAAGATACACTTTTAAATTATATACAAATTATACGGACCCTTAAACAAAAAATGTTGACAATAAGGTTGTCCATTGACATAATCATTTGCCATGTAATAATGCCCTCCACAATAATATTCATAATTAAAGCTAGGTTTATAATTTTATGTGCAACCTCTTTAATTACCTCTTTGTCGATGAGTTTCCTTAATTCTCTAATGGATGACATTTTTATGAACAAATCATAAACAAGGATTTGGATAATATTTGATATCTCATAACAAATAGCGAGATCTCTACATCCAAGTTCTGAATTAATACTCATGGGAATATTATCTTAACTTCCTATATAGTAAGTGTTGTGGATTCCATATATGTGAGTAATATTCCTAGCTACTTATATTATTATGCCTCTAATATACCGAGTTTTTTATCATGTATTTATAGATCTCACCATTGGTAATCAAAAGACATATTAAATAGACGCAAGTCTACTAATTACCTCAAGATTAAGATATGATCTATAAAATGGTCAATAATGACATATTGTAATTTCTCACTGTAGAATTATACAAGAATTAAATTCTATTATTTTAAGTTTAATGTATTCTAAACACACTGATGTCTCTATCTAATAATCATCACATTTTTATAATCTGAATAAAATTATTTCATCAAATTGGGAATAAACAACATTATAATCTTAAGTAAGATAAAATGTAAATCTTTATCTACTGACTGTAAATCAATATTTATACTAAGTATACATAACCATATAATTTGTAGAACCTTTATTATATTTGCATACACACATATGTTTCATGCAAAGGCTTGATTTCTTTACTAAAGCTTTGTTTAATTAATGTTGAGATCACTTATTGTAATATTTCCAGTAAATAATATTTAAGTTATGTTTTTAGTTTATTTTTGTTGTTTTTATTTTCAAAATGCATTTTTTAAATTCCTTTGTAGCTAAGATGAGTGGGTGAGATTCTTGTTACTTTAGCTTAGTTATTTTTAGTTTTTCTACGTTTTCTAAGCCGTTGTAAAAACTTCGTAAATATAGAGTTGTTTTAGGTTATTTTCTTATAAAATTGGAGAGTTTGATGTATTGTAGACATAAACTAGCGTGAGTAATGCTTATGAGATTGTTGATTAGTCATCGATAAAGAATGACATAGTAAATGCTTATAATCTATTTTTAAAGTAAATTTCTTAACTAATTTTAAGTTAATATTTATTTGTTAACTTAAGTTTTTACTATATTATAGAGATGAAATGACAGAGTTAATACTTGGTAATTCTTGAGTAGCTGTATACAGAGGATGTCATAGTATATTCTTAAATCTTTTTTTGCAAATAATTTTTAGAGAAACTAAAATATAATTAAATTAGAAACTAGAATTGATCTGGTAACCTCAACATATTTATAATTATTTTTTCTTTAAATTAACCGCATTTCTTATTGTTGAAGTTCCATAATCAGTTTTAATTTGCTATTTTAAATTTGTTAATTTTCATGTAAACTTGGTAACCCACAAAAATTGTAAACCCTACCAAATTTGTAAATAACTAACTTTAATCCTCAAACTCGGTAAATAATTTAATTGGATGGTATAATTAATATATTGGATCTTGGCAACATCCTTTTCCTGTGGGATCAACCACGAACCCACTGAGATTTTATTACTTAAATAACCTTATACTTGAGGTTACATCAGACATACTTTCATACTCGAATAGGATTACGGCAAGGAAATTGTCAAAAGGAGATACAAACACTGTAAGAGATATGACTACAACAAGCAAACATGCCCTCAAAAAAGCTAGAAGGGTAAGAGTCTTGATGTTGTTTCATGCCCATCAATCAAATATCCCAAGCCATCGCATCGGCACCTACATAAAACAATAGATACATCATAATGCAACAACATGATGGCTGACAATAAAGGTGTTTATAGGCCTTTTATTCATTCCATATCAAACAATCGCTATTACAACACCGCAACATGACTACTTTGCTGATTTTTAACTCAACAAGGATTATCTTAATCAAGCATATCGGTCGTTTTACTAGCACCGTCAATTTGCTACATGCCACCTAACCAAAGAAAAAACCCTATAGACAACATATTATATGAAAAGAAACACTCTTCTTTGTATGAAAAAATATATATTTCATGACAAATTTAAACATTGCTCTTCGTTCATAATGCATTGCATTTTAACAAATTCTCACATCGTCTTTATTCAAAAAAATCCACAAACTGTTAAACAGGCATGAAAAAGTTACATACAAAATAGAGCTACATATAACGCTTGTAAGGTTACATCATCCTTTCCTCAGCTTGTGCCATACGAATGAAAGGACAAAAGTGTCCCTCCAACTAATATATAGCTACACTTTTACCAGGTTAGTTCCACCACTTCACAGCTGACCACATGTTCCACAACAATTAGCACTAACAAAGAGAAAAGGTTGATGATGCCACATAGGATGCTTTTACTATACAAACAACATTATTGTCTCTAATCACCCTTAAACAAAGTGGATGGAGCTTCCATCTAGATGGACAAGAGCAAAATTCTATAGAAACATATATAATGCTACAAATATGTCATGCAACTATGTAGGGTCGAAGAGAAACAAGGGTCCAATTGGTCCAATCTATAACTGTAGGCAGACCAACTTGGTAAAAACATATGGCCCAACCCAACCCTACAACCTCATTGGCCATATGTGAGCTGGGTCAAGTACGTGGGACGATTGGAAACTTAGACCCATGCTTACCTATATCCTTAGGCAGACTAGGACAAGCCAAACACTAGGCAAAAGAAGCAAGTGGCAGGCCAACTCTTTCAACCTGACCAATTTTACAACCCTTATTTCTAGTATATGATCTGACGATTAGAAATGTGCCTTTTAATCTTCAGCATTATTATAATTATTTTTTTAAGTTAAAATGCTCTTATTATTAAAGTTTCATTTATCATTCTCATTTAAATTGCATTTCTTGTTGTTAAAGTTTTAAAAAATTACAAAAAAATCTAAAAAGAGTAAAAGTAAAAAAAGAAAAAGGTAAATATTATCAATAAATTGTAAATAAATTAACTTTAATCCTTAATTTTTCAACTAAATATTATATAACTGATATAGGGGACCTTTGCAATATCTTTACGCTCTGGGATTGACCTTGGATGCATCGAGTTTTATTACTTGGACAACCTTGTAATTGAGGTTATATCATATTTACACTTTTAAACCTGAACAAGTTTTTAGCACTGTTGTTGGGAATAGATAGACATAACGACAATATATTAGTAAATTATATATATGGCTTAATAAACCGCCTCATTATTGTGTGTGTATTATATATTTATTTAAGCACCTTTTATTTTTTTGTACTGTATTTTTCTTTCTAACATCTAACTTTTATCTTTCCAGCACTTCTAACTTCTAATTTTTTACTTTTCAGCACTTTTATTTTTTTCTTTTTGCTAAAGGGATGGTTGACTACCCAATCTTGTTAATATTTTTGTTGTCATTTTTTTTTTGTTTTGCAGGTGCCAAAAATAGAAAATAAAAATAGCAAAAAAAAGTTATTATTCATTTTGTTTACATGTTTGTATTGGGTTATTGTTCACGTAGATTTTTTTTTTTTTTTTTGTATTTGTTTGGTTTCATATGTCTAAAAAAATTAAAAATTAAAAATGTTTTAGGAAGTTCATAAAGAAATCATTGCAAATTTTCCCTAACAACACTTATAACCACTTTGTAATGCTTGGTGGAGATGTAAGAATTTGCTATATAGGTTTTCTTACCATGGTTTTTCCTGGGATTACCTGGTAGGAATCTTTATAGATGAGTTAAGTCTTAAAACTAGAAATTGGGTAGAGAAAGGAGATGGATCCACTAGTTTTTACCAATTACCAGTAGACGAAGGCTATTATATGTTGAAAGATATGATGAAGTATGATTATTAGAGATTAAATAATTCTAAAATTGACCTTGGTTTAGAATACAATTCAACCTTTTTAGAACCTTGGCCAGAAACTCAACCCGAAATTTTGGGATCCATCGTTGAACTGTAAAATTCATCAAATTCTTCAAATGGGAGAGTTTGGAAATCTTAAGAAAATATTTCGAACATGTGAAGAGTATGTTGAAAATTGAAGAAAATTTAGAACTCACCTGTTTTAAGGAACCTAGTTCAGGAGTAGAATTCTTAGAGACAAAAGACTTTACCATAGAAAATGAACAATCATTACCTTTAGTCTTAGGTTCTGAACTAATATTTCCACTAGAATTTACAAAAGACTATACTTACCATGATCCTATGTAGCCCCCATCTCCTTCACAATCTCTAGCATCATTCTTATGGACTTACCAAGACTATGAAATGAATCTAAGTCACACAAGCATAAATGTTTCTCATGTTGCCAATCTTGAGGGCATAGTCACACAGATCCCAAATGTGGTATCCTTTGACACTTTTTATAGGAGAAAACCACTTTTTGATGACTCTTTACGATTTCTTTTGTAATTTAATAGTTTTTAGTATGTTAAACTTCATGTGTGTATTTTTCTAAAAATTGAAAATTTTCTTTTAAAAAATTCATTTAAGTGGTTGAGATTATGGAGTTGAAATCATTAAGATTGGTTGGTACTTTGTGTCAACGGCTTCTAGATACACATTTTAATGAAATGATTAAAATGATTTTTTAAAAAAATTTTAGAATTTTTATCAAAAATATAAAGAACACAAATAAATTGAAAAAAATGTTTAAAACAAAAAAATAATAAAAATTTAAAATCACAAAAATATTTTCTTTCTTTGTAAATAAGTGATATTGTTTTTCAGCATGTTTTAGATCACTTAGCCCAATTACTTATTAGCCTTGCCTCGAAATAACTTCACACGTGTTATTACAGTTTCTCCCATGTCTAAACAGTACCGTTTCTTTTGTCTATAAAACCGTTCACTGTGCATCAAAGCCCAAAATTCTCAGTTCTTTCTCTTTGTAAATTTTCTCTTTCTAAGCTCTCTAATTCTCTCTGCCTTTTCTCTAGATCGTCAAAGTTTTTTCCTTGAAAATTTCTAGAAAACCTTCTAAGTACTTTGATCTTCAAACACTTTTCCTAAAAGTTCTTTAACTTTTCTCTCTTAATCCTACAAACTCTTCTCAATACCCTCTTTCAAAGCACTCAAATCTCTCAAAGATCTCAATTCAGTCCCAAGAATCTCATCTTTTTCTCAATTTATGGATCCTAAATATGATCATTTAAAGAAATAATTTCCTTCCCTTTCTTAGAAAGAAATTAAGCATAAGTACAAAACTCGAATCACTCGTCTGTGGGTCCTTTCTTATTTTAAAGTTCCAATTAAGGTAAAAATGTATATAGAACGTCTAATTCGTCCTAAGGATGTTACTAATAAAGGTATGCATGGAATGGGTATGGGTCTGTATGCTAGGAAAAGAAGTGCCCGAGCTATAGCATCTTAGTGTCCTAAGCGTTCTTGTCAAAATTATGAGCGTAAGTGTAAGCCATAAGGTTTTAGTCTGTAAATAGGGAAGATAAAATACTCTATTGTAAGGATGGCCTTTCTAAAGAAAACTTAGATGGACTTTAAGATTCCCTTTTAGACCCTCATAATGGCTATGTTCAAGGAGCGATTTGTAGACTTTAGGCTCAGTTTCATGCGGAAAAAGAACGTCTAAGGAATCTGACGTTGAAAGACCTAACAATTTAGTTCGTAAGAAAGTTAGATGGGAAACGGTTTCTTGGTCTGTCTAATTATAAGCAAAATCTACAAAATATTTTTAAATTTTGTGTTCTTTTGCTTAAAAAATGTTAAGAAATCATTTGATATATGAATTTGGTTTTAGTGAAAAATCATCAAAATGGCTAAGTAACGAATTTTCTTGAGACGCATTTTGATGAACATGAGTTTTCTCAAAAAAATTCTCAATTAAAAAAAATTAAAAACATAAAAATAAACAAATTTTGTTCTTGTGTGATTATTATAGTAATTGTTTGTTTAGTAATTGGTTTGTCCTATTTGCTTTTAATAATTTTTTATCTTATCTATCATATGTATTATTTTATTTGATAGTTATTTGGTGTGTCATGTAAGTTTGGTTTAGTCCCACTTTGTCAAAAGTTGTACAATAATGTTTAATTTTGTCAAAAGTTGAATAGTTCTTATTGGGTAAAATTTTCAAAAGTTCTACAGTTGTGTCATATTTGTCTATCTATCTTCATCTGTCTTTACCTGTCCATTTGTCTTCGATCATGTATTATATCTCATTTGTAATTAGACTCTTATTTAGAGTGGTGTAAATAAAGTTTTCAAGTCATAAAAAAACATAAAATTTTGGAAAAAAGAGTCTTAGTTCTTAGAAACCATTATGGAGTCCTCATCTTAGTCATCTCTGAATTTCAAAAATATATGTCCATTTTGTGCTTCTAATCTAGGAAAAGATATTGACTATTTAAATGTTGCATTCCATTTAAGGCAAGTCTTGGCCAAGAAAAAGATAAACCTTGTGTATGGATGGGGTAGTCTTGATTAATGAAAACTGTTGTAGCCGGAGCCAAAATAAGAGGAGTCCGAGATATTATCCCTCATTTTTTAATCAAAATAATCTTTGTGGTGAAACCATAGGAACCAAGAAAATAGTTAAAAATATCCTTGAGCGTATCAAATCTATGATTCGTCACTTAGATGCTTTCATTTTTAATCAGGAGGTCTAGGTACTCTAGAAGAAATATTTGTCATTGGTAGTTAGAGTCAGTTAGGCATTCTTACTAAACCAATGGGTGTGCTTAATGTTAATGGTTTCTTTGATGGTCTTTTAAGTTTTCTAGATAATGTTGTGGATTAGAACTTTCTTGTAGAGTAAGGAAGAAAGATTTTTATCTCTGCTCCTGTTGAGGAATTGCTCGAAAAAATACAAGTCATCACTCCCAAGGCAGATACTGCAACATCAAAGCTCAGTAGGAAGCACAAACTAGATTTGGATCTCTCTTTCTCTAAACTTTTTGATCTTTCAGTTTTACCTACAGCATGTTTGTTTATATTATGTTTATTTTTCTTTGTGTGTTTTGAATAACTACCCTTGTGTGTGTGTGTGTGTTGTTGCTCTTTCTACTTAATGTCGTTCAACATTGAGGACAACATTCAATTTAGGTCGGGAGAAAGAGTTTGTGCCAAAATTTTTCAATTTTGAGTCTATTTTTGTGTCTAAATTGGGACTTGTTCTAAAACCAAGTGTAAAAAAAAAAAAAAAAAAACCTTAAAAACCCTAAAAAGGGAAAATTTTTAAAAAAGGAAAAAAATAGTGTTCTGTTTGTAGAATTTTAGATTCTTGTTTTCGTGTTGGGATAGTTGAGTGAAGGAGTTAGTCTTGAAACACATCTCGATTTGGTCCAAGAATGTAATCTTTCATATATTTTCATTCATGGTTTTGTTTTCCATGTTTTGTGCATGTATGCATGTTTAGGATAGCTAAGTTATAGAGTTTTTAGTATTCTTGAGACGTGTCCTAATCATGTTTGTAACATATTTCATTCTGTTGAGTTTATCTGCATGTGCATCTTAAAAAACAAAACAAAATTTAAAAATTTAAAAGAAAAAAACCAAAAAATTTGAAAAAAAAATCTAAATTTTTTTTTTGTGAATATTTGTTTTCTTTGTTTGTAATGTGTCTTATGTGCAATGAAGAATCATGGTTATATCATGACTTGTTATAAAATTCACATATTGTTCAAGGTTATATTAATTTCTTGTGTTAACCTCATATTTAAATTGATTTTTCTCAAAATTTGAGCACTTAATCTTAAACTTTGATTTGTTATACTAATTTAGAGTCTATTTAAGTTAATATAATCTGGTTTGTTTTATAAAATTTTATAATTTATTTGAATGCCTCCCAAGAAGAAATCTTATATAATACTAAGTTAAGGACACAATTTAGACTATCTTTGGATCGTTTGAGCCTTTCAAGCTAACCTTTGTACATTTTATATCCCTAGTTACTTTATTGTGCTGAATGTTCTATTTTTTGTCACCCAAAAAAATTTAGCCTAGTCTTTTTAATAATTTCATATCCTTTCTCTTTATCTTTCACTTATAAAGTATATGATCGGTTTGAATGCATTATGGGTTATGCTAATGTTAAGGGAGGATAGGAAGGGTTATGAAAGAAATTTTGTTTATTTTGTAAGTCTGTAAATTAAAAAAATTAAAAAAAAAAGAAAAAAATTCAAAAAAGAGTTGAATGAAAAGTGGATGACAAGTAAAAGTTTAATTCATATTCAGATTTGTTAATTGGGAGTTAATTTGTATATTTCAAAAATCTGAGAATAATTTTTATGGGTGAATCAAGCTTTAAATTTATCTTTGATCTTACCCTTTTTACCATAACCTTACATTACAAGCCGAAGGAAGTCTTAATAGTCCTTAATTTATTGTTATTCTACATTAGTGAAGATAGCAATGAAAAACAAACTTACAAGATTTTGTTAAAATAAATTAGCTTATATTAATGTAAATTTTTCTAGTTTGTACGCAATGATTAGTGACAGAATAGCACACACGGGAAAATCTATCTTAAATATGAGACATACTCTTGAAATGAAACACAAACTTGAATAATATCTGCATTTTATTTTAAGCCATGATTCTAAAACAACCCCTAGCTTTTGAGAAATCAATCATTTGGTTTATTTTCATGTTTTATCACTTTATTTGCTTGTGACTAGCAATAAACTGGTTGGGATATGATAAGACTTTGAAAATGTACATTTTTAAGGCTAAAATCAATTATTTTGCATTCATATTTCTCATTAAATCCCTTAATTATAGCAGTCGTGTGATAATTAGTATTTTAGTGTGTTTGCATGAAATATGTTTAGAAATATGTTTTTAGTGTGTTTTTATGTTTGATAATATTTTTAGTAATTTTTAAAATCATTTCTGTATATTTAATAATCAATAAGTTTGAAAATAATAAGAATCATAAAAACAATATTGTGTGATTTTATTTTGAGTCTTAAAAGGTTTATAAAAAAGTTTTGAGTATGTAAATATATCTTATAATATTTCTAGTAATTTATAACAATATTCCCATGTCTAAAATAATGTAGTTGTTAAGATTTGTTAATTTTAGAAGTTTTTATTTTATTTTTTGTGTGTTTTGTGTGTTTTATTGTAAAATAAATACTTTTAAATTATTGAAAAATTATGTTTGTAAAATAATTAATTTTAGTTTGTTTATGTTATTTATATTTAAAATCTGTAAAAAAAAAAAGGCGCAAAACGTGCAAAAACGGACCTTAAATGTATGAAAAATAATAAAAAAAGAAATTCAAAATAAAAAAAGGACACGTGGCACCCTGTCAACCCCTAGATCAAACCACCCAAGCCATCTAAGCCATCCACGCATCTAGGCCCCCCCATAGAATCTGCTACTTCACGTACCACATGAGCGCTTCTTCTTCGCCTTGCAATTAGCATACCACAACTTCATCCGATGATCGAGCTCCTTTTCTCCCAGTGCCTGAATGCAACCATTCTTGGAGTCCAAGTAAGCACATCTGACAGTCCTCATCGCGTTTCCATGCGATTTCATTGTGTCGCCCTACACCCGATCCGAGAGTAAAATTCAGACTCTCAAGAGTAGCTCCACATGTGAAAAAAAGAAAAGAAAAAAGTTTAAAAACATATCAATCAGATTAATTCTAAGGAATTGTGGGATGGGCGGCTAAATCATATTGAAAAATCCAAAGAATCCCAAGACTTGCATCCTATTCATTTTGCATCAAAAATATCCATATAAAATAATAAACATAATAAAAACAAATATAACCTTTCTCCTTGTGAGAAATTCCTTTCCTTTGGTAAAAATATAGTTCTAAGTTTTAGCTTTTATTTTCTCAGTTTCTAGCTTCAGTTTTTGTAAAATAATTTTAAGTTTATGTTGTCATAATTTTTAATTATGTTTAATATTATGTGTGTTTTTACCTTCATTATATTTTTCTAAATTTCTTTTTTGCTGAGAAGAGAGAGAAAATTCTAGCAAAATTAAAGTAAATATTATTATTTTTTCAAAGTTTTCTGAGCAGTTATAATGTCAAAATCTTTTGTATAAAACTTCTTATCTTTTTTATTTTCTTAGCTAAAATTCTTATAAAATTAAGTTTTGATTTATCGTAGAAATATGCTGGCATGAGTAATGCTCAGGAACACTTTAATTATTTGTAGACAGGGAATGACACGGTAAATGCTTAACTATAATTTTGTTAGCAATTTTAGTTAGTTAATTTTGAAATCATATTTATTTATTAAAATAAGTTTTTAATGCATTATATACATGAATTGGCATATTAAATACTTGGTAACTCTTGATATTGTAGACAAAAGGTGGCATATTGCATGTCTAAACCATGTTAATCAATAGTTTTAGAAAAACTAAAACATATTTAAGTTAATTGCCAGAATAAAACCTTTAATCCTCAGCATTGTTATAATTGTTTTTTTTTTTAATTAAATTGCACTTATTATTAAAGTTCCAAAAATCACAAAAAAAATTCAAAAGTAGAAAAAGTAAAAAATATATATACATATGTAAATATTGTAAATAAATTAACTTTAATTTTCAAAATTTTCAGCTAAAAATAATATAGCTGATATATTGGACCTTTGAAATACATTTTCCCCTATGGGATCTACCTCGGAGTCACCGAGCTTTATTACTTGGACAACCTTATATTTGAGGGTATATCAAACTTAGACTTTTAAACCCGAACACCACTGCAAATCGAAGCTCCTTGTTGTCGCAGATCTGTCTGCAACTGTGGAAGATGATGTGTATACTTCTTTAAAGGTAATTGTGATGCAAGTGCTTCCTTAATTTATTTACAAACAATGCGGGAAAACATTCATTTTCTTTTGGTTTAGGATTGCAGATTTGCTCTTTGCCTGCAGAAGGAAAATTGCTTTGCTCTGTGGATGGAGGACAAAATAATTTGTTAAATGATAGTAATCTGAGAATCTTTAGTATCTGCTAATTCACTGGGATTTGCAAGCTGCCATTTTCTCTTTCAATGGTGGATTTTCTTTATTTTCTTTGTTTTTGATGGATGACGATATTGCTAGGAATCAGATGCTGTATCCTCTTTTCTTGTGATTTGGTTTTGTTTTTTCTTTTAGTCCCTGTGAGGAAGGCTCCTTTGCTGTTTGAGTACTTCGTGTGGTCTGTTTGTTTTTGGTTTGTTGTGGACCTTTTTCGTTCTTTGTTGGTAGTTAATGGAATCTTTTTCCACCCAAATGGTGCTTAATTGTGTTTATTGCATGATTATTATTATTTTTGTTCAATATACTTTTTGTGGCTCAATTAAATGCTTTGTTTTGTTAGCTGTGCTCCGAATGTGTTTTGCTTTTGATAATATAAAATGGAGGCTTTTAGTGACCTAAATTCTGGCGGTTTTAGGATAGAATCTGACGGGTTTTCGAACAAAACCTGACGGGTTTTCGAACAAAACCTGACGGGTTTTCGAACAAAACCTGACGGGTTTTATTACACTCCAACACCTCGCACCGACGACCGGAGACAGTTGGTCTTTGTTTCAAAAAAAATACGTTGGAATCTGATTCGGAACCTACCAAGTTAAAATTTGGCATCCTACGCTGGCAACCAAAGGCTATCGTTGTTTCTTTGTTTCAAAGAAAATTTGTTGAAATCTAGTAGGTTCCACTTTGAAATCTATTAGGTTACAATTTGACACCCCAAGCTAGCAACCAGAGGCAATTGACGCTTTTTTGCTTCAAAGAAAATTTGTTGGAATCTGGTAGATTCTACTTTAGAACCTACAAGGTTACAATCCGACATCTACGCCAGCAACCCGAGGCGGTTGGCAGTTTTTTGTTTAAAAAAATATATATTAGAATCTGATAGGTTCTATAGGTTCCACTTAGGAACGTACCAGGTTACAATTTGGCATCTGCCTAGGTGATCGAATGCAGTTGGTGCTTTTTTGTTTCAAAAAAATACTTTGGAACCTATCAGGTTACAATCTGGCACTTATGCCGACGACTAGAGGCGGTTGGCACTTCTTTGTTTCATAAAAAATATGTTGGAATCTGGTATTAGAACCTAACAGGTTACAATCTTGCATCTCGTGCTGGTGATCGGAGGCTGGTTTCGACGGGTTCCACGACAGAACTTGATGAATTCCATAACAAAACCTGATGAATTCTACAATGAAACCTGGTGGATTCTACGATGGAACTTGGCAGGTTTTGATAGGTTCCATTTTGGCATCTTACATGAGTGAGCGAGAGAAAGAATAACTTGGTTTTTTAATAAATTTCAAATTTCTAATAAATGAACAGTTTTAATAAGTGGTTTGTTAGATGACATTTTTAACAAAATTGTACTTTTGGGAGACATTCTTGTGAATTGTCCAAAATATATAGATCTCATCTTTGTTAAGGCTTTGTCTTAAGCACCACTTTATAAACTATATTACTACAAATAAAAGATTCTTTTTTAGTATAAGATTATATACAAAATACAATATATATAAGAAATATTTTTTATATATTTTATATTTGGGTGGGTTCAAATTATCTTAAATTATAAAAAACTCAACCCAAACTCACCCCCATAAAAATTTTAGATTGGATAGGTTCATAGAAATTCTTATTCGGATTCATCAGGTTCCGATTACCTCAGATTTTATTAAGTGGGTCAAATCGGATACGTCGGATAGTCGGAATTTTTGTTCACTCCTAATTTGTTGTATCTAGTTATTTGAAATGAGATGGCAGCATCATGGAAAATGAGGGACCAGTTTTTTTTTTTTTTTTTTCAGCACTCTGTTCATTTCTAATATGAAAATTGGAAACTTTTCTTTCTTTCTTTTTTTTTTCAGTTATTTAATTTATGTTATTTAGTTCCTACTGCTCACGCTTCTGACTCCATATCAGTGCTTATATGAGAAAAGTAAAAGCGTAAAACTTTGAAGGAAAGAAAGAATAAGGACAGATCAACTGCCTCCATGACAATAAAATTCACCTCCTTCCTAGCTTCCTGGTATATCTATAGCTCCATAGATGTAGTTATGCTTCTCCAAAACAAAACGTCCTACATTCATTTTTAGTCTCCAAGACAACCGCTAAGAATTTAACACCAATCATATCAGTAGAAAAGGCTATGTCAGTTTGTTGACCCCTTTCTTTTTTCTTTTTTAATCAGTAAGACAAAACGGTCCACTTATTCAAGAGACACTTGAGAATTGCTGGATTGAACTATTCAATAAAAGAATAAAACACCAGCGCCAGAATGGTTCACACAAACTTCATTTATATTTCCAAGGGAGTTCTAGGCAGATTTTCCATTTGCCCTTTGCAGTCAAGCTATCCTTCTACACTAGCCAAAGACCTAGATTTACACAAATCGGTTATCACTAAGAAATGAGACGTATTTTTTTAAAGTTATCGGAGTCCGTTGTAACTTAAACCTTCAATGGAAAAATTTAAAATCTTACAAGGAATGGTACGCTATGGCAATATCTGCTTCTGTATTATGCTTCATCACGAGGACAACTATACCTGAGCATTTTTAAAGCAGCAAAGCTGCAGAACAAAAATTTTCAAGGGGAAAAAAAGTTAACCTTGAGCCTGTGCAGAGCCAGCATCACCCCCACTGATAGAGGCAGAAGCTCCCACACTTCCGGGAACAGCAGCATCACCACTGGTAGGGATAGTGGCACCTCTGCTGGTAGGGACAGCAGAAACCCCGCTGGAAGGAACCATGGAAACCCCAGTGGGAGGGAGAGCTGCATCAGGAGCAGCCACGACTGCACTGCTTCCAATCATTCCCTCTCCTGCTGGCCAAACACCCAACTGAGCATGTGTCCTAGCATAACCATCAACATATGCAACACTGCCTTGCATTGGGGGGTGATATGAAAAATCTGGATTCATGTAACTGCCAACATATGGATTCGGTGCTGTGCACATTGGAAAAACAGTTAGAAGAGACCTGTCTTAAGAAAATTCTAATTAGCAACAGCTCCTTAGAGAAATAAGTTACCATGTGCTCTCTTCTCGGCATTAAAGATGTCAACTTTCAACTTCTCCACTTCTCCTGCCATTGAAATAAGTTTCTTTTCCATTGCTTGTAGTTGCTCAACTTGCTCTATGTTTAAACCCTTTTCATACTCGAATGTAGCCCTATTGTAAACAAAAAATAATAATAATAATAATAATAATAATAATAACTTCAAGAATTAGACCGCGTGAACGACAAAACAAATTGCCTCAATATGAGGTCAAGTATACATGAGTTCTGGTCATGCAAGAAACAAGCCATTTCCAGCTAACATTGAAATTGCATCAGAAGTGCTTTCCGATTTCAGTTCTCTCGTTAAAACGTGAATTACCATAAAGCAAGCTTAAACAAGTCTATTATCATATCACATGTGGATGCAGATAACACTCCTATGTTATTTACGAACCACGGATGATCTAATATAATGGCAATCTCTATTTTTGATATTCAGGTACTACCATTTGTAGCATAGTTAGTTCTCAATTAAGAGGGAAACAACAAGAAAATGAACAAAAGATTTGACACATCTATTCTATTTTGGATTTATAACCAGCTCATCGTTATATTTGATGATTCTAGAAAATATTAACTGTTGGACTAGGAGCAGTCCTGTATTTACCTTGCAAGACAGAAACATAAAGAGATTTTTTTGCCTTTCATTAAATTAGATTAATTTTAGCAAACAAGAAGTCATATGTCATCATAGTAAAATGGAATGGAAGCTACATGCTTTACATGCAAGGCTACGAGAAACGTTTCGGAACTTAACAGTTTGCATGACTCACCGCAACCTCTTGTGTTCCTTTTTTAAACTTTCAACTTCAGCAAGCAAATCTGGTATGCTCTTAACATCTGCACGAGCCTTCTGCAGTTCCTTAGACGCCTCTTGAATTTTAAGAGTCAGATCCCGTCGGGCAGCAACCAAGCTCTGCGCATCCTTGTGTGCCTGTTGTAGGTCCTTCTTCACAGCCTCTCCAGCTCTAATATCAGTTTCCGCTCTTGCAATCTTATCAATCAAAACCCGGATTTGAATGTCACTCTCGGTCTGGATACTTCTAATGTGTGCTTTGAGTCTTTGTACTTCCTGCTGAGCAGCCACAAGTTCTTCCCTTAAAACCACGTGTGTAGATGCCAACCTTTGGTTGTCCCCCACCAACTGTTTTATCTCCGCTGCCTGAGCAGCAATCTTAGTTTCCAGTAATTCGGGATGTCGTATTATCTCTACCGGGCGATGGCCAGCAACAACAGGACTCAATCTGGGAACTGTACCATGACGCACCGTCCCTCGTGCTTGGATGAGATGTCCATCCAAAGTTGTTGGAATTCCCCCTCTTTCCGCCATCTATCTGTAAACATGTTCAGGCCATAACTCGCATTATCAGAGGAAGTCCAGAATACTTTATTGCTTGAGAATATATGCCAACATAAGACAACAACTTGTCCCAGATTGCATTATTTGGAATTTGATATAAAATAAAATTAACTTATTTGCATTACTCAAGATATGAATCTTTAGAAACCCAATTGACTAAAATGAAGAATGCAGAAACTCAATCGTATATATTTGCAGATAATTTTCATTATTTCTTTAACAAGGCATACAATGGTAACACATTGTACTTTTATTGAATATCCAAATAGAACAATCTCACTTCCCCATTGAAACCACTCGAGCTATGGCAATCATTTACTGATTATTCCTTGAAGTTTGCTACTTTTAATTCAAAGTTCGAAATATTACTACCGTAAAAAAAATATGAGCACTACAATTCGTATGAAGACACAAATTTACAAATAGATGAAAGCAACGCCTCATTTACAGAACCCCACGAACACCCAAAAAACAATTGAGAGCATAAACAAGATTAATTCTGAAAAATATATATATATATATATTCTATGGCAAGGATTGACCAAAAAGGAAAAAAAAAAGACATAGACGAAGAAAAGGCATAAAAGATTCAGCAGAGGACTTACGAAACTTTTTGTAGTCAATGCTTCTCGCAATGGAAAAGCACCCCCTGGAAGATTGCCCCGGCAAGGAATTGAAAGAGAGGAAAGTAGAAGAAAGACGATTTCCTGTGGCGAAACTCGTCGACCAAAATTCCTGTACAAATTTCGATTCTCTGGTTTGGTTCTCTTCTTCTTCTTTTTCTTCTTCTTCTTTCCAAGGTTAGGTCACGAAGTCGATTGGTGAGTTATGGGGAGCACCGTAAAAGTAGAGACCAAACTTCGGGTGAGTCGGGTGTATTTTAGGGATTTTATAACCCATCTAACTAAAATTTAAATGAATTGATTTTAAATCTAACCCATTGGTAGGCCTAAATTTTTAAAGCAACATATTTAATTAAAACTTGGGTGAATACAATGGGTTTATTGGATAGAACATTATAAAGGAAGAAAAAATTCAAACTAACAATCTATCAAAATAAAAAATATACAAAGAAAAAAACTAAAATTTATCACATAATCAATGTCTAATAAAACTAAAAAATATAAGTCATACCTAACAAACAAAACATAATAAAAACTAAGAAAACAAATTATATCTTTTTAGTCAATAAACATCAACCATAACCAACATGTTGTACAATACATTTCCAACTCCAAGCATCTACATTCAAATGAACGAAACGAGAGAGTTTTTTTTTTTTTTTTTTAACTTTGAAGTGAAGAAATAGATAGATACGATTGTAAACGCAATGCAAATGGGATATGTATATTGGAGTGGAAAGTAGTGGAGTCTTTTTTTTATTTTTTATTTCTGAAAAAATTGTGTAGTGTATAATAGAAAGTAAAAAGTAAAAAAAAAAAAAAAAAAACTAGAAGTCTAGAATCAAAGAAAATATGTCTTTATAAACTATGTTACTATAAATTTTTAAGTATAAAATTATAATTATAATAAATATTCTATATATATTTTACATTGGGTGGGTATGAAAAATCAGATTGGGTGGGTTAATGAAAATTCTTATTCGGATTTATCCGATTCGGATTACCTTAGATTTCATCAGGTGGGTTACATCAGATTCGTTGGATTATTAAATTTTTATTCAACTTTACCAAGCGGAGCCACGGAGCTAAACCATTGTGATGCGGCAAGAAACGGGGCCCACATGGTGAATTTTTTTGAAACATCAATATCATCTAGGTAAATTAGATGAAACCTATTGTTGTTTATCAAAAAACAGAGACACCTCCCTTAATCAAAACTAATTACAGTAACACTCCTTGACTTTTCAAAAAGAATTATATAAAGATCTCATCTGTTAGACAGAGAAAAAAAGTTAATAAGGTGTTTGACATGTATGGTTAGAACCAAATTTTTAGTTTAAAAATATTGTAGCATGTAAAAGCTTTATAATTTAGCAACTTTTTACTTTTTGTTATAGTATGTGAGAGCTTTATAATTTTTAATGACCAAAAAGTTGGTTCTAATCAGGCTTGCTAACACACCCTTTAAGTTTGACCAATAAATATTTTTTAAAATGCCCCTCATTACATTAAAAAAGGCTTCCAACTATACGGAGAGTTGAAAAATGATATTTTTATCCTTATTAAGCACTAAAAAATATAGTTTAATTAATTTTTACACACAAATAACTATAATTTGCATTTCAATTAAGTTTTTTATTTTTGCAAAAATCTCTTTTCCATGGTCAAATTGTTGGATAATATGCACTTGTAATATATGAAAATATAGATACAATAAAAAGGGTTTTCGTGATCCTCAAAAAAAAAAAAAAAAAAAAAAGCGGTTTTCGCGATTTTAGGGATTTTGTAATTTTCTTTATGCATAACGATATTTTGCACTATCTTATCTTATGTCTTATGTATTAACTATATAAAAAAAGTCTCAAATGCGTCCATTTTTTTTTTCTTAGGAGTAGGACGGTTCGTCCAATAGGTTTCACTCATGTTTCCCCCTTTTTTTCTTCAGGCGTCTGTCCTTTTCTTTTTCTTTTTTTTTGACTTATTTTGGCATTTTGCATCCTTTTCTGCCTTATAGTTGCTTCTTTAACATTTGAATTCGTAGTCAATTTTATACCTTTTATTTTTACATATGTACTATAATTTTTTTTTTTCTTATCTGTCTCCAATATGGTATAATATTTCGTTTTGGTGGCATTGTTAACTACTCTTTTATTCATATACATTGTTTCTCTAATTTATTTATGTTAAAATATTTTTTAAAATATGTATACTAAAAAATTATTGTAGTCATTTTAACTACTATTTTCTCATAGAATTGATTATTTTCAAATATATCCCTACTTTAATATTTTCCTTTTTGATTGTACCATTATCAATATTATATCCATGTATAAATAAGTTTTCTTTAATATGTTCTCACTGAAAAAACTGTGCCTAACTGAACTACTATTTTATAATAGTACTTTCTAAATTAAATCTCTAACAAATTTTTAATATTTTTTCGCAATACGTCTGTCTTGTTGATTACATAATATATAAAAGCTTCTAAGAGGCGTGTTTCTTCCTCCAAATGTTTCATTATAGGAGTTTCTTTCATTTGTTTCTTCTTTGTTTTTTTCACTTTTCAACTTTTTTTGTTGCTTATCTTTAAAAGATCCTATACTTCTATTTTATTATAGTACTTCCTAATTGTTTATTCTCAAATATGTCCTCCTTTAATATTTTCCTTTCCAATTACGCCGTTAACAGTCGTTTTTACTCATAAATACTACTTCTTTAATATATCAATGTTAAAAAAACAACTTTTCTTTGATGTATTTTCATCATAATAATTTAAACCCACGTTAATTCCGTTAAAGAGAAAGAAGCTAAAGACCCTTGTAAATTTGACGGTAATTTTAGTTAGGAAATTAAAATGCGTGAATATAAACTTTTAAAAAAGTTATTTTCTTAATTTAATCTTGAGATATTATGTTAACATAAGACCTGAATGTTCTTCAAACCTTAACGCTTATAATTTGTCCAACCACTAGGAGCTACTATAAAATGTTTCTTTATAATAAATGAGGTGCCACCATATCATTTAAATGCCTAGGTTTTACAAAATTTTCTTTTCAACCTCCCTAGTGCAGTTGATGTTGGGATTGTATGCTCTTGGTCAAAGAATATATTTTGCAAATACATTTTCTGAATAATAATATTGAGGCGGTATATCTTATGCGCATCAGTAGAATTGAATAAACGTCCATTTAATCATATTATATGTATATATGTGAAGTCTAACAGATATTTAAAACAGATATAAATACAAATGTGACGCCTTGGAAAGGCGGTTTGGGAGTTTTAAGTAAAGAAGATGAAATAAACTAGGTAAATAAACAAATAGTAAATAAATATATGTAGGAAGTAAACAAATATCATTGGAAATAAATAATATCATCGGCGGTCATCGTCACGTGAATACCACGAAGGTGGGACCGATATTTTATTATCATTCACCATCACGTAGATGCTTACCACGAAGATGAGCAGGTAATTAAAATACAATATCAAGAATAATAATACAAGAATATTGAAAATCATCATCTCTAAGATAAATTAAAAATATACAATTAATAGAGACGAAAATGACATCAACACCGGGACAAGTCGTACAGTACACGCATCATACCACAGTTTTAGAGAAAATACCATTTCAATCCAAAGAGCCAAGTTTTGATCCTAGGTCCATCATTCCTCTCTAAACTTGGAAGGGGGGTTTTAAAAATAGGAAAACGTGAGCGGAAGGCTCAGTAGGATAATTAGTTAAAAACAATTTATTTTAAAATAGTAATCAAAAACAGAGAATTGTTCACAAACCATTCTATTTGAGATGAATCTCAAAGTCTTAACAAATTAATAAAAACACTTACTTGAAAGCAACTTAATAAAACATTACCGTACGGGTTTTGAAAATCCAAAAGGAATATCAAAATACAATTCTTCAAAATCAAAGATATTATTTTCATCAATCATTCAAAAGGTCAAGCATTTGGCCCAAACAGTTTAAAAAGGGCTGCCAAAGAAAGGGATAGAAATATATGTATATCCTACCTCATTTGAAATCCAATAACGAAAGCTCCAAATAAAATCCAACGTATGCTTCATATATGTTCAAAAGCTTAAAAACTGCATTTAAAGTCAAAAATAATATTTAACAAATATTATTAAGTTAATTTAATTATCAGTGTGCCTTTTTGATTCAAAATAATCATAACACAAAATCATAATCCTTTTTGAAACATTTCGAAATTATTAAACATTGAAAACCCAAGTAAAAACATAATTTTTCAAGTCCACAGTCGGCCTGTCGAACATCCTGGTCTGGCTGCTGAACTACACAGTTCAGCCTTCCGAACATCCAGACCGGCCTACCGAACTTTTTCTAGGTTCGGCCTGCCGACCTGATGAATCTGGCCTGCCGAACCTATGAATCCGGCCTGCCGAAGATCAAGTTTGGCCTGCCGAAGATCAAGTTTGGCCTGCCGCACTGGCAAAATCTAGGAACCCGAGACTTTGAGTTTCGACGTTCCTGAACTTACAATTCAAATTTAAAACCTGTTTTCTCAAATCCAGAGCATAAAAATCATGTAAAAAGCATAAAAAATCATTATAGAATAAGTTTAAACCATTTTTTCTCAAATTTAAACTCAATTTCACCTTTGATTTTAAAATAAAAAAAATGTAAAAACTTGGTTAAGTCGATTCTAGCTCAAATTAAGTTTAGATTCACTATAAAATAGTTTCTACAACTTGAATTGAACATTATCTGAGCTCAAGAAAGCTCGGATTCAATATTCAAAGAAAATTTAAAAAATTAAAAGTTAAAACTTTGAAATTAAAAAAAAAAGAGGAAGCTAACCTTTAATGGTTTTTTTGAATGAAAAACTTGATGATTGAACTTCAGTCCTTGCTCAAATCCATGAGAATGAAGCTTGAAATCAAAATTTTTGTGAGAAAGAAAGAGAGAGGAGGCTGAGCATGAGAGAAAGAAAGAGAGAGAGCGTGAAAAATGAAAAGGAAAGGGAAAAGAAAAAAAGAAAATAAAGGCCCAATGGTATTTTTGTAAATATGAAAAAAATATGGGGTAAAATGTCATTTGGTATTTTAACACTAAAAATCAAACTATAAATATGAGAAATGCAACAAAATCTTCGAATAAATAAATTAACAACAAAATTTACACTGGCACACTTAATAATTAAACTTAACATAATTAACTTTACTTTAAAAATTCAAGGGCGTTACAACAAAGTATTTCATGATTAAATAAATGTGGTTCATAGCTGATAAATAAAGTTAGACATTTTATTTATGTTTGACTATAGTAAATTCATCAAATGATTTGTCTTGATCATATATGAATTTACTATTATAGTTTGTCTACACTGTACTAGATCATAAATGAGATCTAATTATTTTGAAATGACTGTCAAACTTATTAAATCTTTTTAGAAGTGTGTCAACATTTATTATGAGTTAAATAATTTTTTTTTTTTTTATATAAGAGGAGGAATTCTATTACTTTAAGTGGGACTTAGTATGACTTGTACCCTTAACCTATGGTTAAGGTGAAGACACTTACAATCATTTAGACTGCCCTCATTCATTTAAGCGAAATTTTTTTAGAACTTAATAAATAACATATTTAGAGTAAATCGAGATTTTACCAATTGCTCTATTACCTAAAACCTCTTATTTAGATTTTAAGACCATTTGATATTGTTTTTAAAATAAGTGATAATATTTTTATTTTATAAAATAAATTTTTTTTGAGAATTATACTAACAGTATTTTTAAAATTTTTATTTCAAAAAAATACATAAAAGCATTTTGAAAATTTTGAGATAAAAAACAAAGGGGCCTTATATTTACGTTTTAGAATAGAAACTATAACAGAGCATATATTTTTCTCTCTCTCTCCTCCCAACTCTTAAGCTCTCTCTCTATTGTCTCAAATCATACTCCAACATTCTCTCTCTTCCTAGTCTCTCTCCTTCACTCCCTCTCCCGTGCGAATCCAAAGCTATATCGTCAATCTTGCTTTTAGCCTTACGATAGCTATGATTTGGAGATCCCGTTCGACGACGATCTGCAAATCTTGCCCAACGTCGACGGGAGATGTTCTGCAAATCTAGAGAAAAGTTGATCTGTTTTTTCTCGTCTGACAAACAAAGAGTTGAACAATACATGTTATTAATTTCACAGAAGATCGTCATCTTTTCAGGTGTTTGCAATGTTTTCTATGTGATTGAATTTGGTGATTCAGAGAGCCGACTGAGAAAGAAAGAGAACGACGAAAGAGTAGGAGACGTCAGGCCACTCTTGAAACCAGAAAACTCTGACGCCAGTGGCGGCGAAAAGCCGGCAGAGAATGACGGAGGAACGAGAGAGAGGAGAGAGAAACAGACATGGACAGGAAGAAAAAAAAATTGAAAAGAAAGCCCACAAGATAAAACAGGAAAATTGTGCAATAAAATATTCTAAAAAAAATATGAAAAGTTCTATTTATTAACATATTTGACAAAATATGCTATTTATTTTCGCTTTGATTCGAAAGAGGTTTGTTTTAAACAGTTTCTCTCGAATTAAATGATAGACTAGTTAATTAAGTCTTGAGCCTAAAAATGGAACATGCAGAATATTTGGCACAATTCTAAAGTGCAACATAGAGGAATTAATTTAATTGACATGTTGTCATGTAAGTTATTTTTTTTAGAGATTTTTGATATTTAAATTATTTATTAATTTTGATTTAAATCTAAATAAATAAAGTGTCTGACATATATTACCTGATATTGGATAATTTTTTCTTACTAGTTTTTATTCAAATTATAATCCAATATTATTTATATTTATTTTAATTAATTTAAAAACCCATGATCCGTGAGACAAGAGCGCATCCACTTCTCCAATGAAGTGGGATGTGACTACACATCAACGTGGGAGTTGATTCTTCCACGTAGCATATTTAAATTTTAGATAAAAGAAAACTTGTATTTTATATATATATATATATATATATATATATATATATATATATATATATATATATATATAAAAGTTACCCTTTTCCTCCAATACGGAAGTGAGAATTTTTGCAAGGCTTATATTTGTTATATAAGAATTGGTTTTGTTTTTGTTCATTTTGTGAGAGAATTCGCCATAACCAAAAGAAAAGAAAAAATATATACCACGTAAAATATTCCTCCTCCTCGTTGAGAGAAAAATATAGAGTAAAATTTTAGGGTTTTCTTGTGTGATTTGAGTTCAAGAAGAATTCTACATATAGAGAAATCAAAACTAAATCAAGGAAAATTTATTTTTTTTTTTTTTTATATTGATTTTGGTATTCATATTTACTAATCTTTCTTTAATTATTGTAACGCGCAAGATATCCACTCACCTAATGCAATCAATATTGAGTCATAGTTTGGACGATTTTTAAGTGACCAAATCCCTTATCAAGATTTCGTGTTAGTCTAGCTGTTAATTGGAATAAGGTATGACTTCTAGTTATTTCTTATATATTTTATGAGTAGATTATGGCGTAAGATATTTTGTTGTATTTGAATATGTGATTATTGTTTAATAAAATTTTTTTATTGTTCACCCAGTTCATAAATGACATTTTTAGAATTTTGTTACTGCAGTTGATTCTCTTGTACCGACCCGTACGTTGTGGGGATTCTTGAGGTGAAAATTTCTAATTCTCTTTGCTAAGCCAGCTAATCATTCAAACTCCACCTGCTCTGAGGTACCCATAGCGGCTCAAACTTCAGCTACTACGAAGATATGTCTCCAAGGGATATCGAGATAGCAGAAAATCTCGTGTAATAGTGGATTTTTGAAGAAGTTGATAAACACCACCAAATATCGATGGGCTCCAAATCTTTTGCCACCAACTAAGCAAAGCCGGCTGTAACGATAGCTGTTTTTGTTTAAGTATCCAATGGAAAATAAGAACACTTTTACCTAGCTAAATTATTGACCAAATGCCCAAGTGAAGCCTAAATCTTAAATTATCTTTTTACCCCATTCATTGGCACTAACATTACCTCAGGTACCATTTTGGGTAATTCTTTCATAAAATGAAGTGATGTTCATCTATTATTTAATTTGTTAGCTATACTAGTGATACAAAAAGTATGGGCCTGTTTGAGATAGCTTGTTAAAATTGTTTTCGACTTCTTGAATCTAAAAGCTGCATTTAGAAGTGTTTACATGATCTGTCAAAAGTTTTTTAACTCTCCATAAGTGCTTCTAGTCAATATCACAAAAGATGTTTTTTTTTTTTTTTTTTAAAAATTTTAAAATAGACTTTGAAACTTGTATCAGAGTTTCAATAAGGCACTATAATCTTCATCATAACATTTTTATAATTTATTAAAAAAATTTAAAACCATTTTTACTCATTTATTCTTTTAAAAATATAGTTTTAAATATTTATTGAAAAGCTACAATTTTTTGCATTTTTTATTAAAATCACAAACAAAATCCTAGGCCTATATATACCAGTGTCGTTTGTAAGATAAATATTCGATAATATTTTACTAATTTTATTAAAGGAAATACGGCCTCAATAAATAAAGATTTACTGAACTTAATCACCTTGTTTGATAAGGATATATATATATATATATATATATATATATATATATATTACTTGCATTAGTAAAATCTAATAAAAGTTATACGTTGTGCATTTGACAATATTTCCAGAAAAATAAAATGATAACATGACAAATACAATAAAACAGCATCTTATGAAACATAAGTATTTCATTATATATTTTAACAGATTTAGATAATTAGCGGCCAACACAACGTGAATACTTTATTTAAATGAAGTTATATACGACAAGTGGACAACTAACATCAACGAAGAGAGACATTCCAACTAGGCTACACTTCCTAATATTTTGCTGAAGTTAATGTAAGGTGAACACTGAATCCTAAGAAAACTCAACAACTTCGACACGTTGAATTAGACCAAATATATATTACGACCATAATACAATAAGAACACATCTGAAATACGGTTGAAATCATAATAGACAGGACACCAAAAGGTCATCACCATCTATTTTATTTATCAACACATGATGGCATGGTGATGAATCATAACATTGTGACATTTTTTTTTTCCCATCACTTCGGTGGCATTTGCTCAATTGCTGCCTCCTCCACCGTATCCCTCGCCATAGCCACCGCCCTCACCAGAGGCGTTACCCGTCCCAGAGCCACCTCCCTCGCCGGAACCCTCCCCAGAACCACCACGTCCTGAACCTCGGCCACGCCCTTGGGCCGAGCCATGTCCTTCGCTCCTACCCGACCCTGGACCAGCCCTAGACCCGGCATGGGACCCGGCACTCGAGCCTGCCTCAGAACCACCCGACCCAGACCGAGACCCGGCGTAGGACCCAGCGTAAGAGCCTGCTTCGGAGCTTGAATCCGACCCACCATTTGAACTTGAGCTGGAACCCGATGATGAATATGAGCTTGACCCCGAACCAGAACCAGACCCGGCTCCCGCTCCAGCTCCAGAGCCAGAGCCTCCTCCCAAGCCAACACCTATTCCTGTTCCGATACCGAGTCCGACGCCGCCAAGATCCAATCCCAGATCCTTCCTAGCAACTCGGCTTTCGGATACATGAACAACTGACATGCCAACTATAAGCAGGCAGAGGAGAGCTAGGCACTTGAATGAAACCATCTTTTTTTTTTTTTTTCTATAGTGGGCAATGGAAATAGTTGATTACTAGAGTTAAAAAAGATATCTATAAGATCTTAAGTGCTTCACTGAAAGTTGTTGTGTTTTTTAAGTGAAGTTTGGGAAGATTGAGAGCTATTTATAGTTGTTTATAGTAGGTAAGACTGATATATGTTTAAGGAAATGGCCACTTAAAAATGGAAGAATTTGCTTGTCCTTTAAATTTTGTTTTGGACCAAAAGCTTGTGGCTGAGATAAATAGAGGGTTGCAAAGATTGGCATGGTTTTGGACAAGTGTTTAGAAGTGACCGACCCAGATGATGATTGCGCACTCACTTTAGTGGAGTGGCGATGTTGCAGATTTTGTCGACCAACGCGTGTGGAATAAAAGCTTTCATTTGAAGCAAACTATAAATAAATAAATATATATATATATATATATATTATATTTGCCTTGGGAATTTGCGGCTTTGGTTGAAGTATAATCATAGTGGCAGATCAATTACACAAACATGCATGGATATTGTAGATCTATTCCAGAGACATCAATGATCGCATTGGTGAATTTTAGTCCTGTACTTGTATGTGTCATATGTATTATACCAGAGAATTTTCTGATCGTTCATTGACATTTCTCCAAAAAAAAAAATTAAAAATAAAAAAGAAAAAGTCAGTTACACAGTTTTCAAACATCTTTTGGACTGAATATGGTAATCTTTTCAAAATAATGCGGTGAAAGAGAAATAATTGAAAGGGTTTATGCCACGATCTGGGAGAACGTAAATTAGAAAGATCAACTCGAAAGATCAACTCGTGAAAGCGTGTAGTCATGAATAGTAAAACTCCTTCTAATTGGTTGTTTGAAAGAATGAATGAAACTAACAATTTTGATTTGATTTTAACATGTGCAAATTTTACATTGTTTTTACAGTTATTTGAGACCGATAAATCTTATAACTTTATCGTAACTTTAAGGCTGTTCGTTAGCCTGTGCAGCTATCTTTATCTTCCTGATAAAAGTACTTTAATGTCTATACCGATTAACAAATTTTTACTTGTAACTTAAAAATATGAAAGATATGCCAAATTCAAGAAGTATAGCACTGAAAATTCTTGAGGAAACCCCATAAACATAATAATCTCCAAAATAATTTCTTCAATTGAAATATGAATATCCTCTCAGCCTAATCCTTTGCTATAACCGAAATTTCAAGTGTTGGATGACGTTTCTCAAAGCATATCATCATAATACTACGCACAAGCTGATCTAGAATTTTCTAGTGCATACCTCTAGCTATGTATATATGCCTTCTATTTTTTTTTAATTAATATCTATGTCTTATCATTTCCGATTCTCATATTTTTAACATGTGTCCATTAATGCATTCCAACAAGATTACACAAATCTTCATTATTAAGCCTTAAATTAAAACTCCCTTGATATCATATGCCACCAATCATACTCCACTAATGTCAGTGGTGCATGATATGACTAAATGGGTCGGCACCACCATCCAAATAATAACCTAACCTCTGCCAAAAAAAAAGATATCTCCACTCAAAAACACTTCAGCTTACCCACACAAAAAACGACATGCGTTGAAGTTGGACCAGATTTTCTCAAATTTTGTCACGCATCACAACTATAAATCATTACATATAAAGCATGTAAACATGTTACTCCACTTCTAAATTCCCATTACACAAAAACACGCCTTGTCCCACCAACCTCACGCCCATATTCACTTCTATAAATAGCTCCACATTTCTCACTCTCCAATCTCACCCAAAAAACCGAAAATCTCTTCATTCCATAAAATTATATACTTTGAAACCCTATTTTGAATAGTAATATTTGCATACTTTGAAAAAAAAATGGCCTATTTGAAGTCCTTGGGACTTATTTTCTTGCTTGTTTCAAGCTTGTTTTTGGCTTCAGAGAGCCGAATAGTAGCAAGAAAAGACTTAGGGTTAGACCTTGGGGGGTTGGGGGTTGGAATTGGTGCTGGGATAGGGATTGGACTAGGAGGTGGCGGTAGTGGTAGTGGCGCTGGGGCAGGCTCCGGATCCGGGTCTGGCGGGTCGAGTTCTTCATCGAGTTCCAGCTCATCTTCTTCCTCGTCTAGCTCAGGCGGCGGTGCAGGGTCGGAAGCGGGTTCATCTGCGGGTTCCTTTGCCGGGTCAAGGGCCGGGTCTGGATCGGGCAGAAACGGCCGTGGAAAGTGAGTTGAAAGTAATGAAGAAGTCATGAATTAGCTAGATATAATACTATATGGTCTGTTTCATGAGTCTCCCCGTTATGGAAATGGGATATGAATAAATAATTTTAAGTAGATGGTCAAATTTCGTTTAAGTCCTGCGTGTAGACTTTTTTACTTTCGTCTTCCTCTTCTTTCTCTCTTTCTGGAAGTGTTGATCAGTACGTAGTCAACTGGTACGTTTGACTTTATTTGGAGTCTTATGTTAATAAAAGAAGCTAGTGTGTAAAAGTCACTCTAGTTGCTTTTTTTCTTAAATAGACATTTATATATTTAAATATATGTATGTATGTATGTAGATCTCGTCTGTCTTCTGCTCTCAAAGAAAAAAGTACATTTTTCATTTTAATTTTTAATCAGTATATAGTAAGATTATATTTTAATTACATGACAGAAGCATGCAATGCAGGCAACTATTTTACTTTGAATATTACAGTTGTGCATTGCCACTAACGACAAGTGAATGAACTTGCCCAAAAATACGACAACTAAATTCGCTAGCTTTCAGAAGTCTCATGTATAGATATTGCAAAGCCATGTAAAAGCCTCCCAGTACAGCCATGTATATAAAATTGCTTTTTCTTTTCTTTTCTAACTGTAAAATTGCTTAATGCACTGGTTGGATTTATATTTTATTTGTGAGGAATTTTATTGACAAACGAGAGATTTAGTCCTTGGTCTCTATAGTGCTATGATAGGCCTCTATAGTTTTGGTCTCTTGATCTTATTCAATCAGAGTTATCTACAATGGTGTGTTTTAAAAAAACTATTTGTGTGTTTGATTAGTTGTATGTCTCTTTAGTTTCCTCTTTGGTATCTTCAATTAGGTAATATACTATTTTCCCCATCACAATACAATATTGAAGGATTTTACAAAGGAAAAGATGTAGTTATTAGTGGAGTGATTAAAAATCTAATTACATGGGCTCTATATAGGTCTCCAATATTACATTTTTGCAACATTTGTAACGGGTACACTAACTAGGAGATCACTTCCTTAGCCCAAGATTTTCTTTTAAATAAAAACAAAAGAAAAAGAAAACAGTTAGCATCGCAATTAGTTTGACTTGTGAGTAGTGTTCAATAAATTAATGAAACAAATCTAAAACGTGAATGTATACCTTAGGATAAATAATAAATAAATAAATAGTCCTAGTCCAAAAGTTGCTCTGGGTGCACATGCAGCAGAGAAGTAAAGAAGAAGCAACGCCTGAAGAAGATCTTAAGAAACACATCATCACCGCAAGCTTATTAAAATTACAGAGCAAAAAAAAATGAAAATGGAAAAGAAAAATGAGGAAAAATTCATTATCACTAAAAGCATGTCAAAACACTGCAAAAATTGATTCTAATATTAAAGTGTGTCACTAAGCGGCACCTTCCGTAAGAATTAATTACGTGTTTCCCAGTTTCGTTAAATTTCTTCTACTCTATACCAAGTCCAAGTGGCATATTCTTTATCACAAATAATTACATAATAGCTTTTTCTCATTGCCAACGTTAATATCAAAACACCCGTCATAAGCTCCACTAAGATGTAATAATTCATATATAATATACATATTGGAAATATGAAACTTGATCAATAAGCGCATGTTTCTTAATTTCCAATTAAATAGCTTATTATAAGCCTTGTACATTTCCATTTGTCTCTTTCAGACGTTCACACAATATGATCGCAATATCGCTATATATATATATATATGTATATATATAAGATCATACTGTCGACAGATGGGGATGTCTCGTGACTCATCATATGGAGAACACCTTGCGTCAGATTGTTTATGGTTAACCATTTCTTCCACAAGTTTCATGTAGTCATTTTTTAAGCTATGGACCCCTATACTTAGAGGTAGAGCCACAAACGGACGACAAATTAGGGTGGACGACAATAACCTCAAACTTTTTTTCCTTTCAATATTATATGTAAAATTTATAAATGTTACTTTTTGCTCCTTTAAAATTCTATTCCCTTCCCTGCATAATCTTTTTTGATAATGTTAGTATACGTTCTATTTCTCTTAAATAAATTTTCTAACTCTTGCCCTACCTATACCACATAATTGAGTACTTATACACTAGCCAAATTATACCTAATTTTGACACAGACAGAAAACAAGACTTGAATTTATAAAAACAATTTCATTTGAAACTATTTGATCAACACATGCTATGTGACTAAGTTTTTAATTAATTTTCTCTCAAGTACTCAAGTGCATGTTTATTTGATTGAGACTAATAATTCACACACACACACACACATATATATATATATATGGACTTGTTTTTAATGGTCAAGTCTCCAATGGTTACATATCCAAAAATGTATGTTTTAATAACAATTGATGATATGACATAACAAGATTCAATCTCATTAATTATTATAAATTTTTTTATCAACTATTTATTTTATTACAACTGTTAGATTTATATCAAATAGTAATTGTAATAGTACCCATTGAAACCATAACTATTAAAACTGCACCCTTACATATATATATACATATATGTATTTGTTTAACTGATTTGAGACTATTTAAAATAAATCAACAATTCATTCAACTATATCTTATTTTAACAAAGGACAACATAACATCAAAATTTCAAACTAATTAACAAAATCAATAACTTAAATAACATTGCTCAAAATTAAAAAATAAAATATAAAAATAAAAGTTTGTAACATTGATCAGCCTTTACAGTTTAACTTCATAGAAATTAAAATAGTAGTAAAAGTATGTCGAGGAACTAGGTAATATACTATTTTTTCCATCACAATACAATATTGAGGGATTTTACAAGAGAAAAGATATAGGCCCCATTTGGTTTTGTTCTTATAATTTTTAGAAATATTTTCGCACGTTTTTCGAAGTAAAAATTTTAAAAACACTTTCAGCAAAATTCTTAAAAAATTCTCACTTTTCAAAACAAAAATATTTTCACCTATTTTGAAAACAATATCCAACGGCCCCTTGGTTATTAGTGGAGTGATTAAAATCTAACTACATGCACTCTATATAGGTCTCAATCTTGTTTTTTGCAATATTTGTAACGGGTACACTTACTAGGAGATCACTCCTTAGCCCAAGATTTTCTTTTAAATAAAAACAAAAGAAAAAGAGAACAGTTAGCATGGCAATTAGTTTGAATTGTGAGTAGTGTTCAATAAATTAATGAAACAAATCTAATACGTAAGTATATCCCTTAGGATAAATAATAAATAAATAAATAGTCCCCAAAAGTTGCTCTGGGTGCGCATGCAGCAGAGAAGTAAAGAAGAAGCGACGCCTAGCGAAGATCTTAAGAAACTCATCATCACGAAAAGCTTATTAAAATTACAGTTCATTATCACTAAAAGCATGTCAAAACACTGCAAAAATTGATTCTAA
This sequence comes from Artocarpus heterophyllus, assembly GCA_025403435.1. Lineage (NCBI taxonomy): Eukaryota > Viridiplantae > Streptophyta > Magnoliopsida > Rosales > Moraceae > Artocarpus > Artocarpus heterophyllus. The sequence goes on from JAJQZP010000162.1 coordinate 153,751, forward strand.
TATTAAAGTATGTCACTACTCGGCACCTTCCATGAGAATCAATTACTCTTTTCCAACTTTCATTAATATTTCAACTAATCCATACCAAGTCCAAGTGGCATATTCTTTATCACAAATGATTACCTAATAGCTTTTTCTCATTGCCAACGTTAATCTCAAAACACCCGTCATAAGCTCCACTAAGATGTAATAAGTAATATATAATACACATGTTGGAAATATAAAACTTGATCAATAAGCGCATGTTTCTTAATTTCCAATTAAATAGCTTATTATAAGCCTTGTCCATTTCCATTTGTCTCTTTTAGACTTTCACACGATATGATCGCAATATATATATATATATATATATATATAAAAGATCATACTATCGATAGATGGGGATGTCCCTTGTGACTCATCATATGGAGAACACCTTGCATCATATTGTTTATCGTTAACCATTTCTTCCACAAGTTCCATGTAGTCATTTTTTAAGCTATGAACCCAAGGGCGTAGCATAAACGGATAAAGGATGAGAGTGGGCGGTAATAACCTCAAACTTTTTTTTTTCCGTTTAATATTATATTTCTTTTCAATATTATATGTAAAATTTTATAAATATTACTTTTTGCTCCTTCTAAAATTTTATTCCCTCTCTTGGGTAATTTTTCTTGATAATGTTAGTATATGCTCTAAATAAATTTTCTAACTCCAGCCCTACCTATATTATATTATTGAGTACTTATGTACTAGCTAAATTATACCTAATTTTAGACATAGACAGAAAACAAGACATGAATTTATAAAAAATAATTTCATTTGAAACTGTTTGATCAAGCGCATGCTATGTGACTAAGTATTTAATTAATTTTCTCCTAAATACTCAAGTGCACATATATTTGATTGAGACTAATAATTCACACATATATTATTATATATGGACTTGTTTTTAATGGTTACATATTCAAGGGTATGTTTTAACAACAATTAATGATGTAACGTAATAAGAATTCAACCTTACTAATTATTATAATTTCTTTAGTCAACTATCTACTTTATTATAACCATTAGATTTATATCAAATTACTAATAGTAATAGTACCTATTGAAACCGTAACCATTGAAATTGGACCTTAATATATATATGTGTATTTGTTTTACTGATATGAGTCTAATTAAAATAAACCTACAATTCATTTAACTATATCTTCTTTTAACAAAAGACAACATAACATCAAAAGTTCAAACTAATTAACAAAATCAATAACTTAGATGACATTGCTCAAAATTAAAAAAATAAAATATAAAAATAAAAAGTCTGTAACATTGATCAGCCTTTACATTTTAACTTTGTAGAAATCCTCTCCTTTTTCTTTGTTTTTTTTTTTTTCCTTTAACTTTCAATTTCTAATAACAATAACAACAACAACATTGCTAAAAAGTCTAAATAACTATTTATTACATTAATTGTCTTGCTTTTGTTTTTTAATTGATGAGAATTGAAGTTTACATTCATTTAGTTCAGCATATTACAATAAAACAATCTCAAAACTATAATTACATTAAAAAATTAAAAAAAAATCACAATCACTTAACTGTGTGGATAACCTTATTAATCAAATTTCAAGATAATGTATTTATAGAATTACACATGATACACGTACGCATTTACGCTCTCTAGGGTTCCATGAGAGGCTGAGTTCTCACCCAGCCTTGTGAGTGTGAGTACGCATTATCGAGTGTCTTTTTCAAATAATTCCTTCAGGAATATGAAAGGTATCACAAGGAGATGGAAACGGAGGAAGAGGAGGAAGCGATTGCGGTTTCCAATGGGATCATGTCTCATTGGAGAGAATGATGTTCGCTGGGGTTGTTGGGGAAACTGGTCTCCAAAAATCGGTGATTTGGTGTATTAAGAAAGGGTGTCTATCAGGGAAGTGGCTCGTGAATTTTTCTTCTCTTTCAATGATCCAAAGGAGAAGGAGGTGGTATTAGATCTTGAGCTATGGATATTTTCCACGAGGCTTTATTGGTCCTGAAGTCATAAGAAGCGGGGAAAACGGCTGATTATGAAGATATTGCTTTTACCAAATTTTGGATTCAGGTCCATAATTTGTTCCCGAGCATTATGAATGGTGAATGGTGAGGATTTAGGCGAGTTTGTTGAAGTAAATAGAGATGTTAATGGCGAGTGTGTGGGGAAGTTTCTCCGTATTAGGTTTTTGCTTGACATCTCCAAACCACTTTGCCTTCAACTTGGCGAATCATGTCCAGTAGTCAGGAGGGATTTATTTTATGAAAGGCTTTTGGATTTCGGCTTCAATTGTAGAAGAATCAGGCATGTCCTCAAGGAGTGTAGTCATGGCAATAAAGCCTCGCCGAGGCCTGCGTTTGAACGTGGTTAGTTTAGACCACCGTCGAGGAGGGATAATCGACGGCGCAGTGGTGAGGAGTCTTGGGGCCACGGTGTTCATTGCAGGAGTGGGCGTGATTTAAAGGGGCTCTCAGAAGATGTGCTGGTGATCTCAAGAGCCGAAGCTCCGTTGTTTTTGGCAACCTTTTGTAGAGAGCTAAAGCTGTTCCAAGAAGAACTGGGCAAGTTGAATAAGATGGCCTTCTTGGGTGATATCAAAAGGAGGATAACGAGAGCCTAATACTGTGCCGTTCTTAAAGGAATACTATTGGCAACAACAGTCTCGAGTTAATTGGCTTCGCGAAGGTGATCTCAGTACAGAATTCTTCCATGCTAAAGCTTCATATTGGAGAAAGAAGAACAAGATTATTGAGCTAAACAGAGGAGGCTGAAATTATTAGGTATATTGTCCCATTTTGAGGGCATTATTAGTAAAATTGAAAATAAAAAAAAAACAAAACAAAACTCCTACATTGGGAACTTACGCCAAAAAGTGGTGCTCTTTACGCAAAAGTCATATCTACAATCTTCGCCATGAAATGAAGGAAAATTCTAAAATTATCACTTTAAGTTTATTCAAAATACAGCAAATATTTCTCAAGTTTAAACTAAATATAAAAGCAAACCTCAATTTTTTAAAAGAGTTAAGAAAATACCCTTTGATTGGTCAAATAATTGAAAACGTCAATTATATCCTTAATAATTAGCATTTAAGTATTATTTAAGCATGAACTATTTTAACAACAAAACAAAAATGTGATAAAACTAAAAAATCCAAAACTAAAAATAGAAAAGTCTCTCTTTGACCCCTCAATGCTCCAATCTACTCGACCCAACGTACCGCACCTATGGTCGGTCAGCTTTGACGTAAATTCTAGCTTCCTACCTCTATAATTTACATTTTAGTTTTGGGTTTAAATGTATTTAATTCTTTAAACAGCTTTCATAAATTTTTTGTTTTAAATTTATCTATAATTTTTTAAATAATTAATCTTTAAATGATGTAAAAATTCTTTTACAAATACGTTAGAGTTTATGAGTAAGGGTATGTTGTTGTTTTTAAGAATTTGATTAGTCAAAGAATGTTTTTTTTTTAAATCTTTTAAAAAATTGAAGGTGTATTTTTTATTAATAGAAACTTAAGGAATGTTTGTGGTTTCTTTAATATACTAAGAAGCATACTTTTAAAATTTTCTTAAAAAAAAAATTCACACACTAATAAATTTGGAAAATCGAAAACACCTTTCATAGTATTTTACTGGGATACCTATGGTAGCCTATGTTTTCTTACCTTTAATAAAATAAAATAACATAAATAAAAATAGAGAAATAGATAGCAAATGTTAAACATTATCAAATATTTTTTAGTTATTATTTTCCAATTTTAGCCTTAATTGCTATTTTTTTTCCTATATTCGAAATTCCTTCTCTCCCATTGAAGTCATTTGCCATTGACTACCATCACCCTTTCGTTGTTCTTGTTATGGTGGTTGTTGAGAGGTTTGAGATGAACTAGGTTCTTCTTGAACTTTTTTCCTTGGTCTTCAAACTCTAAGTTCTTTATTTGATGTTCCAAACTTAGATCATCATCATTCACAACTTTTTCGATGGAAATGTTTGTTTCATCAAATACAACATGCATAGATTCTTTCATAACTAGAATTATATTATTAAGCACTCTTTAAGGTTTGTTCATGGTAGAATAGCTAAGAAAAATGCCAACATTAGATTTTGCATCAAATTTTCCAAAATTGTCTCTGTGTTTAAAATAAAACATTTACAACCAAAGACTTTGAGATAGCTAATGTTGCATTTTTTACACTTCCAAAGCTTATAAGGGGTTTTATGTAATTTACATCCGACAAGAATTCTATTCATAACATAGCATGTGATATTAACAGCTTCGGCCCAAAACTATTTTGGTAAACCATTTTCATTCAACATCGACCTAACCATTTCTTGTAAAACTCTATTTTTCTGTTCAACCACACCATTTTGTTGAGGGGTTCTTGGTGTTGAGAAATTATATTCATAGCCTTTTTCATTGCAAACCAATTCAAAGGCATCACTATCAAACTTGCCACCATGATCACTTCTAATTGAAGTAATCATATAGCCTTATTCATTTTGAACTCTTTTGCAAAAATATAAAAAGGTTTTTAAAGCATCATCTTTATTTGCTAAAAACAACATCTAAGAATGTCGTGAAAAATCATCAACAATTATAAAAGCATAATGTTTACCACCTAGACTTGTAGTCCTAAAAGGACCAAACAAATCCATATGTAAAACTTGCAAAGTTCTAGTAGTAGGAATTAAGGAAATAGATTTTAAAAATGTTCTAACTTGTTTTACAAATTGACATGCATAATAAACCTTGTCTTTTTGAAAAGGAAATTTTGCCAAACCTCAAACAAGATATTTTCTTGAAAGTTTTGAAAGTAAGTGCATCCTAATATGTCCAAGCGTTCTATTCCATAACCAAGTATCATCATTTAATGCTAAAAGGCATTGATTTTTGTTTAAAACCTTTTTAACTTCAATTAGATAAACATTTTCATTTCGGTCACCAATGAACACAACCTCACCATTGCAAATATTTTCAATCGCACTTGGAAGATTCAAAAGTAACCTTATAACCCTCATCACATAATTGACAAATACTGAGTAAATTATGTTTCAAATTATTAACAAAAAAGACATTTTCAATAAAGGGAGAAGAGCCATTACCGACATCACCAACACCAAGAATTTTTCCTTTTTGCATTGTCTCCAAATATAATATGACCACCATTCTTCTCGCTGAAATTGGAGAGCAATCAGAGATCTCTCATCATGTGCTTGGAGCAACCGCTATTTAAGAACCACTTGACTTTTTCCTTTCTTGGTACCTACAAAACACACTCAAGTTTTGATCTTTGGTACCTACATCACTTTGGGCCCATTTATGTTAGTCTTTGAGGTTTTGAGAACCCATTATAGTATAACTCCGAAACATGCACTCTTTTTATAAGACAAAAGATTGTATGTTCATCTTGGTTGTAATAACTGCATACATATTTTAAGTTGCTTGAACTAGATGATGCCTTGACAAAATAATTCTTAAGGAGTTTTTGTTGAATATGTGGCTTATAGTATATTCTTCCTTTGTTTAGCACATCATTGTTTAGCAAGCATTAAATCAAAATTTTTCTTTCCCTTGGTGAATTTAAAAATTATGTTTGTCAAGTCATCAACTTTTTCCTTCAAGGATGCATTCTCAACAAGCAAGTCATTGTCAACACCTTTTGATTTTTCATTTTTCAAGACTTCAATTTCCCCTTAAAGAGTTGCAATTTCTTTCTAAGCATAGCATTCTTATGTGCTAGTTTCTCATAATAATCATGCAATTCATCAAAGGCCTTAAAAAGCTCAATTACATCAATTTCTTTGAAGAGTTAGAAGAGGATACCTAATCATCATCAAGAGCTATGAAATACATATTGGTGACTTCTCTTTGCTTTTCCTCATCAGATTCTTCTTAATCAAGCTCATCCTAAGTAGCTTGGAGAAGTTTCTTAAACTCCTCATTCTTGGCTCCTTTCTTGGTTCCTTTCTTCTCGAGAGGACTTATATGATGCAATTTCTTTCAATCATAGAAAATCACTTCATCTTTTCTTGACTTTTCTGCTTGATCTTCTTTTTTCTAGGACCTTTGCTATTGTTGATTTTTCTATAGATCTTCTTATACTTTCTTGCTAGCAAGGCCATAGCTTCTATGTCTTTTTTATCAAAAGATTCATCTCCATCATCCTCATTATCTTCATCTTCTCGGATGGAGGCTTTTAAGGCAACTCCTTTCTTCTTCTGATCTTCTGCCTCTTGATTTTGCTTTCTTGTGATTTCATGAGTCATGAAAGACCCGATGAGTTCCTGTAATGGTAAAGTTGAAAGATCTTTAGCTTCCTCCATTGTTGTCCTCTTTACATGCCATGATGTAGGTAGCGACCGGACAATTTTGCTTACCAATTCCCTTGTCTTAGAGGTCCTACCAAGAGTTTTTAAACCATTAATAATGTCATTAATTTTAATGTACATTTAGATAATACTTTCATGATCTTTCATTTTGAACATGTCAAAATCATGCAAAAGATAGTTAATCTTGACTTGATTTGTTCCATCATAAATAACTTCTAAATGTGCTGTATCATGTATGTAGATGTACAAGACGTGATTCAATTCAACTCATTTTTATTCAATGCACAATACAATATGTTAATGGCTCTGGCATTCAAGAATAACTTTCTCTCATCATTCTCATCATACTCATTGGATCTTTGGGAACCATAACATTATCTACTTCCTTTGTAGGTCTATATGGTCCTTTCTCAACAATTCTCAATAAAGCATAGTCAATGGATTACAAATAAATAGTCATCCTAGTTTTCCAAAAATTATAATCAACCCCATTGAAAATGGAGATCTATTTGTGGAATGGCCTTTCATGTTTTGTAAACTATGAGCAGTCATGCTCAAGATTGTAAAATCTTTTTCAAAAACTAATTCGAGCACCTGGCTCTAATACTAATTGTTAGTTCAAAAATGACTACCCAAGAGGGGGTGAATAACAACAAACACTAATCCATTGAGAATAAATATGTGGGCTAATGACACAAAGTCACACCAAGAACCAAATATCAAACAACTGATATGTAAGAATCAAATACCTAATAAACCAAGCTAGAAAGAACACCAAGAGAATATATCAACAATAACAACTTGTAAAAATTAAAGACAAGAAAGAACGAAGTGTACAAACGGAGTTTTATAGTGATTCGGCCATAAGCCTATGTCCACTATCATCGATCAATACTTAATCGGCCTCTTTCACTATATCAATCAACTTTTGGCTCAATCACGCCTTGTAGAAGAGGGTGATTTCTTCTACCCAAGGCTTACCATCACCTTTACAATCCACCAAGCTTTTGCTTAGGAGGTTGGAACTCCTTACTACACCTAATTTCCTTAAGGTTTGACAGACACAAATGAGATATCTTTTGAGGTTTGGTTCTCTCTAGGTTTTTTCTTACAAGGATTTGCGACAAGTATAAACTCAAGAGAGAATGTGTTCACTTAATTAATGCAAATAAGAATAGTTAGACTCAAGAGTGATTTTGAAAGAACTTAATAAGAAGAAGAGAGCAATGTAAGCTTTAAAACCAAAGAAAATGCTTGAGAGAGAGCAAGAATATATTTTTCGCAAGTTAAGAGCAATTCTATACCATCAAAACTAATTTTGGAGCTCACGAAAGGCTTAAAAATTAGTAAAAATTTCAAAAAGAGCCATTTTAGTTCAATTCCTAATGGGTAGAAATGTGCCCATTTGAACTATACCAATCAACTGGCCAAAGGCAGCAAGCTTTTCCCTAAAATAGAATTTTGTAATCTTTTGCACCACCAATGTTACCAAAGTAACTAGATAGATTAATCATGCATGCAAGCATTGCCTTTAAACAAAAATTGACACAATACTCTTATAATTTAATACTTTTAATATAATTTCGAATCAAATATAGTATCAAGCCAAAATTTGAAAACCATTTAAAAAAAAAGTTCAATTTTGTGAAAAAAAATATATGTTTATGTCAGAGCCATTACCTATTGAAACAAACATTGATAGAATGCACATACAATTAATACGATATTAAAATTGAGAAGTAAACCTATGTAGAGCTTGTCTTGCATAATCTTCAACTCATCAAGCTCTAATTCATCTTCAAGAAAATTTGTTCTGAGAGCTTGATACAATGTTTAATCATTTTTTTAATCCATTTGATTTTAAAAGGCATATCTAAATCCAAAATTCAAGATTAATTATTAATAAACATCTGATCACTTGTTTGTTATCATAAATATCATTTTAATTAGCCTTTTTGGGCCAACACTACTTTGACTATTCAACATCGGTTAATAAAAGTTTATAAACATTTGAATCCAAAAATACATGACTCGAGTAACAAACAATAATAATAGGAATATAAATTCCTCGATAGGACAAATGTCATTTACAAAGGAAATCTTTTTACATTTGACAACCTTTACAAAATCTTATATCTCTCACAAAAGTAGAGAAAACACCTAAGTAAAAAAGTCTAAAGACCCTTTTTTGAACAAAAGGCATCTCCTACCAAACCCCAAAAATGAAAAAAGGCCGAAGGGAGACACCACCCAAGAGAGCTTTGAGACACCAACTGCATCCCTGATGTTCCATAAAAAATGGGACAGACATAACTCAACACAAACAATTTAGTTTGGCCCATCAAGCGGCCACAGTTTGACCCTTGAAACCTGAAAAAGAGTCGAACTTGAGTGATTGCAGAGCCAAAGGATCTTCATCTGCCCTAAAAGAACTGCTCCCATCTAGAACCCACCTCTTAAAGCACTCCTAAAGTCGGGTGTTGAGATCCCGTAACGTGTCCTTATAAGCCTACAACAATGTTCACGACATAGATCTTGTGCTGAAAAACAAAGAGACTAGAACGGCTTCTCTAAACAACCATCCCTCTTAGCATAAGATCTATGCCATAAAATTTTATCATAAACGACTTCAGGCTTTTTTGCGTACACCCCAACGAAACGAGATTACTGAAAATGCCACATAATCATCAAAACCACCCTACACGACAAAAATTACTAGGATTCTCGAACTCGCAACTGGTGACTTAATATTTTGACCCTCTAGATAAGGAGGATAGGCACAAAGAAAACAACCATAGTCACAAAATTATAAGAAACAAAGCGCAAATGTTGAACACAAAAGAAATTGCTAGCGAGTTTAAGTTTTGACTAAGGATGGTGGGTCTCTAAAGACGAAGGGTACATCAATACCTATACTCCAAAAATCAGAATCTAAGCTTCATCAATGGCCTTTGAATAAAATTAAAAAAAAAAAAAAAAACGAGCCATCTTAAACCCTCCTATATATAAGCCAAATTTTGGAGGACATTATGCTCATTTCTTATCCATAATCTTTACATCTTATCAACATTTTAGAAAAATCAACAAATCTTTGACCTAAGCATCAGAAACAATATCTATAAAAGGGAAGGTGCATTGTGAGACAAAAGAACAATCCACTCACCCATAAATATAAGATGACATTATCAAGAAATAAACACCCCATTAATATCGCATATCCAAAGGCTAGCTCATAGAAACAAGAACAACCCTGAATCATCACGAAGTAGATCGCCCTTTCATAGCATTTATTATAAGCCAAGGAAACCTCTAATTGAATCTCTCCTTACCAAATCAAACACGATTCCAGTGATTCCTAACATGTATGAATATTAAATCTAATCCCTACAATAGTAACTACTATAGCTTTTCAAAAATAGTGAGGATGAATTATCAAAACAAATTCAAATCACGACAAAAAAAGAAATGGAAATGACAATAAAAAATATTATTATCCATATTAAATATTTAGTTCCAAAACATAGAAAAACATCGACCAAACATCACAAGTCTAAATCAAACAAAAAGAAAACCTAGACCTTAAGGTTCCTATGGAAACCAAACATCTAGAGGCATGAGTTTTAACAATGAACTCGAACTCAAAAACCACCTAAAGAATAGAGAGAAATCCCAATCAACCTTTTCTATTTTTATGACCTCTAATTATCATCATGTCATTGTCTTACTCGTTGCATCCCTTGGATTTGCAACTTGTCGTTACTCACCCAACAAACTACCTAGTTAAATGCACATAAATCAATTATTATACCACTCAAAAAGCCCAAGTAAAAACACCTTACCAGCTTCATTCTTGACATTTTGCTGAAATATCGAGGTCTGAACTTGTTCCCACATAGATTTGCCTATCGAATAACAACAGAGCCACTCGATAAACCTAGTGTCAATCGGCTAGAAGCTTGACCCACAGTATCAACACGAATAGAACAACCACCAAGAAGCGACCTCAAAGCATCCATCGTGTCTTTCATGTAAAACTAAGAGTTTGTAATTTTCAATCTTGAGATTCATTGAATGTTAGACATGTATGCTCTAAGGAGTAAAAATGTAATACATTTTTGGAGACATTTTTATCAATAAAGAATTTATTTATATATACCAAATCTTGTCTTCTTTACGTTCATATTTGTTGAATGTATGATAAGCAAACAGTAGTCTGAGACTGTCAGTCTAAACCTTAAGAGTTGGGCATATGATGGACTGATTATGCAGAAGACACAATTCTTAGGGTGACGGTCTAAAACATATGATCCGCAATCGAGGGAATAAAGTTGGGCGCTTTATTCATGTAAAGATTGTTATGTTGTCTATATCCCTTTTGGGAGATGGTTTGTCTTGACCATTGGAGTTGGACTCCATGAATAGAAACATTGGCACGTTGCCATAGGTGACGATGTGTTGGATCGGGACATAAAGTGAATTGATTTGGATTAATAATTCTGTCTTGGCAAATCGATTCACTTTAGACAATCATTTGTATTGTATCTTAATCCTGAGATGAATAATGGGCCCGTTGTCTCGACTTGTGTCTTTTGATGTACCAATGGGTGAATCCCACATCTCTATAGTGGCATGCATGCCGGTACGTTGGAGGCATGACTCTTGGTAGCGTAGACTTGTTATTCATAGATATGGAATCCATAGCTCCTCTTTAGGAGTAATGATATCCTCTTATATGCGTTGTCCTGTAATTGGAAAACTGGAGCGCTCAACCATTTGGATACATAGGTGTAACCGAATGGTGTACTATCTTTAGATGGTAAGTTTTTTAATGGTGAGACAATGGAACGTAAGATAAAAATAATCGGGAAGGTAAGACAGAACTTGTCCTTAAGCCGATTATGGATGATCATATGGGGATGCGATACACTATGATATGTCATGGAGACTTAGCTACACGAGCTTTGTAATTGTATAAAGTTCGAGAGTGCAGCTCCAAGCTTTTAGTGGAGTAGCGTTGGAGTTGATAATTGTGAAATGTATATCTGGGATATTGGGTTTCATAATTATCATGAGCTTGAGCTTTATAGGTCCATTTTGGTCCCCTTTGCTAGCTCACAAAATCCTGTAACGACACGACGTGCTTTTCCAATAATTGGTGACTTATGTCGGATTTATCAGATTGGTTTAAAATTTATAAGAATCAAATAATTCATGTCTGTTTATCGGTTGAATTAATTATGTAAGAAATTAGTTCAAGATGAACTTGTTGAATTATTGCGTTCGGATAATTCTTGTCTGTTTATCGGTTGTTTTAATTTTGGACAATTAGAACAAGATAAACTTGTAGAATTATTGTGAATTGATTTATTTTCTTAGAGATTATCTTGATAAAGTTTGTTTTGATCAGATATCTTTTCTATTGGGCTATTTGAATCAAAACTGAGACTTTATCCTTTAGAATCTCGGGTGGAAAATAAAAGATTCGCGGAGATTTTTTCTCGGCAGTTCGGCCTGCCAGATGACGTGTTCGGCCTGCCGAACTGGCCAGTTCGGCCTGCCTATCAGCGCACATAAGATTACGCATTTTTCATGCGTATCTTATCAGATATTGATCCGAACTTGATTCTGTTTCGATTTTTTGAGACCTAATCTGATATGGACTGACCCTAGGACCAATAGGTATAAAAAAGGGAGTGAGTCTAATGATTTACTAAGATCAATTTGAGAGATTAAGAGTGATACTCTTCTAGTGAGCATCTGAAAATTCCCTGAGAGCTTTTGTTCACAAATCATGAACACTAGCTTTGGGTTCTCTCTATTGGTTGGAAGGAGAGTCACCGGTGGAAGAGCTGTACGTGTGAGCCCACACTCACTCCGGTTGTGGATAGAGAATAGCAAAGAAGACCAGTTGGTTGAGGCTCTTCTGGAACGTTACTTCTCTACACAGCTCGCGGAGGTTCTTCGGCATACTGAGGTTAGTAAGATCTGTTTAATTTATACATATAACATGTCAAACTTGTGTTTTGGAAAATACTCTGATGAAAAATTTAAAAAAAAATTTCGTTGCGCACTTTGTTTCCAACAATTGGTATCAGAGCCAGGTTTTTACATAAATTTGCAAGTTTGTGATCATGTTATATGCAAAAATTTTGTGATCTTAATCTCTCCTATGCTTGATTTGAATTTTATAGAGAGATGGCACTCTAAGATTCTATATAATATATATGTTGTCATGGATTATGTGGTGAATGTTTATTAATTAATTATGGTTGATTAAATTGTTGTTTAATTATTTATTAATTAATTAATACCGGTTATGGTTCCTTAGAGGTTAGAATGTGTATCTAGGTTTTTCATGTAATTAGATGGCGGACTATCATCTCCGTCTAGGAATTGTTATTTAATTTTTAATTTGTAAGAATTTTGTAATTAAATAATTATTCGGAGAAGACGAAACGAGAAGTCAGATCTTAAAGATTGATGATGGCGCCTCCAGGCATTTCCTGAGTCTCTAATTTTATGTTTTTGAATTGTTGAAAATAAAATTGATGAATTGCATTAAAATTGTATTTTCTGGATTAAGGTTTCTTCTGCTCGGTCGGCATGTCGGACCTCACAGTTCGGCAGGCCGAAGGTCACAAATCAGCAGGCCAGACGTACGGTCCGGCAAGCCGACAGTGGGGCAGAAATTTTGGTGCTCTGCCGGCAGGCCGAACCTTCATGTTCGACAGGCCGAACCTCCATGATCGGTAGGCCGATCACCCAGATCGGCCTGCCGACCAAGAGCTGCCAGGTGTCCAGAAAAGGTGCGATTTTTCCAATGCAGTTTTAATTTTATTTTTGGGACGATTCTGAGAAACAATAAATTTGGATATGACCGGAAATATGAAGTGTTCGATTCAAACGGGATTGAGGACTTGAAGATGGATATTACATGAAGAATGATACAGCTTGAGGATTCAAGGATGAAGAATCGATAAATGTCTCGATTATTCTCTTGTAATCTTATTTTTTTATTCTCTAGGGTGGAACCATAATATTACGGTTATTATTATTATTTTGCTTGTAGTTTTGCTTGATTGCTTTGCTTGTCTGCATTATAATATGATTTACCATGTATATTGATAACATGTCATATAGAATAGGGAGTGCCGCTCATATTAAAATTGTTCATGCATAATTTTAAAATAAAACCTTGACTTCAAAAGATTGAGTGGGAGAAGGTTTTCGAAGAGAGAACCCAACGCCTCCATCGTTGGTCCATAGGAAGAACATGGTGGTCCCGACCCCTAGGAAGGGATTTCTATCATGTACCAGATTAGATCTCTGAAAGGATAAGGTATTTTAGTATGATTTATGGTTGCACACCCCTAGGTGGTGATTATAAATCATGGATAAAATATTGAAACGGTGGTTATACACTCACGTTAATTTTATTATTAACCTCCCCTAGGAGCTCTGTTAATAAAATTAATGGCCAAAGAAACGATTATTAGTATATGCTGGATCATACGGGTCCTGGATGGCATATATTAATCAGGAGGGGATCCGTGTTCCTGATTGAATTTGGCATGATTCCCCTAGGAGCTTGTTGAATTCTGAGTTGGGAATTATCGTTGTAAGGTTGTGATATTTTCAAGGTTTTGACACATAAACACATTTGTATGATTTTACATGATTGTGTTATCTTACTAAATTATTATATATGTTTTCTTATGATTGGTATATGATTCTTTATTATAGATTGAAAATGTCTAAAAACGCTTTATCATCGATACTTGACAAAAACCAATTAACCGATGAGAACTATAACGATTGGAAACGGAACCTGGACATCGTCCTATTCTTTGAGAAACTGAAATGTGTACTGACAACCCCTTGTCCTCCCGAGCCTACGGGAGACTCAACTAATGAGCAATTCCAAGCGTACGACTGCTGAAAAGATGCTAATGATCAGGCCCGCTGCTATGTTATGGCTAGCATGAACAATGTGCTGCAGGCTCAACATCAGGATTATGAGACTGCGAAGCAGATCTTGGATAATCTTGAGGACATGTTTGGAGGCCAGCCCATAACAAAGCGGCAAGGGGCGCTTCGAAAACTCTTAAACTGTAGACAGAGACCGGGGACATCTGTAAAGGAGCATATGATGTTGGTCATGGGTTACCTTGCTGAGGCTCAAACCAATGGAGCCGATATCGATGCTAAAACTCAGATGACTATGGTCTTTGAGACTCTGTCTAAGGAATTTATTCCATTTAGAGCTACTTTTAATCTAAGCAATAGACGGGATATGACCTTGACAGAACTGATGAAACAGTTACAGGAGTTTGAACTACTGATCAGGGAGTCTCCTGCTGGTGGAGAGGCCAATATGGTAGCTGCTTCTGGTTCCAATCCTAACTCTAGGAATGGAAAGAAGCAACGGGCCAAGAGTGGCAAGTCTTCTATTCCTGCTGCAACCAAGAGCAAGAAAAAGAAGAAGAAGAACCCAAAGAAGCTTAAGTGCTTCTTCTGTGGTAAGGTCGGGCATATAAAGAAGCATTGCAAGGACTTCCTTTCCAAGGGAGGTAGGTGTGATCTTCTATATTTAGAAACTTGTTTGGTTGAGGAATCCAGTGACATTTGGGTCATAGATTCCGGTGCAACTAATCATGTTTGTGTTTCTCTGCAGGGATTCAAAGAAACAAGAAGTCTACTTCGTGAAGACTTAACGCTTCGGATGGGCGATGGATCCTTGGTCTCAGCGGAAACAGTGGGAGATGTCCATCTTTATTTTGATAATTATAGGAGTTTAATTTTACGAGATTGGTTTTATGTTCCTAAATTTAAAAGGAATTTAATTTCTGTATCTTCTTTATTTAAAGACTCCTACGTGGTATCTTTTAATGAAAAAGTGGTGATTCGTAAAAATAAATCTTTTATCTGTTCTGGATGGATGCAAAATAATCTATATTTTATCAAACCTAAGATGGACTTATTGCTTAATGCTGAGATAAATGATAATGACTCAAAAAGACTTAAGACTTCTCACTCTAATAAGACTTATCTTTGGCATTTACGCCTTGGCCATATTAACCTAAATAGGATTCAAAGGTTGGTAAGGGATGGACCTTTAAGTCACTTAAAGGTGGAATCTATACCTCAATATGAGTCTTGTTTGGAGGGTAAAATGACCAAAAGACCATACGAGTCTAAGGGCAATAGGGCCGAAGGGGTTCTAGAACTTGTGCATAGTGATGTTTGCGGACCGATGAACATCCGGGCACGAGGAGGGTATGAGTACTTCGTTACTTTTATTGACGATTACTCAAGATATGGGTATGTGTACCTAATGCACCACAAAAGCGAAACTTATGATAAGTTCAGGGAGTTTCGGGCTGAAGTGGAAAAGCAATTGGGTAAACCCATAAAGGCACTTTGATCTGATCGAGGTGGGGAATACCTTTCTGAAGAGTTCTTGGGACACTTGTAGAGAATGGGATTTTATCCCATTTGACTGCGCCGGGCACTCCGCAGCAGAATGGCGTAGCAGAAAGAAGGAATAGGACTTTGTTGGACATGATTCGGTCCATGATGAGTTATTCATCATTGCCTTTATCCTTTTGGGGATATGCACTACAAACCGCATGTTATCTTTTGAACAATGTGCCTTCAAAATCGGTCCCTAAAACTCCTCACGAGTTGTGGACAAGACGGAAGACATCCTTAAACCATATTCGCATATGGGGATGTCCAGCTCATGTCCTGTTTAAGGATCCGAATAATTTGGAAGCACGTTCGGAAGTTTGTGTGTTTGTAGGATATCCAAAAGGGACTAAAGGGGGTTATTTTTATAACCCAAAGGAAAATAAAGTCGTGGTTTCAACTAATGCAACTTTCCTTGAGGAGAGTTACATGAACGACTTTAAACCTCGAAGCAAAGTGGTGCTTGAGGAGTTGAGGGGTGATCCGTTTACTCCGGAGGTTTCGAATGAAACCATTCCGATCAGTGTAGAAAAACCAAACAAACCTGAACAACAACCTCAGGGGCTTCGGCGTAGTGGGAGGATCGGGCATCAACCTGAGAGGTATATGTTCAATGGGGAAGTCTTTTTGGCTTAACCGGATGAACATGATAGGGATCCTTATACTTACGTAGAAGCCATGGAGGATGTTGATTCAAGACTCTGGACAGAGGCCATGAACATAGAGATGAAGTATATGGAGGCTAATCGAGTCTGGGAGCTTGTGGATCTTCCCGAAGGGGTAAAACCCATAGGGTGTAAGTGGATCTACAAGAGGAAAAGAGGAGTGGATGGAAAGGTTGAAACTTTTAAGGCTAGACTGGTAGCTAAGGGTTATACGTAAAAGGAAGGAATCGATTATGAGGAAACCTTTTCGCCTGTAGCCATGCTTAAGTCCATCCGGATTCTCTTGTCCATAGCTGTCGCTCTCGACTACGAGATTTGGCAGATGGATGTCAAGACGGCTTTTCTGAATGGCTATCTTGATGAGTCCATTTATATGGAACAACCAGACGGGTTCAAGGTCACGAGTCAAGAGGGTAAGGTTTGTAAGCTGCTAAAGTCTATTTATGGACTTAAGCAGGCTTCTCGTTCTTGGAACATAAGATTTGATCAAGTGATCAAGACTTATGGGTTCTCACAAAATGTGGATGAACCATGTGTTTACAAACACATTAAGAATGAGAAAGTGGTTTTTCTACTACTCTATGTAGATGACATTCTGTTAATTGGCAATGACGTTGGGGCATTGTCATCGGTTAAATTATGGTTGACCAAGCAGTTTGACATGAAGGACTTAGGTGAGGCTAATTTTGTTCTCGGTATCCAGATCTTTCGGGATAGGAAGAACAAAATGATAGCTTTGTCACAGGCCGGCTACATAGATAAAATTCTCAGGAGGTTTGCAATGCAGGATTCCAAGAAAGGTGGGCAACCATCTAGGCCTGGAATTACTCTTTCTAAGAAAGACTCTCCAAAGTCTTATGAGGAAAGAGAATACATGAAGAAGGTGCCTTATGCTTCGGCAGTGGGTAGTCTCATGTATGCCATGCTTTGCACTCGACCGGATATTAGCTATGCGGTCGGGATTGTGAGTCAATTTCAGGCAGATCCAGGACCAAACCATTGGGTTGCGGTAAAGCATATTTTCAAGTACCTGAGAAGGACTCGAGGGTATATGCTTGTGTATTCGGGTGAAGACTTGACTCCTCTAGGATACACTGATTCGGATTTTCAATCCTGCCTGGATTCTAGGAAATCGACTTCGGGGTTTGTGTTTACTCTAGGTGGCGGTGCCATCAGTTGGAGAAGTGCGAAGCAAGATTGCACTTCGGATTCAACGATGGAGGCCGAGTATGTGGCAGCTAGTGATGCTTTGAAAGAAGCAGTGTGGCTCCGCAAGTTCCTTGGGGATCTTGAGGTAGTTCCTGGTATGGATAAGGCGGTATCACTGTACTGTGATAACAGTGTGGCGGTAGCTAATGCTAAGGAACCAAGATTTCACAAGAAGAGTAAGCATATTGATCGGAAGTATCATGTGATAAAGGACTTCGTTGAGAGCGGGCATGTCACGGTGTGCAAGATCGCGTCAGAGGACAATTTAGCTGATCCATTTATGAAGACACTTTCTGGGAGAGTCTTCGAAAGGCATGGGGAAGCTATGGGGATGCGAAATTTGCAGTATTTACTCACTTAGTGCAAGTGGGAGATTGTTAGACATGTATGCTCTAAGAAGTAAAAATGTAATACATTTTTGGAGACAATTTTATCAATAAAGAATTTATTTATATATACCAAATCTTGTCCTCTTTACGTTCATATTTGTTGAATGTATGATAAGCAAACAGTAGTCTGAGACTGTCAGTCTAAACCTTAAGAGTTGGGCATATGATGGACTAATTATGCGGAAGACACAATTCTTAGGGTGACGGTCTAAAACATATGATCTGCAATCGAGGGAATAAAGTTGGGTGCTTTATTCATGTAAAGATTGTTATGTTGTCTATATCCCTTTTGGGAGATGGTTTGTCTTGACCATTGGAGTTGGACTCCATGAATAGAAACATTGGCACGTTGTCATAGGTGACGATGTGTTGGATCGGGACATAAAGTGAATTGATTTGGATTAATAATTCTGTCTTGGCAAATCGATTCACTTTAGACAATCATTTGTATTGTATATTAATCCTGAGATGAATAATGGGCCCGTTGTCTCGACTTGTGTCTTTTGATTTACCAATGGGTGACTCCCACATCTCCATAGTGGCATGCATGCCGGTACGTTGGAGGCATGACTCTTGGTAGCGTAGACTTGTTATTCATAGATATGAAATCCATAGCTCCTCTTTAAGAGTAATGATATCCTCTTATATGCGTTGTCCTGTAATTGAAAACTGGAGCGCTCAACCATTTGGATACATAGGTGTAACCGAATGGTATACTATCTTTGGATGGTAAGTTTTCTAATGGTGAGACAATGGAACGTAAGATAAAAATAATCAGGAAGGTAAGACAGAACTTGTCCTTAAGCCGATTATGGATGATCATATAGGGATGCGATACACTATGATATGTCATGGAGACTTAGCTACACGAGCTTCGTAATTGTATAAAGTTCGAGAGTGCAGCTCCAAGCTTTTAGTGGAGTAGCATTGGAGTTGATAATTGTGAAATGTATATCTGGGATATTGGGTTTCATAATTATCATGAGCTTGAGCTTTATAGGTCCATTTTGGTCCCCTTTGCTAGCTCACAAAATCCTGTAACGACACGGCGTGCTTTTCCAATAATTGGTGACTTATGTCGGATTTATCAGATTGGTTTAAAATTTATAAGAATCAAATAATTCATGTCTGTTTATCGGTTGAATTAATTATGTAAGAAATTAGTTCAAGATGAACTTGTTGAATTATTGCGTTCGGATAATTCTTGTCTGTTTATCGGTTGTTTTAATTTTGGACAATTAGAACAAGATAAACTTGTAGAATTATTGTGAATTGATTTATTTTCTTAGAGATTATCTTGATAAAGTTTGTTTTGATCAGATATCTTTTCTATTGGGCTATTTGAATCAAAACTGAGACTTTATCCTTTAGAATCTCGGGTGGAAAATAAAAGATTCGCGGAGATTTTTTCTCGACAGTTTGGCCTGCCGGATGACGTGTTCGGCCTGCCTATCAGACAGTTCGGCCTGCCTATCAGCGCACATAAGATTACGCATTTTTCACGCGTATCTTATCAGATATTGATCCGAACTTGATTCTGTTTCGATTTTTTGAGACCTAATCTGATATGGACTGACCCTAGGACCAATAGGTATAAAAAAGGGAGTGAGTCTAATGATTTACTAAGATCAATTTAACAGATTAAGAGTGATACTCTTCTAGTGAGCATCTGAAAACTCCCTGAGAGCTTTTGTTCACAAATCACGAACACTAGCTTTGGGTTCTCTCTATTGGTTGGAAGGAGAGTCACCGGTGGAAGAGCTGTACGTGTGAGCCCACACTCACTCCGGTTGTGGATAGAGAATAGCAAAGAAGACCAGTTGGTTGAGGCTCTTCTGGAACGTTACTTCTCTACACAGCTCGCGGAGGTTCTTCGGCATACTGAGGTTAGTAAGATCTGTTTAATTTATACATATAACATGTCAAACTTGTGTTTTGGAAAATACTCTGATGAAAAATTTTAAAAAAAATTCCGCTGCGCACTTTGTTTTCAACATTGAACAATCATAGAGATCAAGCTGCTTGCAAATCTTCGACAATTTTGAAACATCATGTTAGAAATCAAAGCAATAAGCAACAAGAAATAGAGAGAAAATTGCACACAAGATTTACGTGAAAAAACTCTAATGAAGGGTGAAAAAACTACGGGCAGAGGAGAAACAATCCACTAATCACAAAACAAAAATTACAACACTGTTTAGAGTGCTCAAATACAGAAATTCACTCACTCAATCACTCATAAACTCACGAGACTGAGTTCTCTGTATCACTCTCAACACTATGATCTCTATGAAATTTTATGACTTTTGTAACTTTCTAATGTGTCTCTCTATAAACTATGGAGAATATCATGTATTTATATGTATGGGGACTCAAACCCTAGCTCAAAATAACCCAAAAAAGTGTAAAAATGTAAAATACATGATCGGGCCGCATTGGAGCACCGCGGCGCTGATTTCTAGCGCCGCGGCGCTGCTTTCCCGAATTAGAGCGCCGCGGCGCTACTTTCAAGTGTCGCGGCGCTGCCTTACTACCAAAGGTTTTGGGTCACAAAATAACAAACTCCACCTTGACACAAAATCCACCATAAAGAACTCCAACATGTGATTAACCGAATTCTCTATCTCTTCCACAAAGCCCCAACGGGCAACTAACTGGCACGAGCATGAACTCCAACCATGTTCAAACAATGCTCAAACTTAGCTGTAGGTAACGACTTAGTCATCATATCAGCAGGATTATCACGTGTACTAATTTTGCTGACAATAATATCATCACGAGCAACAATATCACGAACAAAGTGATAACAAACGTCAATGTGCTTTGTTCTTTCATGAAACATTTGATCTTAAATGAGAAAAATAGCACTCTGACTGTCACACATCATCACAAAAGTCTTCAAATCTTCACTGAGTTCTCCAAATAGGCCCTTCAACCAAATAGCTTCTTTGAAAGCCTCTGTAATAGCCATAAATTTAGCCTCAGTAGTAGACAAAGCAATAGTAGCCTGCAAGGTAGCCTTCCAACTTATAGCACAATCACCAACTGTAAACACATACCCAGTAAGTGACCTCCTCTTATCCAAGTCTCCAGCATAATCAGAATCAACATATCCCACAACAACATATCCCACAACACCATCTCTAGTCCTCCCAAAGTGCAAACAAACGTTAGTAGTACCACGCAAGTATCTAAGAATCCATTGCACCACTTTCCAGTGCTCTTTACCTGGATTTGCCATGTATCTACTAACTGCACTAACTGCAGATGATAAATCTAGGCGAGAACATACTATAGCATACATGAGGGAACCTATTGCACTAAAGTATGGAATACGTGACATGTACTCAATCTCATCATCTGACTGTAGAGCTAACGCAGCTGAAAGTCTGAAATGTGTTGCTAACGGAGTGCTCACTGGTTTTGCTTTCTGCATGTTGAACCTATGCAAAACTTTTTCAATATAGCCTTTCTGACTCAGATAAAACTTACCTGACTTTCTATTTCTCAAAATCTCCATGCCAAGAATCTTCTTGGCAGGTCCCAAGTCCTTCATCTCAAAGTCTCTACTGTGTTGAGCCTTTAACTTCTTAATCTCTCCTTTATCCTTAGCAGCAATCAACATATCATCAACATATAAGAGCAAATAAACAAAGGACCCATCATCACCCTTCTTGAAGTAGACACAACTGTCATAGCTACTCCTCTTAAACTCATGAGCGATCATAAATGAGTCAAATCTCTTATGCCACTGCCTAGAAGACTGTTTCAAATCATAAAGAGACTTTTTCAACAAGCAAACATAGTCTTTTTTACCTGTAACAATGAAACCCTTGGGTTGCTGCATGTAAATGTCTTCCTCGAGCTCTCCATGCAAAAATGTAGCCTTCACATCTAACTGCTCAAGCTCAAAATCATGAGTGGCCACAATACCAAGCAAGGCTCGAATTGAGCTATGCTTAACCACAGGAGAAAATACATCTGCAAAGTCAACACCTGGAACCTGACTGTATCCTTTTGCAACCAATCTAGCCTTGTACCTATCATCTTCAACTCCTGGTGTGCCTTCTTTTCTTTTAAATACCCATTTGCAGTGAACAGCTTTCTTCCCTTTGGATAACTTCACCAAATCCCATGCGCCATTCTTATGTAGGGATTCCATCTCCTCCTGCATAGCAATCATCTACTTGCTAGAGTTAACTGAATTAACCGTCTTTGAATAGATAGAAGGTTCTTCACCAGACTCAATACCTTCTGCCACTGATAAAGCATAAGCCACCAAGTCGGCCTCAGCATATCTCTGTGGAGGCCTAACATCTCTCCTCGGCCTATCCCTAGCAATAGAGTACTGTGGTGGCGGCGGCGGTGATGGCGATGGAGAAGCACTATCGTCTTGACTCTCTGAACTTGACTAGGAAGTAGAATCAGATGATGCACTTGTCTCTATTTGAAACTCCACCTGTTTGCTAAATCTATCCCGATCAACATCACTAGACCCTGTAGTAGATGTCCCATGTAACATGAAAGTCTCATCAAACACAACATCTCTACTGATAATAACTTTCTTGGTTTCCGAGCACCATAACTTATAGCCTTTAACACCAGGCTTGTAACCAAGAAATATACACTTCATGGATCTAGGCTCCAATTTTCCATTGTCAATATGAGCATAAGCAGGACAGCCAAAAATTCTTAAATTTGAGTAATCTGCAGGATCTCCTAACCACATCTCTTGTGGTGTCTTCTTGTGAATAGCGATAGAAGGAGAGTGATTAACCAAATAGCAAGCTGTAGAAGCGGCTTCAGCCCAAAATGACTTAGGTAGCCCAGCATTAGAAAGTATGCAACGTACTTTCTCCGTCAACGTCTTGTTCATCCTCTCGGCCACACCATTTTGCTGCGGAGTATGTCGGACTGTTAAGTCCCTCAGAATTCCCTCTAATTTACAGAAGGAATTAAATTTATTCGAACAAAACTCTAAGCCATTATTAGTGCGGAGACGTTTAACTGGCTTACCGATCTGCTTTTCTATCATGGTCTTCCAATCTTTGAATGTAGCAAAGACATCATTCTTCTACTTCAAAAAGAATGTCCATAACTTTCTGAAATAGTCGTCAATGATGGTAAGCATATAATTAGCACCACCATAAGAAGGAACAGTAGACGGTCCCCAAAGGTCAGAATGAACATACTCCAAAATATCTTTTGTGTTGTGAATGCCTTTGCCAAATTGAACTTTCTTCTATTTTTCAAAAACACAGTGCTCATAGAACTCCATCTTACCTGTGCACTGTCCATTAAGGAGCCCTCGTTTACTCAACTCTGCCATCCCAAGCTCACTCATATGCCCCAGTCGCATATGCCATAACTTAGTAAGATCTGCATCAGACATAGTGGAAGTAGTAACTTTTGCATCACCAACAACTGTAGTACCCTGCAGAACATACAAACTAGCAGTCTTCTTTTGTGATTTCATCATCACAAGAGCGCCTTTACTGACTTTCAGAACTCCACCTTCACCGGTGTACTTGTACCCTTTAGCATCAAGAGTACCTAAGAAAATTAAATTCCTCTTAAGATCAGGGATATGCCTCACATCACCTAGTGTCCTCACTATGCCATCATGCATTTTTATTCTGACAGTACCAATACCAGCAACTTTGCATGGGGCGTTGTTTTCCATCAAAACAGAGCCCTTAGGAACCGTTTCATATGTTGAAAACTAGTCCCCATTGGGACACATATGAAACGTACATGCAGAGTCAAGAACCCAATCCTCACAGGGTTTAGAATCACCATCAGAAATTACCAAAAGCTCATCACCGAAGCCTTCTTCAACAACACTAGCCTCACCAGCGTCTAGTTTCTTCCCTTTCTGATTTTCAGCCCTCTTGTTTTTATTCTGCAGCTTATAACACTCAGTTTTAATATGCCCTTTCTTCTTGCAATAGTTACAAAACTTCTACTTATTTCTGGATTTAGACCTACCTCTAATCTCAGTCCCAGAACTTCTCTCTTAGGTTCTACCTCTAACAACTAGACCCTCTCCTTGTGTTTCAAATCCAGTAACTAACTGCTTCATCTTTTCTTTAGAAAATAAAGCCTCATAAACCTCATCTAGGGTAAGAGTGCCCCGACTATACAAGATAGTATCCCTAAATGTGGCATATGATGAAGGCAGTGAACATAATAAAATTAACCCAAGGTCTTCTTCATCATACTTAACCTCCATAGCCTCCAAATCAGACATAGTCTCCTTAAACATAATTAAGTGATCCTCAAGAGACGTACCTTCAGACATTCGGTGAGAGTATAGACGCTACTTTAAATGAAGTTTACTAGTAAGACTCTTGGTTATGCATAATTGCTCTAGCTTAAGCCACAAAGCAGCAGCAGTCTTCTCCTTCAATACATCCTGCAAAATCTGATTTGACAAATGAAGGTGTATTTGGGACAGAGCCTTTTGGTCCTTACGCTTCTTTTCCTTCTTCGACCATGATGAGGGCATTTTATCAAAACCCAATAGCGCATCATCAAGTTCCATCTGCGCTAGAACAGCCCGCATCTTCACTTGCCATAGAGAAAATCTTGTTGTGCGATCCAGCAGAAGAATATCAAATTTCATGGTTGCCATTGCAAATCAAAGCCAAAGCTCGGATACCACTTATTAGAAATCAAAGCAATAAGCAACAAGAAATAGAGAGAAAATTACACACAAGATTTACATAAAAAAACCCTAATGAAGGCTGAAAAAACCACGGGCAGAGGAAAAGCAATCTACTAATCACAAAATAAAAATTACAACGGTGTTTAGAGTGCTCAAATGCAGAAATTCACTCACTCAATCACTCACAAACTCACAAGACTGAGTTCTTTGTATCACTCTCAACACTATGATCTCTATGAAATTTTGTGACTTTTGTAACTTTCTAATGTGTCTCTCTATAAACTATGGAGAATATCATGTATTTATAAGTATGGGGACTCAAACCCTAACCCAAATAACCCAAAAATGTGTAAAAACACAAAATACACGATCGGGCCGCATTGGAGCTCTACGACACTACTTTCAAGCGCTAGATTGTAACACCATGGCCCTGCTTTCAAGTGTCGCGACGCTGCCTTACTGCCAAAGGTTTTGGGTCACAAAATAACACATCACTCGATGAACCAATCACCCATCTACCATTGTCATAACCCAACTGATATGTTTTGGCTTTCTCAAGCTCGATATGCCATTCAACTATCTTCTTCCAATACCCATGCGCCTCTTTCAATCGACCATTCTCAACCTCTAAAGCTTGAATCCGCTCCTTGAGGCTCGACACGTTGGCCCTATATTATTCATTTTGAGCCTCAAGGTTTTTTATAGACTTTTGTGCCCATGTCAACTAGACCTTACATTTCTCGCTCTCGACTTTTGCCTTTGGAACCCCGACTTCAAAGACTCTTTCTCTGCTTTCAACTCTAACTCCCATTCTCGACATCGATGCTTCTCAATGCGATGCTCCTAATGTGTATCCCAAAGAATTTGGATCTTAAACCCACCCATAGCCATGAACGAAGCACAAAAACTTCACAAAGCGCTTAAATCTTTGCCACTTAAAGCTTCAAACTAGAAGAATGTCATTGGAGTAAAGCACTCCTATGCTAAGGTTGACAGAGCATTCGCATTCTCAAGACCATTGCTCGTTATAACCTCCCTTATTTCTCTGGGATTTTCCTCATTAGGGATCATAAATAATGGACAATGAGGGCCAATCTAGAATTTGTCCTTTTTGAAAAAAAAAATGAATATGGACTCCTCCAAACAAGGACAAACTTCTCTAGATGAGTCATCCTCAACAACCCACTTGCCTCTTTCACTAGCAACTCGTCCTTTATCAACCGAATTACTAGTGACGGGGGGTGGAGTAGGGGACTGTTGAGAACTTGGCATAGGAGGCACCTCTTATTCGACGGGCAAACCTTCGCCCTCACTAGGATGAGCATTCAGGTTAGGAGGCAACTCTAGAGTTTTGACTAGAGAGGCCACGTTAAAGGTAATGTCCTCCATGTCCAAGTCCCTGAACTGACTAGGAATATTCGAGAGTCCCTCCGTTGCCCCTTGATGATTGTTGGAAGACCTTGACATATTAGAAATAAGGGGCAATCGCCTTGAAGAACCAGCAGTATAGTCGAAACCTTGGCCCAAACCTGGTTGAGTAGCAACATCTCAGCTTGGGGCAAAGCTGGAAGTGCTTCCTTGATTGAAAAAAGCTTCTCTTAATCGAACAAGGCCCTGACGATGCTTGGAACGCCTAAGAGGAACCTCCTCCTCTACCTCTTCACTCTCGACCTTTTGTCTACACCTTTGAGTAAAAACTCAAAGAGCCATAGCCAAGACTCCTACCAGATACAGATGACTCACAATATGTATAGTGGCGGCACGACGCCGTCCTCTAGGGTTGGAAGCAAAACGCTTAGGGTAGCCGTGGAATCCAACAGCAAAAGCTTCTTAACGTTATATGGTCCACCTCCAAAAAGCAAGATAATAACGAAGTAGTCATTGTAATTTGTATGATTTGTACCCAGACGAAATGGAACAAGTTTCTTACCAGCTTTATTGGAGCAAAGAAGAAGATGATTAGTAAACGTAAATGCGTTAAAGTAGAACAAATACAAATTAAGTACCATAAGTACAAAACACCCTAGGAAAATTGAACTGGAGACCTAGGGTTACGCAATCCCTAACCATGTAGAGATGCTCATCCTGTCTAGACCAATGAGTTTTGTTCAAGGAAAACTGAGCAAGCACTTCTTCGAAATGATTAACTTCAAGTGGCATGTGTCCTCTTGGGCATCACTAATAGATCGAATATCAAAGCAACTCAAAAAGTCAAGCAGACCGAAACTTTGACCCATGCAGTAATTAAGTATATATAAAGACATCAAGTATCTTATGGCATTTGAGTTGAGTTACATGGAGTCAAATTGATGACTCGAAGAAAGTAATGAATTAACGGGTCCATTGGGAGGCAAAAGACCGAAAGGTGACTCTTCAAGAGGACAATCTCAACATCCATAAATCCAACCCCCTCCCTCCAGTCAGAGTTGTGATTAAGCTTATGAAGGCGTAGACCTTCGGACAGGTTAAAAATCAGCTTCAAAGAACCAGTAAGTGCAAGATCAAAAGCGAATTCGTCCCAAGTAGGGCGCACCCAGATGGTCCCGCAGGTCTGTCCTAAGCTTTTGCCATAGAAGTTGACTTAAGAGAACCATCTAGGGTTAGAAAAGAATTTGGCATTTAAACAAATGAAAACGGGGGCAACACGAGCCCACCTATTAGAATAAGAAAGGACATTTCCAAGTAGCAGTTCAAAATTAGCCCATGAAAGGAAATGTGTCTAAGAAGGAAAAAGGTAAAGTTATGGAAAAAAGATGAACCTAAAACATCCTTCGTACTTACGACACTAGGGTCATCAAACAAGAGGAAAAATTCTAACCAAAGAATGGAAAAACAAAATCAAGGGTCTGGAAAAGATAAAATCAAATAAAAATCCTTGCTTTTCCTTAAAAGCAAATCAAAACGAGAATTAGATACACAAAATATACCCAAAAGGTGAAGGGAACAAAGAGTTTACCTCTAAAACTAGGGGCAAAAAAGAGGGAAAAATAGCCACGAAGCGCGCTCACAATGCCAAGAAAAAACAATAAAGGTCTAGCTGGGAAACTGCAAACGAGAAAAATTAAAACCGGATACTAAGTAAGCAAAAAGGATCAATAAAACCCAAAAGTCGGAGTAACAACTGAGGACTTATCGAACCATCAAAGTCCTTGGTCGGAAAGAAGCAAGGATCAACACTAGCGGTAGCCTGGACAGTGGAAAATAAAAATAAGGCCAAAAAGAAGTACGAAAGAAATAAAAAAAAATGAAAAGAAAATGGAAGGATCTTGTATATAAGCCAGCAGAAGGGATCCTAAACAACACAAACTTTCTAAATAATCATGAGTAATCGCTGATTCCCAAAAGAAAAAGAAAAAGCGACGCTTCGTAAGGTTCCCAGCAAAATGACCGAAAGGCACACTAAGAAGGAACCAACACGTGTCTCAATGTAAAAATAAATGATAATAATAAAAAACAAAAGTAATCACCAACTCTAAGCCCTTTTTCCTTGATATGCCTCGGGACATCCAAAAAAAGGAGCAAATGTTGGGGGATTTTATGCTCTACCAATGGTAGCATGACATGTGTCACCTTGCTTAAAGAAATACTAGCATTCGAATGTGAACAAAGCCAAAGAACTCCAAATGCTCGAAAAGATCCTCTCAAGAAGGATGCCAAGTTGATTAAATGAGAAAATGGAAGTGAGCCATATGAGAAAAGACACATGTATGTGGCAAGGCAACCAATTCTGACATGACACGTTACCCACAATAAGTTTGAATTATTAGAAAGGTATGAGATGACACGTCTCAAGAAAAAGAAAAAGAAAAAAAGAAAAATAAAGAACATTATTTTTGAGTCTTTTTAAACATGAAAAGAATGTGAGACCCAAGATCTCAAAACAGAAAGTAACGTATTAAAGATAAGATAATTGATGAGGTAATCATTAGATTTTTGATAACCTGACTATAAATAGATCGTTGGCAAAGGAAGAAGGGACCTTCTAGCTTATTTATTATTCCCCACTCTATTACTTACTTCTTTTTTATTCTGCTCTAAATATCTCTATAGTTGTTTTGGCTAAGCTTCAGAGTATCTCCACAATTTTACCAACATCGAAGAAGAGGCAATACAGCTCAAATCATCTTACCCGAGGTCATCAGAGTAGGTATGAGGGGATCGATGGTTGGAAACTAACCGAAACAATTGTTGTTATAAAAAGACAAAACAATCCTCCTGCAAAATATTGTCCCACATATATTTGTCTCGAAGAACGTGAAAGCAGCTTCACCTTTCACCTTTCACCTTTCACCAAAATTGATTATTGCAAGGTAGTTTCTTCCCTCTTCTCACGCATGTAGCGCATCATGTGCTGTGCTGAATGACATTCCACTAAATGGGCTCGTGGAAATGTGGAAAAAGCCCTAGAATATTATGCTATTAATTTTTAAGGTCAAGCAGACAACCGGCGCAATTATATTTATTAAATTAAAATATAATTTTAGTTTATAAAAATTTTATAAATATCTTAAAATAATATTATTAAAATTATTATTATTTAATTATATAGTACAATATATAATATTTTTAAGATAATTATTATGTAATTAAAAATATCTGTAAAATATTTTAAATATTATATTAAATTTTAATTTCATAACAATAATTTGATTATATATTATAATTTTTTTTAATTTTTATTGATTTCTTAAAAGTGTTATTTCTCTCCTTCTTCCTTCGTCTCATTCACCTCTCAGCCTGAACTACATTACTTGGGCCTAAATGCTAGTATTTTGAGCCCTAAACATTTCCGCGGATATCAGCCCAAGTTTCCTAATCTTGATTACTTCATAGTTTGTCCCTATATCTGTTTTTATTATTGTCATTTTTAGAACTGATCCTTGTATCTTTTCCAGAACCGCTGCTTAGACAATGACATTTTTAAAATTAAAAAAGAAAAGAAATAAACTATAGTTTATGAGAAAATAAAATACTCTTACCTCAATCATTCTATCTGTCTTTGTTTCCTAAATTAAATAACCTTTATTTTTTTTTATTGGTGTTCATATCTTAATGTCAAGTGTAAATACAAGTAAATTCAGCTAGGAATAGTGCAGCCGAAAGTAACTCTTTTGACTTTGATAGGGTACACAAACATAATATGTCATCAAACTATTGTATTGGCTAGGAATTCTAGAAATATAAAACAATGCTTTTGAATATTCCCTAACCCTTTTTTTATTCATGTAAAATAATATGATACAATCTTTTTTTTTTTGATAAAGACGCGCTTGAACAAGTTAACGGTCCAAAACCATTACCTTTTTATATTATTAACTTCAAGAAAGCAGGCCAATCAAAATTATGGTTTTCATCAATCAATATCATTTGAAAACTGAATCAATATAGAAAAATAAACTCTTTTTAAACAAGTACAAACCCCTTGTATAGCCTAAAATTTAACGAATTATAATAATAGGGACATTATTCTCTTGTCTTTTGTTTTGGTTGTTGCAGCTAGAGAAATAGACCATGTTACAGAAAAAAAAATCCAGTCAAAGAAAGCAAACAAAACATACAAAATTTTAGGGGGAAGAAAGGAAAATAATGGAAACAAAGACTGCAGATTTCCATTTTAAAGTGATTTTTTTTTTCTTTTGTTTCTTACTTTAATCATAAGATTCTCTCCAAAAAACAAAGAAAAAGAAAAAGAAAAAAAAAGCATGAGCAAAAAAAAAAAGTATTAATTATCTTAAATCTTCCAACTAATAAGTACTTGACCAACCATTTGTGCAAAGAGAAGTATACAACCCTCCACTTTTTGGGCAAAGGTTTTCTCAAATTAGAAGCAATGACCCATCTTTTATTTTAGTATTGAACTGTATAAATCACTTTCTTAATTGGGAAAACAAGATGTAATATAATAACTTATTATTTTAGAGGTCCACTATTATTCATATTCAAACACCAACTATCAAATGGGGGTGTCCAAAATTTTATGCAAATCTTTTCATCGAACTTGAGGCAAGCATTTATAATAATTGAGAAATGTGACCGACAAAAATTAATAAAAGGAGACTTTGGAATCAGATGTGGACCTTTCAATAATATATTGCAGAAAATTATTATTAAATTGGAGATGCATAAACTGACTATGTTCATTAATAGTATGTATAACTTTGAATTTTTGCTTTTAGAACATGCTATGCATAACTAAATTTGTTTGAAGACTACAAGTAATATTCAGGGGAAAAAAAAAGTCTCAACAGCAACAACAATAACCATAGGAATTACACTTTCTACTTTAGAACTTGTAACCAATATTAACTACACTAATTATATTTTCTACTTTAAAACTTGTTACTCAGGTTGAAAAATATTGTGCCTTTATGTTTTGAAATAATTGTACATGTTTCAGAGATTAAAAAAGATTCATATGCTGTCACGCCCTCGAAATACATGAGATGACGTGATGGATTATTTAAATTAATTAAGAGAGAATTTAATTAAAATCAAGGGTTTAGGGGTTAAATTAAATAATAAAAATGTGAAAGTTTCAAAACAACATTTTATAAAAAAATTCATACATATTAAGCAATTGAAATCATTAAACGGATAATAAAATAATAAAGAACCGCGAGTATGGGTCTCACTGACCCACAACTTGTAAACATTAAGCGAATAATAAAATAATTAAGAACCGTGAGTATGGGTCCTACTAACACACAACTTGTGCACACACATAGTACTGACAATATAATAATACAACCACAGTCTGAGTATAAATAAAGTTAAAACATTACATGCCTTGTTCAAAGAATACAAATAATCTACTAATCTTTCTACTGCTCCTGAGTTCGGTCCGTTAAATCCTCTCTGAACCTAAGTGGGAATCCACCTAGAGGGGGGGGAATTTAAAAAAAAAACAAAGAAAAATGTGAGCGAAAGGCTCAGTAGGACTATATTTTATTAAATTATTTAATTTAAAGAAAATCTCACTATTCAGGAATTATTTAAAAGAAACATTGAATAAATAAATTTAATAAATGTAAATAAACCGTTCTTACCCAAAACAGTTTATTCGGTTGACCAGAAATACATTATTCTCTTTTTCTAGGCAAACCATAGGGATATCACCTGTAACACCCGTATTTTTAACGGGCATGATTTTGTAAAATTTAATGAATAAAATGTGACTATTAAAAATTACTAAGTTGTTTATGATCATTAAAAAAAAAAAAAATACCACTTTAGTATTTTCTTACCAAGTCTTCCTAAGAAACATTCAAAATTTACCAACACTTCTACCAATCTTGTCTCCCTAAATTATTGCTCAATTATATAGCCTTTTTCTTATTTTGCTAAAGGTATCCGAAGGGGACATTGAATTATTTTCCCTCAATTCATAAAAGACATGGAGATATTTTCTCAACCACCTCTTTAATTATTTCCTTATCTTCTTCTATAATTCACTCCAATTGTCCCCTCAATTATGCTAGCATGATTTGCTAAAAATCTTCATGGGAGACAAGATGATATTTTCCTTTAAGACTCTTTTGTTTCTTCTTACAACTTTCCCCCGTAAACATCCCATTCCTCTTAAGCATTTTGATATCTTTTTATTTAACTATCACCACCTTCTTCTCTAGTTCTCATTCTCTCCCTTTCTCACTTCAAATTTCTAACTAAAGACATAGAGCACAAAGCTCTCTTTGTGGCCAAGACAATTATAATTCCCAACCATGATCGAGGCGGTTTTAGAGTTAATTCAAGCTTGATTGTTAACCCGAACTTTGGTGCTTTTCAAAGAAGTTTTGAGGTAGGTTTTCTTTAATCTAAACTTAGTTTTTAGTATGTATTTTCTCCATGTTTAATGCATAATTTTCGTGTTCAAAATTCATGCAAATTTCTAGTTATGTTAACATGCATCCTTAAACATTTATGAACAAAAACTTGAGTCTTGAGTTACAACCCACAACCAACTTTTATTTTGGTTTGATGACAATGTTAGAAACACGTTAGGAATGTTTAAAACCGGTTTCCATAACTTTAAGATTGATGTTCTAATGTTTTGAGCTTAAAGAGCAAATTTAAGCATGTTTTCATCATTATTTACAAGAAAGGCTAGAGATATAATTTGATAATGATTTTGGTATAAAACTCATGAGAATATGTTTATTCTGATTATATAATGCATGTTGCATATTTTGGAATGGTTTTGAGATTTTAAACAAGGATAATATGCTTTAAGTTAAAGAAAAATTTGACATCCCATAAACTTTATAATACCTCTATGGGCAGTGGCTATTTCTTAAAATTCTGGAGTTAAATGAAAATGAATTTTGTAAATTGGTTTGCATATTTAAAAAGTAGACATCCTAAGCTTTCCAATGAGCTATCATGACCCTAAATCGGAGTTGTATTTTAATTTCTATGAATTTTTCAATTTTTGGATTAGAAACTAATAAACCTGCTAGTGGTAATAAACCACCCGTCTATCTTAAGTAAACCACCTGTTAACCCGTGTGTTAATTGTAGATAGTGAACCCGCCTTTTTACAAAAGTATACCACCAAGTTGCCATGGTATACTAGCTGTTAACTTGAACCAAAAACCCAATTTTGCTCACCTTCTAGTCTCTTAATGTCTTACAACCTTTCCAATACTATCCTAAATGATTTATGAATTCTTATTAGAGACTAAAACATAAAAATTGCTTGTATGTATTTTATATCGCGTTTAAGATAAAAATTGTTTACTTGGTATTTAAAGAACAATTGCATAAAAATACTTTAATGGCACTAGTAGATGGGTTTACACATAATTCACTTATGAATGTGATTATACGTTGTGCTTTAGTTTTAATTGTCCTTATGCATGCCTTAGGGTCAAGGATGTGTGGAGCTAACGTTAATTAATTCCGAGAATAAAAGTTTGTTGTTAAGCTTTGAAGGTAGGGATTCTATTACTCATCTTTTGTGAGGTTTTGGTAAATTAAATTTGATTGTTTTATGTTGTAAAATATGTATATTGTATAGCGATAAATATAATGATTTGACATATGTTATAAATTGAGAAGCATGGTTAGGAAATTGACTCTATAAATATAAATTGAATACAAAGGAATAGTGAGATGTAAAAAGGGCGACGGTTACGTCCTTGGGCACGAATACCCTAAAAGGAAAAATAGGGGGAAGGTGATGACGCTTCCTTGGGTTGAAAGTCCCAGAACACACTGTACAGGAATCGATTTGGTGAGGACTCGGGGCTTGATGTCCCCTCACCGGAACACCCTTGAAATGTTTATAGGGTGATCAAGTACGCCCATTTGGGTTTCGATGAGTTGAGTGATACTCAATTTAACATGGATACCTAGGAACAATGATGATTGGTAATATTTGTATAAATGTGTAATTATGACACTTGGTAATGATTAACTACGGTATCCATAAGATGTGATCATAATAAACCTCATAATCTGGAATATGATGTAACATACTAACCATGCAGTTTTTAATGTGGTAATGGATAAACCATAAGGTGAGTCATGATTTCCCTACTGGGCATGTCGATGCTCATCCCTATCATATCTTCATATCTCAGGTGGAACTCAGTGCAACATATTTGAAGAGGAATAAGCGAAAACAATCTTGTTGTTTTCGTGTTAGAAGACCCTGTTTAATTACAACTTATCTACAACATGTAAGAGTTGTATTATTTTTTTTTATGGCTGTGTTAAGTTATTTGGGAATTGTACTATGGTGATGATGACTGTAATTATATATATTTGGTGCTACACTAAAAACTATGGTTTGTATTTAAAACGTTTATTTTTATTTTTCTTGTTGTTTAAAGACCCATGGGCATTGTTTAATTGATTTAAATAATATAAAATTTAAAATTATTTTTATTTATTTAAAACTGTTAACCCCCACATAGGGGTGTTACAGAATTTTTGGTATCAGAGCCTAGGTTCGATTAACCTAGGGGGTATAGCACCACCTTAAAAATTAATCTTTGGGAATGGTTTTAAAGTTAGGTGTTAATGTCATCATCATTTGGTACTGATCCTAGTTAAATTTTCGCAGCCAGTAGAAACTATGCCACCAAGACGTCAAATGCAATCGTCTGAGCTGTCACAACCGGTTGAACATGCTCAAGAAGTTGAGCAACCGGAACCGATGGAACAAGCTCAAGAAGATGAGCAACTACAACATGCAACACAATCCCCGCCAGCTGCACCAGAAGTAAATAATTTAGGACAAATTCTTCAAGCATTACAAAATGTGCAAAGACCTGTGGAGGTTCGTGATCCCGAACAACGACATCTAACTCTGTTGAAGGAGTTTATGAAGCAGAAACCACCCACATTTAGTGGAGAACCTAACCCGGTCATAGCAGAACAATGGCTAAAGGCAGTCAAAAAGAAGTTGGACACCTTGAGGATTCCACGGGAGTATTGGGTTAGCTTTTCAACATATATATTTGAGGGTAAAGCCGAAGAATGGTGGGATCTTCAGAAAGACGACTATGACGTGCCGAATCTTACATGGGAGCAGTTCGAAACCATTTTTCGCAACACCTATATTCCTCAGAGCCATAGGCAAGCAATGATGCGAGAATTTGAAAACCTGGTGCAGGGAGATACAACAGTTGCTGAATACCATGCTCGATTTATAGAATTGTCTCGCTACAATCCCGGGGCTGTATCGGATCCAATGGCGAGATGCGAAAAATTTAGAAATAACCTGAGGCCGAAAATCAGACAAATGATAGCTGCTGTTCCATCAACAGATTTTCTTGATCTTGTAGCTGCGGCACAGCGGGCAGAGACAGAACTAAATAACTCCTATGGAGAGTATAAGGGTTCTGGTGGGCGTCAAAGGAAAATAAGTAAGAAAGAGAAGTCACAAGGGCAAGTCATTCAGCATAGTGGAGTGACTATTGGTGGTGGATCTTCTGGTAGTGGTCGTTTCCAACCGTATGCTTG
The DNA here is from genome assembly GCA_025403435.1 of Artocarpus heterophyllus. Lineage (NCBI taxonomy): Eukaryota > Viridiplantae > Streptophyta > Magnoliopsida > Rosales > Moraceae > Artocarpus > Artocarpus heterophyllus. The sequence continues at coordinate 189,469 of JAJQZP010000162.1, forward strand.
TCATAACTGTGGACAAGTGGGACATCTGAGGAGAAATTGCCCTAACCACCCTACACAATCATCCTTTGCACCAAGGCCACAAGGAAGTCATTTTGGCTCCACTGTTTGGGGAGGGAGTCAAAATCGTGGAGCGCCTCAGCAAAACACTCCAGCTTCCCAAGTCTCAGTAACTCAACCTCGAGGGTTCCAGCCTCAGTACAACTATCAACAGCGGCCACAGGGTTCCAATTTTTATGCTAATCAGAACTTCCAACCGACTCCACAAGGCTCAATGAATCAAAGGCCATATTTTTCTGGGAGAAATAATAATAAGGCTAGTAGTAGCCAAGGAAACCGAGGAAAAAGTGATAAAGGAAAAGCACCAGCACAAGCTTATGCAATTACGGCTACAGCTGGACAAGCAAAACAGGCTGATCACTCAGTTGTAGACGGTATGATTCACGTGTCTCATTCTTGGGCTCATGTATTATTTGACACTGGTGCCACTCATTCATTTATATCTATGTTATTTGCTTCCGTACTACAATTAGAAACTGAGACATGTAGTTCATCATTAACCCTTAGTACACCAATGGGCGGGATAGCTGAAGTATCCATAATTTGTAAATCAGTGTGTATTGTTATAGGAGAACATAAACTATCGGCTGACCTATATGTAATAACTATGACAGAGTTTGATGTAATCTTAGGAATGGATTGGCTAACTAAATACCAGGCAATAGTAGATTGTCATAGGAAACGTGTCTCTTTATTCACCAAGAATGGACAAGTCATCGAATTTTAGGCAAAAACAGGAACAGTGACACCAGCCCCGGTGCTAAAGGCTTGTATTGGAGGACGAAGGAATTTCACCAATCTTGGGACGATCTTTGCTTCAAATGGAGAATTAAAGAAGAGTGACCTATCCTCTCACACTCCTGTGGTGGACGAATTTTCAGATGTTTTTCCAGATGAATTGCCCGGACTTCCGCCTAATAGAGAAATTGAGTTTGTCATCGACCTAACTCAAGGAGCAGCGCCTGTTTCTATTGCTCCGTATCGAATGGCACCTGCTGAGAAAGTGGAATTGAGGAAGCAGTTGGACGAATTACTGGAAAAAGGATTTATTCGACCAAGTACATCACCTTGGGGAGCTCCAGTACTTTTTGTGAAGAAACATGACGGATCGTTGAGGCTCTGTGTCGATTATCGCCAGCTTAATCGATTGACTATCAAGAACAAGTACCCTCTACCCCGAATTGATGAGTTGTTCGATCAGTTAGGAGGATCTTGCTATTTCTCAAAGATTGACTTACGATCCGGATATCACCAACTGAAGATAAGAGAAGAGGACATTCCAAAGACAGCTTTTCGGACTCGCTACGGTCATTTTGAGTTTCTTGTCATGCCTTTCGGGTTGACAAATGCACCAGCGGCTTCATGGACTTGATGAACCGTGTCTTTCGACCGTACTTAGATCAATTTATCATTGTCTTCATAGATGATATCTTGATCTATTCTAAAAACGAAGAAGAACATGCTGAGCATTTGAGGATCGCTCTACAAACGTTGAGAGAACATGGTCTTTATGCAAAAAGAGAAAAATGTGATTTCTGGATGACGAAGGTCAAGTTCCTTGGACACGTTGTCTCTGAAGAAGGCATCTCAGTGGACCCCTCCAAAATTGAAGCAGTGCTAAATTGGGAACGACCAAAGAACGTGTCGGAGATTCGAAGTTTCCTCGGACTAGCTGGATACTATCGACGCTTCGTAGAGAATTTTTCAAAGATTGCTTCTCCATTAACAAAACTCACAAGGAAGAATGTCAAGTTCGTGTGGGATGATAAATGTGAAGAAGCATTTGAGGAACTGAAGCGAAGACTCACTAGTGCACCTGTGCTAATCATACCTAACAACGAGGAGCCTTACACAGTATACACTGATGCCTCAGGAAACGGTTTGGGTTGTGTGTTAATGCAGCATGGACGAGTAGTTGCCTACGCCTCACGCCAGTTGAAACCCCATGAGAGGAACTACCCCACACATGATCTTGAGTTAGCTGCTGTGGTTTTCGCACTCAAAATTTGGAGATGTTATCTATATGGCGCAAAGTTCGAGCTATATTCAGATCATCAAAGTCTGAAATATTTGTTTACTCAAAAGGATCTCAATCTAAGGCAACGAAGATGGACTGAGTACATGGTGGACTATGACTTTAGTATCCAATATCATCCTGGAAAAGCAAATGCCGTGGCAGATGCTCTAAGTCGTAAGAACAACGGACGTATAGCCAGTTTAGCATTGGAAGATTGGAGACGAGTCACCATCGCCGACTTCAACTTGCAATATTATGAAGATAACGAGAGAGCTTTCTTATTCAATGTGATAGCAACTCCTACGTTAATTCAGAAAGTAAAACAAGGACAATGGCACGATGAAGGATTACGTAGGGTTTGGGAGCAAATACAAAATGGAGAACAACTGGATGGATGGCAGATTGAGCCAGAAGGATTTTTACTTTACAAAGGAAGATTAGTTATTCCAGAGGATCCATATCTCAGGCATGCGGTGCTAGATGAGGCTCACCGTTCAAAGTTTGCTATTCATCCTGGAAGCACAAAAATGTATATGGATCTAAAACGACAATACTGGTGGCGAGGAATGAAACGAGATGTAGCAACCTTTGTCTCTAAGTGCATGACGTGCCAACAGGTTAAAGCGGAACATCAAAAGCCTGGAGGCGAGTTGAGGAGCTTACCTATTCCAGAATGGAAGTGGGATCATGTGACAATGGACTTTGTTACCGGATTTCCTAAGACTCAAATAGGGCATGACGCCGTTTGGGTAATTGTAGATCGTTTAACTAAGACAGCCCACTTCATCCCAATCAGAACTAGTTATAGTGTCTCAAAATTATGTCAATTATACGTGGAAAAGGTAGTGACATTGCATGGAGTGCCAATGTCAATAGTTTCCGATAGAGATACACGTTTCACGTCGAAATTTTGGAGAGGATTGCAGAGGGCCTAGGGAACTCAATTGAATTTTAGTACAGCTTTTCATCCTCAAACAGATGGACAATCTGAACGTGTCATTCAGATTCTCGAGGATATGCTTCGGGCTTGTGTGCTGGACTTTGGAACAAATTGGGCTGCACAGCTGCCATATGTTGAATTCGCATATAACAACAGTTACCAAGCAAGTATTAGAATGGCTCCATATGAGGCCTTATATGGTAGACCTTGTAGATCTCCATTGTGTTGGGCTGAAAAGGAAGAGCGTCTTGAACTTGGGCCTCAGTTTATCAGAGAAACAACGGACAAGATCCAGATTATTCGCGAACGTCTTCAGACAGCTCAAAGTCGACAAAAGAGTTATGCAGATAAGAGGAGGCGACCTTTAGAGTTCATGATCGGAGACTTTGTGTTCTTAAAAGTGAAACCAAAACGAGGTGTATCTCGATTTGGTGTTAAAGGAAAGTTAGCACCAAGGTATACAGGACCGTTTGAGATTGTGGAACGCATTGGAACGTTGGCATACCGTTTAGACCTACCACCACAATTGTCTCATGTACATAATGTGTTTCATGTATCGATGTTGAGAAAGTATGAACCCGACCCTTCACATGTGATCATGTGGACAGATGTGCCGATTCAAGGAGATACGAATTATGAAGAAATTCCAGTTCAAATACTGGATCATGAAATAAAAATATTACGTCGTCGTGAAATTCCTTTGGTGAAAGTGATGTGGCAACACCATGATGTGGAGGAAGCCACATGGGAACTTGAATCTGAAATGAGAGAAAAGTATCCACATTTGTTTTAACATTGTAATCAGTGTAAGAAATTTCGAGGACGAAATTTTTTTTTATAGGAGGGGAGAGCTGTAACACCCGTATTTTTAACGGGCATGATTTTGTAAAATTTAATGAATAAAATGTGACTATTAAAAATTACTAAGTTGTTTATGATCATTAAAAAAAAAAAAAAAAATACCACTTTAGTATTTTCTTACCAAGTCTTCCTAAGAAACATTCAAAATTTACCAACACTTCTACCAATCTTGTCTCCCTAAATTATTGCTCAATTATATAGCCTTCTTCTTATTTTGCTAAAGGTATCCGAAGGGGACATTGAATTATTTTCCCTCAATTCATAAAAGACATGGAGATATTTTCTCAACCACCTCTTTAATTATTTCCTTATCTTCTTCTATAATTCACTCCAATTGTCCCCTCAATTATGCTAGCATGATTTGCTAAAAATCTTCATGGGAGACAAGATGATATTTTCCTTTAAGACTCTTTTGTTTCTTCTTACAACTTTCCCCCGTAAACATCCCATTCCTCTTAAGCATTTTGATATCTTTTTATTTAACTATCACCACCTTCTTCTCTAGTTCTCATTCTCTCCCTTTCTCACTTCAAATTTCTAACTAAAGACATAGAGCACAAAGCTCTCTTTGTGGCCAAGACAATTATAATTCCCAACCATGATCGAGGCGGTTTTAGAGTTAATTCAAGCTTGATTGTTAACCCGAACTTTGGTGCTTTTCAAAGAAGTTTTGAGGTAGGTTTTCTTTAATCTAAACTTAGTTTTTAGTATGTATTTTCTCCATGTTTAATGCATAATTTTCGTGTTCAAAATTCATGCAAATTTCTAGTTATGTTAACATGCATCCTTAAACATTTATGAACAAAAACTTGAGTCTTGAGTTACAACCCACAACCAACTTTTATTTTGGTTTGATGACAATGTTAGAAACATGTTAGGAATTTTTAAAACCGGTTTCCATAACTTTAAGATTGATGTTCTAATGTTTTGAGCTTAAAGAGCAAATTTAAGCATGTTTTCATCATTATTTACAAGAAAGGCTAGAGATATAATTTGATAATGATTTTGGTATAAAACTCATGAGAATATGTTTATTCTGATTATATAATGCATGTTGCATATTTTGGAATGGTTTTGAGATTTTAAACAAGGATAATATGCTTTAAGTTAAAGAAAAATTTGACATCCCATAAACTTTATAATACCTCTATGGGCAGTGGCTATTTCTTAAAATTCTGGAGTTAAATGAAAATGAATTTTGTAAATTGGTTTGCATATTTAAAAAGTAGACATCCTAAGCTTTCCAATGAGCTATCATGACCCTAAATCGGAGTTGTATTTTAATTTCTATGAATTTTTCAATTTTTGGATTAGAAACTAGTAAACCTGCCAGTGGTAATAAACCACCCGTCTATCTTAAGTAAACCACCTGTTAACCCGTGTGTTAATTGTAGATAGTGAACCCGCCTTTTTACAAAAGTATACCACCAAGTTGCCATGGTATACTAGCTGTTAACTTGAACCAAAAACCCAATTTTGCTCACCTTCTAGTCTCTTAATGTCTTACAACCTTTCCAATACTATCCTAAATGATTTATGAATTCTTATTAGAGACTAAAACATAAAAATTGCTTGTATGTATTTTATATCGCGTTTAAGATAAAAATTGTTTACTTGGTATTTAAAGAACAATTGCATAAAAATACTTTAATGGCACTAGTAGATGGGTTTACACATAATTCACTTATGAATGTGATTATACGTTGTGCTTTAGTTTTAATTGTCCTTATGCATGCCTTAGGGTCAAGGATGTGTGGAGCTAACGTTAATTAATTCCGAGAATAAAAGTTTGTTGTTAAGCTTTGAAGGTAGGGATTCTATTACTCATCTTTTGTGAGGTTTTGGTAAATTAAATTTGATTGTTTTATGTTGTAAAATATGTATATTGTATAGCGATAAATATAATGATTTGACATATGTTATAAATTGAGAAGCATGGTTAGGAAATTGACTCTATAAATATAAATTGAATACAAAGGAATAGTGAGATGTAAAAAGGGCGACGGTTACGTCCTTGGGCACGAATACCCTAAAAGGAAAAATAGGGGGAAGGTGATGACGCTTCCTTGGGTTGAAAGTCCCAGAACACACTGTACAGGAATCGATTTGGTGAGGACTCGGGGCTTGATGTCCCCTCACCGGAACACCCTTGAAATGTTTATAGGGTGATCAAGTACGCCCATTTGGGTTTCGATGAGTTGAGTGATACTCAATTTAACATGGATACCTAGGAACAATGATGATTGGTAATATTTGTATAAATGTGTAATTATGACACTTGGTAATGATTAACTACGGTATCCATAAGATGTGATCATAATAAACCTCATAATCTGGAATATGATGTAACATACTAACCATGCAGTTTTTAATGTGGTAATGGATAAACCATAAGGTGAGTCATGATTTCCCTACTGGGCATGTCGATGCTCATCCCTATCATATCTTCATATCTCAGGTGGAACTCAGTGCAACATATTTGAAGAGGAATAAGCGAAAACAATCTTGCTGTTTTCGTGTTAGAAGACCCTGTTTAATTACAACTTATCTACAACATGTAAGAGTTGTATTATTTTTTTTTATGGCTGTGTTAAGTTATTTGGGAATTGTACTATGGTGATGATGACTGTAATTATATATATTTGGTGCTACACTAAAAACTGTGGTTTGTATTTAAAACGTTTATTTTTATTTTTCTTGTTGTTTAAAGACCCATGGGCATTGTTTAATTGATTTAAATAATATAAAATTTAAAATTATTTTTATTTATTTAAAACTGTTAACCCCCACATAGGGGTGTTACATCACCACTGTAGTGGCCCAGCTGGGTTTTAGGACATGCCCCTAAGGTCGATCGCCACACGACCCGGTCTCTGATATGGCATCATGCCCTTATATTCATTTCTATCATTATTTAAAACCCATTTACCAGATGTTTTCATTATCATTCATTATGAAGTTCATTATAAAGTTCATCTCAGTTCATGGTTTACAAAAATACAATCGATAAATTCATTTTCAATCAACCGTTGAAAACATTTTTATAGAAATCCTTTTAAAACATTTTGAAGCTAGGCTACCAAAGAATGTGGTAGAAGTCCTACCTCGTTACTCGTACCGGTACCCCACACCGTAATCCCGGTCCGCTATACGTTAGCTCCGTGGAACCATGAACGATCCTAAATACACACCAAGTCGATCAATATCTAGTTCGAGACATTCTATGTTACTAAACCATTTCATGATGTCCTAGTGTGCCATTTGTATCTTTAAAATCATTTTACAAAGTTAGAATTTCAATCGGGGTTCAAAACAGTGAAAACGAGTGAAAAATTATAAAATTTTTCATGCCTTGTTGGCCGACCGAACAATGCAGTTCGGCCTGCCAGAAATCAGGTCTGGTCGGCTGGACATTTCTCAGGTTTGGCCTGCCGAACGGTGCAGTCCGGCCTGTCGATCCTTTGAATCCGGCCTGACGAACACGTAGTTTGGCCTGCCGAACTGGAAAAACTCAAAAATTTCAGCCACGGGTTTTCGATCTCCCAAAATCCAATCTTGATTTTAACCTGTTTTTCTCAAATCTCAGGCATGGAAAACATTCATAGATGATAGAAAAACATACTAGAACACTTTTGAACTCATTTAAACAAGATTCAAACGCAAAAATCTCAAAAATCCAAAAATGGGAGAAAATAAGGAAAAATAAAAAAACTTGAATCTAATCTGTTTTTCTTCAATCTAAGCTTAGATTCTAGTTGTTCTAAGTTCATTTAACTCAAACCAAGAGTTTTCTAAGCTCAAACAAACTCAGATTTCAAAAATGCACGAAAATTGAAAATTTAGAAAAAGTTTAGAAATTTCAAAAACTAACCTCGAATCGAAGCTTCAATCCGCGCTCTTGGTTGCCAAATCACGTTCCCGAGCTTCCGTCTCACTAACCCAAAGTTTGGATTCGAATTTTGATTCAAAAATTTGAGAGAGAAATGAGAGAGAATGAGAGAAATCGAGAGAGAACGAGAGAGAGAGAGTGACCACGGGCGAGGAAGAGAGAGAGAGATCAGGGAGAGTGAGAGGAAGAGAGTGAGAGAGGGAATAAATAGAGAGAAACGGTAGGCGGTTTTACTGTGCGAAAACTATTTGTCACCCACGGTTTTGTAAAATGGAATATTTTCAACATTTTACAAACGGTTGTATTTTAAAACTCAAAACAACATTTTAAAACAATAAGAAATCATTATAATTTATTAAATTAATAAAAAAACCTAAAATTCAAAATTTAATCAAATGATCAAATTAACGTTGAAACATTAATTATGGCACACTAATTCATTATTTTATATTACAATAACATTAATTAAATTTCGGGGTGTTACATATGCACACATAAAAATGCATACACATATACACAAATGTACACGTACAAGAGCCATTTTTATACATGTGTAACCTGTATATACAGATTGGTATACTTTTTCTTTTGGCTAGAATACAGATTGGTATGCATTAATCAGTGTGCCGTACATACTTTGTCTTTTTGGCTATAATACAGATTGGTATACATTAATCTGTGTGCCATACATTCATGCAGGCATATGCAAAAAGACGTTGTCATATGAAAAATCCAAGAAAGAAACTAGAAAGGAAAACCATAATGTTTTTAAGGAGAAAAAATAAAAAGAAAAGGAAGAAAATCATGGTGCTATTTGGTTTTGTTTTTGAAAATATTTTTCTTATTTTTAAAAATACAAAAAATGAAAATGAAAATGAAAGAATGTTTGTTAAAAAATTTTGATAAAATGAAAATGAAAATGTTCTTGTTTTTCTTAATTTTTTCCTTCTTAACTTTTTTCTATTTTCTTGGCTCAGCCCCGAGCCCCCACCCCACCCTACCCGCCGTGCCTCTTCCCACCCATCCTTTCTCCGGTGACCTTCGACGATCGCCCTAACTGTCCAATCCAGCAACCCAACCAACGGTCACAACGCCGCCCAGTCGGAGTATGGCAACCCATGGCCTAGTGACCTAAGCACCCCATCCTTTGTCGGCGAACCCAATGCCCCCTTCTAACGACCTCCCGACCCTAGTGCCCCCTGCTAGTGGCCTTTCGATCCCAAAGCCGGCAATCTTCAACCCCACTAAATCTCTGTCGAAGCTTGCGATAGTGTAAAATCCCAGCTATTGCGATCTTGGGAGAGGAAGATCGCCTTTGCACCATCGATCCTAGGTGTAGGGCTGGCTTCATCACCATTGTCGTCACGTGGGGTTCGCTCTATCATCATCGATCTGCACATTGGCCATCGTCGGCATGTTGTGCTTACCAGAGCAGAAGAAGAACAAGTCTTCCTTGTTTTGTCAATTATAATAAATAAAGTATTAATATATTAATAAATAATTTTTAATTAAATTTGGGTTTTATTTTTTATATTAATAATTTTGTATCAAAAAATATTTGTGTTTAAAAACATACCATATATACAACCGAATATAATTTTAAAAACAGTCCAGCATATCTTTTAAAATATTCTTATTTTTTTACTTTTTTTTAAAACAAACAATAAAATAAAAATACCACAAATCGGCCCTTATATTATGTTATCAGAGAAAAAAAAACTATAAAAGGAAAAATTCAAGAAAGTTCCAAAACGATAAAAGGAAGGAACCTTCCGCGAAATGCACCAAAATTGTGAGATGAGGGGTGGATCATGGATCATGCTCCCATGATCTGCCAGCCAATCTAACCGTAAATGGTCGTCTCATGTTTTAAGCCAAAATCAAAAGATTATTTAAAATTTTCTTTAGTGGGTCCCACCACCGCCTATCATGCTTAGCTGGCAGACTGATAATTGCCTACAAAAAAAAATTTGTCAAAGTAAAAAGAAAAAAGAGGATAAAAGAAACTAAAAAAGCAAACAAAAAAAAAAAAAAAGGAAACAAGAAACAAGAAAAGGATAACGGAGTGAAGAGGGCAATAGACAACGGAGCACCGCCCAATTCCCATTTGGCAAATAAAAACGCGAAAAAGTACCGAAGAAATGAAAACAAATGAAACTAAAGTCAAAAAAGAAAAAATGAAAACTCAAACGAAGACCAACTGCCGAGTCCACCGGTTACGCGGGATTTATCCGTTTCCTCTCTTTATTTTGGTACTTTATTCTCACATCCTCGAAACTTCTTTGCCCGGTCAACACCGGTTCTTCCGGTGGAAGGTTTCCACTGATCGACTGTCCATCTTGTTTTCCCTTTTTTTTTTCTAAATAAAGAATGAGGTAGCGGTGGATCCATCCAATATATACGCTTGTTTCATGCCTTCTTTAAGTTTAATAGAATCAAATTTAGATTTAAGTATCAAAAATTTTTCATATACTTATTTATTTCTCTTAAAATTTAAATTATTTGAGCATCATGAATTCAAAATTTTAGAATTCTTATCGCTAAACTTTTGATACTCGGATATCTTTGTTACCGTAAAAACTAAAATTCTTTCTCCTATATTTGAGAAAAAAAATCATAATTTCATCATTTGATATCCAGTTGAGATGATTATTTTTTCACTATGTTCCTAATGAAGAGAGGAATAAATCAAGATCTATATTGCATATTTTTTAAAATAATTAATATTAAGATTTTATTAGATTTATTAATAAATCAAAAACTATCGTCACTGCCTCTCCAAACACAAATTCGAATAAAACTTAAATGCACATCCAAACATCAATTCGAATAATAATTCAAATCACTAACTTAAATTATAATTCAAATCACACTGACTCAGATTAAATTACTAATTTGAATCTATTTACCAAATGGATATTTTATATCATTAGGATTAGGATATTTGAAGCATTAGTTCTAATATAGTACAATTATGAATAGTATAAAGATCTCAACAACCATAGTAAAAAGCAAAAAAATTACTCAAGTGTAAATCTCTCATATACTACAGTTTTTAAACTTAAAACGTTAGTTACAACTGAAGTTTCAAATAAAAGTTAAACTTTTATCCAATTTTTTTCAATTGATAGTGTATTATCCAATCTAATCCGATCAAAGTTGGTTTGAATTTCAAAGGACAAAACGGTTTTGACTTAGAGTATTTTTATACGGCTTTAAATTCTTTTCTTCCAAAATTTTTTTTCTATTTTTTCTATCATGTTCATTTATTAGATTTTTTTTTTGACATAATGCAAGTACTATCATGTCTAAACTCCAAATTACAAACGTCAAAAAAATTTATTGGACATCCAACAACACTTTAAAGAAATGGACCTAAACCAATAAATATAAAAAATAAATAAACTTCATTGTTAACTAATTATATAAATTATAGAAGCAAATATGTATGCAAACAATCCCCGATGGTTTTTATGAATTCAAATCTAAGCAAATGTATTGCAGAGTTTTCTTACTTTTTTCTTTATCTAAGTGATTTCATTACTTAGAAACCAAAATTTAAAATTCACATTAATTTAGCTTCCAATGTCATAAGGGAAACCCTTGATATATTTTAAAATTCAGGTACACTTTCATAAGACCCAAAATTAAGGTTGAACATGTGAAAAAAGCGAACCCAAATTTTGCCTTTAGCAAAACCACCATTGGGAATCGGCGCCCATGTTCTTAGGGTATGTTTGGTTGAATATTCAAATCAAGATTTGAATTATTTTGCTACAGTATTTTCTCTCATAAAAATTTAAATCTTCATTTAAATACTAGACCAAACGAGCCCTTAGTCAAAATCAAAGAACCACTTGGATCAATAATTTCAAAATACCATGCAGTCATTAAAAAAAAAAAGAAAAAAGGAAAAACACTTTAGACTTCAATCAATCATGCTCATTACCTCGTTCACATTGCTTAAAAAACACTACAATCAATTATTACCATGCTCAATTAGCAAAATATTAAAAATTTTGCATAAACGCTTGTGAAAAATTATACTATATATAGTAAAAAATGGATAGTGTTTTACAACCTTTCTTTCCCAAAAGGCCACTCCTAATTTTGACAAATGCCAAGTGACCCACGTAGTAAATTGAATGACCCCACTCCCACCCACCCTCTTCCCCATTTTTTTTTATAAACCCTCCCCAAAATCCCCCCCCCCCCCAAACAAAAAAAAAAAAAAAGACAAGGAAAATCCCCTTTTTTTTACATGCTTGATTTCTTCTTCTTTTTTCTTGCTTTTTTTTTTTTTGGTTTTTTAATTACAGAAACACATAAAATGATATGATTGATTGTTCTAATGCTCTTTGCGACTTTTCTGAACGTGCTTAAATTCTTATGGCCCTGTGTAAAAATAAATACCACCCACGCAAGGGCATTTTAGTACTTTCACAACTATTTTCTGTGTCTATGAAATTGGCCGCGTCCTTTAACGCTTGACGCGTTCACGCGTTTAGTTTGTCGCTTGCATGTGGGTGGCCACTATATATAGCCTTCCCTCACCTCCCCTCTATTAGCAGGTGCAGAAAAAAAAAAAAAATCAATCACCTCAAAAACAAAAAAGTTAATAAAAATCACTGTTTTGTCTCAGCACCTGTAATTTCTTTACCATCATTTGCATTCACAAAAACCAAAAATCAAAATCCTAAAACCAAACCCAAGCTTAATTTCTAATAATCGTTGTTTTCAGAGTTGATAATCAGAGATCGATCGTTTCGCTATTAATATGCCGTCGTTAGAAGACGAGCTTTTCCCGTCGACGCCGGGGAAGTTCAAGATCGAGAGATCTCACGCCATGAACCGCCAGTTGCACCGCTGTTTCGCCTCAACAAGCACCATGTTCCTCTGGGCTCTCTTCTTGATCGCCTTGACGGCGTCGTATTTAAGCTTCCAGAGCTTCGTCGACTCCGGTAGCCGGTACTTCACCGCCTCGTGGGGCGGCATCCAGTGGGAGAAGCAGGTCCGCACCTCCTCTCAGATCCACCGCTCAGGCGGCATGTCTGTCCTGGTTACCGGCGCCGCTGGTTTCGTCGGGACCCACGTCTCCCTCGCCCTGAAAAAGCGCGGCGACGGCGTCGTCGGGCTCGACAACTTCAACAATTACTACGACCCGTCGCTGAAAAAGGCCCGCAAGTCGATGCTGAACGGCCACGGGATCTTCATCGTGGAGGGAGATATAAACGACAGTCGTTTGCTCGATAAGCTCTTCGACGTCGTCGCCTTCACCCACGTAATGCACCTGGCGGCGCAGGCCGGCGTCCGCTACGCCATGGAGAATCCCCAGTCCTACGTCCACAGCAACATCGCCGGCCTCGTCGCGCTTCTCGAGGCCTGCAAATCCGCCAACCCACAGCCCGCCGTCGTCTGGGCCTCTTCCAGCTCCGTCTACGGGTTAAACGACAAGGTTCCGTTCTCCGAGTCCGACCGCACCGACCGCCCGGCCAGCCTCTACGCCGCCACGAAAAAGGCCGGCGAGGAAATCACCCACACTTACAACCACATCTACGGACTCTCCATAACCGGGCTCAGGTTCTTCACGGTGTACGGACCTTGGGGAAGACCGGACATGGCGTATTTCTTCTTCACCAGGAACATTCTACAAGGAAAGCCGATAACGGTTTATCGGGGCAAGAACCGGGCCGATTTGGCCCGGGATTTCACTTACATTGACGATGTCGTGAAGGGGTGTTTGGGGTCGCTGGACACGGCGGGGAAGAGTACCGGGTCGGGTGGGAAAAAGAAAGGACCCGCACCGTACCGGATCTTTAACCTGGGAAATACCTCTCCGGTAACTGTACCAACTTTAGTGGATATATTGGAGAGGCTTCTGAAGGTTAAAGCGAAGAGGAATATCGTGGATATGCCTGGAAACGGCGACGTTCCGTTCACGCACGCGAATATAAGCTATGCGAGGAGGGAATTCGGGTACAAACCCACCACCGATTTGCAAACCGGGTTGAAGAAGTTTGTTAGGTGGTACCTTTCTTACTACGGCTACAATCGCGGTACTAAAGTTGTAAATTAAATGTCATTAATTTTTTTTGTCTTAATTAACTTCTTTTTTTAATTTTCTTTTTATATATTATCTTGCTTTTCTTTTCCGAGTAAGAGGAAAAGAAATTTAGGAAAGGAAAAACTTGGTTTTTTTTTTTTCTTTATTTTGATTTGTTTTTAAGCAAAAAAAAAAAAGAGAGAGAGGAGATTACATTATTCTTTACTTGGGATGGAAAGAGCTCGAGCTTTTTCGTTGTATGTTGTTTCTAATATTTGCATAATTTTGTGTAAAAAGAGAAACATTTTTCAAGTTCGTTTTGTGTCTTCCTTTCCTTTTTTTTTTTTTTTACCATTTCCTTTCTTTTTTTATCATTCTCGTTCGTTTGTTTTTTAAGTTTTTTGTTTTTCTTGAGAAAATCTTGGCACTTTTTTTTTTTTTTTACGACAAGTAGAAAGTGCGAAGAAAACTGTAAAAACAAACATTTTATCCATCCTAAAAAAAAAAGAGTACACAAACTTAGGTGGTCTAATTTTAGTGCATTTTTTTAGTACGGAATTTTCGAGGAGCTTTCATTGACGGTGTTCAAAGAATTACGGCAAAACAACACGAGACATTATTGACAATTTTTATTGTTGTGCCCAAAAAAATACATTCATCGATTCGAGACAGCTAAGATTGATAGGGACAGCTTTGAGTACAAGCGTGACATACGGTTGAGTTGGGGTCCACTTCTTTTCTTTTGCCACCTAAATGTTAGATCTTATCTTAGCCGTTTAATTGCCCAAAACTGGTGGGGTCAGTCAGATCTGGCCTCGGATCCAGCTGTAAAAAGAAGATATATAACAAAAAAAAGTCGTCTCACGTTACTGTAGCATAACCCGGCTTAAATGGCTTCTGCTTGCCGACACTGAGGTGTAAAGACAAGCTTGGAAAGTGAGCTATTTGTAGGTTGGCGTCTATGGGCCTGGGCTTTTCTAATGGGCCCAGTCCACTGTCTGCATCACTAGACGAAATCCTTTTTCCAAGATAGATTTATTGTCTCCTCCTTTGTGTGGCCTTATCTGCAATTATTCATTCCAACCAATAACACTTTCTGTTGGATTTTATATTTGAAAAAGTATAAAATCAAATAAAATCAAATCTTTTAGCCGTTACTTGCACCGACAAATTTGTGGGCATAATAGTAGGATTTTTACTATAATTAGAGGGCTCGTTTATTAGTTAAATATGTATTTTAAGGACATGCGCGAACATTATTAAGATTTTTTTTTTTTTTGGTCACTGACATGTTTGTGATTGAGACTAAAGCATTTGTTGTGACTTGTTATTATTTAATAAGAGAATTGCCAGTCACCCAAAATGGACAAGATGTCACTATCTTTAGGCTCTTAATAATTTTCAACAGCAATTCTCTCTTACCAGATTCCAATCTTTAGCAGTGCTAAATACATTTTAACCTGATTGTACATAAATTTGGGAGTATTTTAATGGCATTTTTATCTTTTGTAGAAGCTTCTTCTCCCTTGTAGATTAGCATAAAATTTTCTAGTGAGGTCAGGTCAATTTTGGCGTCCATGGTCTTGCTAAATGGGTTAATAAAGTCAAGATTATGAGCCTCAATCTAAAAAATATACTATGATCTTTTCAAATAGTTAGGGTGTTTTTTTGTTTTTGCTTTTGCTTTTGTTTTTGTTTTGTTGTGCTTTGTTTTGTTTTTTTTTTTTTTTTTTTTTTGCCAAGTTAGGACCAAAACCAGACAATAATAATGATCGAATATAATTTGCAGTCTATGGCCTGCATACGTAATGTGAGGCATTCTATGGCTGAGTAGAGGGATATATTTATAATCCGACACGTGGCACAACCGACGCAGGCTCCTCCATGGCCGACGTAGTTCTTGATAAAAGTCCTTCCCTCTACAGTGTATCAATAGTTTTTGATTTTGTTTTTATAGAAGATGTCATGTATAATTGATAGACAAACTCATTTTAATATGGACCTACTTTTAATATCGGAGCAGTGTTTGGAGTCCTAATCTTCATTCTATTTTTATTTTAATGTATATTAACTTGCGTGACAAATGACGTTTTTCTAATAAACAATAACTTTTTAATATTATGTCATAGTGACAAGATTTTGTATTGTATATGAATAAACACAGGAATGACAAATCGCATATTAGGGGACAGTGCATACTGAAAAAGCTGATATAGAGATTGGACTTTGTGGTATCCTCTTTATAATTTCTTGCTAGAAGCCAGCCTAGAAAAATTCTTTTTCTTCTCTCGTTAATAGAATCTTAGAAGCCTCTTGCACATTAAGAGCTTTTTGAACTTTGAAAGCTCGTAATTGATGGATAAATATATTTTGAAGCCACTCATATTAAAGTTGTTTAATTAGCTTAGACTTGTGTAACATCAAGGCGTGAATTGAAATCATCTTATAGATCTTTTTTTTTTTTTAAAGTTGAAACTTCATTTATACTAATAACAGTACAAATTAAGTCGCCTATGTTGTTCACTGAGGATAGAATTTATCCCCGATCGAAACTGGATCCAACAACAATTACAAAGAAGGACAGAGGGACAAAATACAGGCGTTCAGACCCAAGAAGGGAATAGGCGCTTGACGCCACAAGACAAAGAGCTCGACCAAGGCTCTTTACAATGAGCTGTCGATTGATAAACCCACTCAATTAGGTCTACTTTCTCCAAAACAGAAATATAAACGGCTCGGACTAGATACAAATCTAGCCAAATATAACTACCTACCCCGCTTCTATCAAGCCGGTGTACCACATCAAACAAGATTGGAAATGGAAAAATTATCTCTATTATTACAAACTGAACCAAAACACAAAAGCACAAACAAAAAACAAACAGAACTAAAAAAATGGAGGAGACACCTTGACTATGGGTTGTCCATTGCCACCACTGCTGTCTCTCCCCTTTCTAGCTATTTGTGGCATGGTTTGACCTCTAGTGGTTTGCCCCTCTAGCTACCCACATCAAACAAGATTGGAAATGAGAAAATCATCTCTATTATTACAAACTGAACCAAAACACAAAAGCACAAACAAAAAACAAACAGAACTAAAAAAATGGAGGAGACACCTTGACTATGGGTTGTCCATTGCCACCACTGTCGTCTCTCTCCTTTCTGGCTATTTGTGGCATGGTTTGACCTCTAGTGGTTCGCCCCTCTAGCTACCCATACCTTCCATCCCGAGCACAAAACTGTTGGAGCTAACCTGGTAGCTTCAAAAAACTCCACCGTCGAAGTTCCCTAGCCATCGCAAACCTCTGTCTTTGGCCCCAGCGGAGTCCAACTTGCCCCTTCTTCCCCCTTGGTATGGATTCCTCATCGCCTTTGGCCACATCCAATGGCCCTCACCAAGATCCACCTTGAACTCCATGGGAATCATTGCTTCCAGCCACAAAAGCCACCCTCTAGTCATGTAAGCATAGAATTTTGTCGGCCTCCATCTCGACTCACCCTGACAAGTGCTTGACCCCCGCTACCCTGGTGCACCTCCATTCCCGACCCAAACGTGGATTTGCCTCAAGAGAGGGGGCGGCGCCTCACTTTCACTCGAAGTTTCCTCTTAATAGTAGAACCCTAGCAAAGCAAATATGTTCTCTTGAGCAAAAGTCTACTTCAGATGTAAATGTTTAGAAACAAGGAAACTCAAAGAAAAACATGCCTAACGTAACTTTTCCAATTTTGGATTGTACAAAATATAGGATTCATGATAAAATTTCAAAGTAAAAAAAAAAAAAAAAAAAAAACGTTTACATTGTTTTCACTTTCCCTCGAGCTGTGTTTCTTTTACCCCCAACATATGGAATTATCAAGCTCTTAAAAATCCATGCCTAATTTCTTTTGTAACCAAACATGTGTTTTCCAATTTAAAAATTTATATCCGAATATTGTACTGATAAAAGGTTGTATACGAGTATTGTGCTGATAAAAAAAAAAAGTATATGTGCATGTGTGTGTTGAAACCAAGCAAGAATTTTTAAAATATGAAAATTATTGAATCCAAACCCAATATTCTTTTACAAATACTTTTTCATAATACTTACTTTGTATTTGGAAAAACAGTTTAAGCTCGTGAATTTAAACTTTTCACAATGTAATTCTTTTACATCCTATAGTGTGAAGCTTTTATACTACAATGTTTGAACTTATTTTTTGAGTTTAAACTTATTTGCCAAACATCCTATGATTATTTCTCTCCATTTAGTACACTGGTTCAAACTCTTCTCTTTGATTTGTCTAGAGTGTAAATTTCTCAACAGTTATAATATAAAGCAAAGAACAACTTGTTATAGTGTTTAGAACAAAAAAAAACCGTTTCAAATTATTATTTAAATCATTTTCCCAAACAGGAGGTTGATTTTGGAAAAGAAAAGGAATCAAACCTATCTAACAAAAGGAATCAAACCCATCTAACAAAAGGAATCAAACCCATCTAAGTAGGCGTGCAAAGAGGTTGGTGTGAGCAGTTTTATAGGGTGTTTGGAAAGGTGGTGGGAACCACTTTTTACTGTAGCATGTGAGAGTTTTATACTGTGGCATATTTTTTTGTTGTTACTGTAGCATATGAGAGCTTTACACTGTTCATAACTAAGATTGTGGTAGAAACTGAGTAGTTCCTACCACTGCCAAACACTTAGTTGTTGTTCTTTTTGTTTTGATGGTTTGGGAAAATGTCAAGCAGAAACCATCTCTCGATAAGACGATTTGGGTGATTTTATTGGGGCGTTTTTAATTACTATCGTAATAATCTAAACTTACAATCCTTAAAAAAGATGGCGAAAGTTAACATAACAAATATCAATACTACAATGTCCATAGTACAATCAGGCTATATTTGATAGACTGTATTGTATTTTATTGTATAAGGTGTATTGGATTATATTATATAAAAGGTCAAAGTGTAATTTTTTAAAGTTTATGGGGTCAAAATGTAATTTATAAAAAAATTTTAAGGTCAAAATGTAATTTTATCAATATTAATGGGTGAAAAATATAAATTTTAAGAAAATATGGGGTCAAATATAATTTTTAAAAAATAAGGAGTCAAAACATAAATTTTAAAAAGTTGAGGGGCTAAAATAAAATCTTAAAAAAATACAAAATTTACCCTCTAAATTTTAGAAAATTATAGATTTCGGCCCAATTCTATGCTAGCCTAACCCAACTCCGTGTTGGATCCAACTTCAACAAGAATCTAGACTCAATATAAAATAACACAATACAATACACTAAAAATCGGTCATCCTATTAATACGATCTATATCATATTAATACATCATCTGTATTAACTTATGCAATACAACTATCATACTAAATATCGTATTAGTGTATTGTTATACAATATGGTGCTTTAATATGTGGTACCAAACACAGCCTCCAAGTTGAGAATAACAAAAAAATTAGCACAATATCAAAGTATATATGTAGCAAATGTCACTAGTACAACACTCTAATTTCTCAAAACAGACAGCCTCATTTTGATCTCGTCAAGTTTCAAAACATTAGCCCCTCAAAATTCAATAATCAACCATGAAAAATAATTAAAAGACAATTAAAATTAATTAGATAAAAAGATCATCATCATTGACAAAAAATAGTAAAAATAAAGATACATCATTGACAAAAAAATAATAAAAATAAAGGACTAGTAACTAAGGTTATACAATTTATATTTTTGTTCTCAAATGTTTAGAGAACATAAAAATTCTTGCAACTAGGTAGGATGGGGTTGTAGTTTTTATTTTATTATTTTATTTATTTCAAATAAAATGCAGTAACAAGATTTTGATGGAGACTGTAATATTGGTTAGGAATTTTCATGCTCATAGAATATGCTTTATAAGGTGTTCAGCATATTGATTCAAATTAATTGGTTTAAAACAATAACAGTGTAAATATATCATATATCATAGCGTAAAATAAAAAACAATTATAAAGTTTTCATATGTTATAATGTCTGATTAATTTTTTAGTTCAAATCGGTTTACAAACGCCCTTTAGCCTTAAATAATTGAAAAATCTAACTTTAATTATTGAGTTGCATACTGCAAAAGTGGAAGGTATTTTGGAAAGTAGAAAAGGAATTAGGGAGTCCAGATCAGTTTAACTTTGAGTCCGGGTTGGGTTTATCCCGACACGTATTTGGCTCATTTAACTTTGAATGGATAGTTCAGAAACTTTTAAGTTACAAGGCAGTCATATTTTCCATCAAAAATTGTAGGAAATGTGAGAATTTATAAAACTATTAGCAGCAAATCTCATATCTCATGTATATTTTGAGATGTTGGCAAATATTATATATATATATATCAATCTAGCTGTTTGAATTAAACAATTATGCAGACCAAAATTCTCTCTCTCCGTCGCAAACTTTTCCCAGATTGGGTCGATCTTTGACAAGAGATAATCGAGCTCTGACCTCACTGCCGTGGCACGGACGTTAAGGTCGACAACTTGGGTGGCAGCGAACTTCGATGACATTGAGGTTCTTCCTTGTTGTTTTAAAGGATCAATATCTTCATATTTCTCCCGATAATCTTTGAGTATAAGCATTCCAAGTTCCAACAAAATATAATAGAAACAACAGAAATAGGAATGTCATAATTGTTTAAGTTCGAATCTTATGTTGTGTTAGTATATTTATAATTGAAAAGAAAAAAACAAAACTTTGTACCCTTTTATGGACGTAAATACAAAAAATATTGTAATAACAAATTACTAACCGTATGAAATAACTGCATATTGAAATTCTGTAAAGAAAAAATAGAAAGTAAAAAATGTTTTTATTATCAAGGGGACCAAAACGTCCCCGAGGCATGTGATGTCTATATATATATAAGGATTTATTTTTGAAGAACGTGTGTATGTATATCTTTTACCATATATGTTCTTTTATTGCAAACTTCATTCATAATGTAGGTATTCAAGCTATTTAATGGAAGACAAGAATGTACTATATATGACTATTATTCAAGTCATCAATTTGGAATTCACGTACAGCCCACTTTGTCGTTTACGCTATTGTCCCGCCTCCTTTTTTTGTTTTTTTTTTTTTGGTATTTTGCTAAATAATTGTATCAACAATAAATATGGAGACGTTTCCAGGATACTGTATCTGCCAAAAAAAAAAAAGCGTTATAATTATGGAGGGGGTTCTGTTTTTTACTCGTTACATTGAAAATAAAATATTCCAACACTATGTTATTTTGATGTGATTTTTATTAAATTTAACGATTAAGAATGTATATTACTTATAGAAGACCCTAAGGGCACTCAAATCCTGCTACTATCCGACCGGGCATAAATCCTATTACACCTTTTTGCACGTTTTGTTGTGGATTTCAACTCAGTTTTGAATTTAGAAGCCTTATCTAAGTGGAATTGACTCTCAGCCACTTACTGTAAATAGGATACTTGTTTTTATTGTTATTTAGATCACCAAAAAAATTTAAAGAGAGTATTCTAGTACGAGAAACTCTGAAACTCTCAAAGGGCAATTATTCAATATCTTGAATCTTAGGTCTTGGTTTTCACTTATGTGGTTAGAAGGACACATTGCCAAGAAGAGAATTGAACGACGTGTGCCCACCCACACTCCGGTCGTAGAAAAGATAATAGCAAAGAGGACTAATTGATTGAAGTTCTTCTGGATGTGATTCTGGGTAGTAGTTCTGTAGAAGTTTTTCCTGCCAGAAGTGCAGTTTTAATTCTAAGAGGTATGTAAGATCTTTTATTAATTTACATATATAGCATGTCAAACTTATTATTTGCAAAAAGACTTTGTTTTAAAATTTTTAAGATTCCACTGCGTATCATTTTTCCAACAGTTAGTATCATATCTATGGTTTTTACATTGATTTACAGGTTTATGATCATGCTATATACATAAATTATGTGATCTTATTCTCTCCTATGCTTAAGTTAAATTTTTAGAGAGTTGGCACACTAGGCTTTCTATATAATTATATGTTGTCACGAGATTATATGGTGAATGCTTGTTAATTAATTATTGTTGATTAAAATTCTGTTTTAATTATTTATTAATTAATTAATTTTATCGGTTATGGTTCTTTAGATGCTAGAATGTATATCTAGGTTTTCATGTAATTAGATGGTGGTCTATTATCACCGTCTAGGATTTATTATTTTAATTTTGATTTGTAAACTTTGCATTAAATTAATTATTCAAAGTGAAGACAGATTTAGAAAATGAAGATGATTGTAACTCTATATGTTTTTCTGTGTTTATAAATTTTTATGTTTTTGAATTGTTTAAAAATAAATTGAGAAACTACATAAAAATTATTTTTGCAAAAGATTGAAAAAACTGGTTTAGTGTCGGTTAGCAGGCCGGTTACCCTGTATCGGCAAGCCAAATGCTTGGAAAACTATAGGATCTTTATAGAACTGGTAAGCCAGTGGTCATAGACCGGTAGGTTGGTCTCAAGCAGAACTGTTTTTTTTAAACAGTGTGTTTTTCAGGTGTAATTTTTTATTTTATTTTTTGAGATAATTCTGAGAAACATGAAATTTTATGATAATTAGAAAAAATAAATTTTTGATCTATATGAGATTAAAAATTGAAGACAAACGCTGCATGAAGAATGATATAATGAGAAGATACAAGATGAAGAATCGATATATGTTTCAATTGATCTTTTGTAATATTTTTTTTTTCTCTAAGGTGGAATCATGATATTGCGGCTATTTATTATATTGTTTGTAGCTTTGCTTGTTGCATTGCTTGTCTGCATTATAATATATTTTGCCATGTATGTTGATAACATGCCATGTAGAATAGGGAATGCCGCTCATTAAAAATTGTTCATGCATGTTAACATAAAACCTTGATTTCTAAAATATTGAGTGAGAGAAGATTTTCGAAGAGAGGACCTGAAGCCTCCATCTTTGGTCATAGGTAACACATGTGGCTCTGATCCTAAAGAAGGGATTGCATCATATACCAGGTTTTATCTCCCAGGGGATAATTTACTTTGGCATGTTTTGTCATTGTTTACCCCTAGGTGTTAATTATAAACCATGGATAAAGTAGTTGAAGCAGTTTTTAAACGCTCAAGATTAGTTTTATTATTGACCTTCCCAGGGAGCTCTGTTAATAAATTTAATTGTCAAAGAAAATGATTATTAGTATATGTTAGATCAGAAGGGTCTTGGATGGAATAACTAATCGAAGGGGATTCGTGTTCCTAATTGAATTTGGCAAGTCTCCCCAAGGTGGCTTGTTGGATTCTGAGTTAGGAATTATCATTGTAAGGTTGTGATATTTTCAAAGTTTCGACACATAAACAAATTATACGTTTATTTGTTTGTGTTATCGTACTTAATTGTTATTGAATGTTTGTTTATATTTGATATATGATTCTTTATTGTAGATCAAAATGTTTAAAAACACTTTATCTTCAATACTCAATAAAAACACTTTAACTGACGAGAACTATAATGATTGAAAACGAAACCTAAATATTGTCTTATTCTTTGAGAAACTAAAATTTGCGCTAACTACACTGTGTCCTCTTGCGCATACTGGTGAATCCACTACTGAACAAATTCAAGCATATGATCGTTGGAAGGATGGTGATGATCAAGTCCACCGCTATATCATGGCTAGCAGGAATAACATGCTACAGGCTCAATATAAAGATCATGAGACTGCTCGGCAAATTATGGATAATCATGATAACATGTTTGGAGGCCAAGCCTTGACAAAGTAGTAAGGGGCTCTTCAGAAGCTTCTTAATTGTAAGCAAAAGCTGGGGATGCTTGTGAAGAAGCATATGTTGTTGGTCATAGGTTACTTTGTTGAGGCTCAAACCTATAGAGTCGATATTGATGTTGAGTCATAGATGACTATAGTATTTGAGACTCTTTCGAAGGAGTTCATCTCATTTAGACCTTCATATAACTTGAGCAATAGATAAGATGTGACCTTAGGTGAGCTCATGAAGCAGTTGTAGGAGTTTGAGAATCTGATCAAGAATGCTCCTGATGGTGACGAGGTAAACTTGGTAGTTGCACCTAGTTTCAATTCCAATTCTGGGAAGAGAAAGAAATAGAAAGCTAAGAATGATAAATCTTCTATTCTAGAAAAGGGCATGGACAAGAAGAAAAAGAAGAGGAACTCAAAGAAACTAAAGTGTTTCTTCTGCGAGAAGGTTAGGCACATAAAGAAGAATTGCTATGACTTCCAATCTAAAGGAGATAAGTGCAAACTTCTAGTTATTGAAACTTATTTAGTTAAAGAATCAAGTGACACTTAGGTCATAGATTTTGGAGTGACTAATCATGTTTGTGTCTCTCTAAAGGATTTCAAGGAAACGAGAAGTCTGCTATATGAACATTTCACATTTTGGATGGGCGATGGATCCTTATTGTTAGCTGAAGTAGTGAGAGATGTCCATCTTTATTTTGATAGTTGTAAGAGTTTAGTTTTGAGAAATTGTTTTTATGTTCCTAAACTTAAAAGGAATTTAATTTCTATTGTTTGTTTATTTAAAGATTCTTATTTAGTTTCCTTTAATAATAAAATTATGACCCATAAAACAAATCTTTTATCTGTAGTGGATGAATGTGAAACGACCTATATTTTATCAAACCTATGATGGACTCCCTATTGAACATTGAGATTAACTATCTCTAAAAGACTTAAAACTTCTCACTCTAATAAGACTTATCTTTGGCACTTACGATTAGGTCATATTAGCCTAAGGAGGATTCAAAGGCTAGTAAAAGATGAACCTTTAATTCATTTAGAGGTGAAATCTAATACCACAATGTAAATCTTGTTTGGAGGGAAAAATGACCAAAAGACCATTCGAGTTTAAGGGCAATCGAGCTGAAGGGGTTCTAAAACTTGTGTATAGTGATGTTTGTGATCCCATGAACATCAAAGCACAAGAAGGTTATGAATATTTTGTCAGTTTTATTGATGATTACTCAAGATATGACTATGTCTACCTAATGCATCATAAGGGCAAAACTTTTAAGAAGTTTAGGGAGTTTCGAGCTAAAGTGAGAAGTAATTAGGTAAACCCATAAAGGCACTTCGATCCGATCAAGGTGGAGAATACCTTTTAACAAGTTCTCAGGACACTTAATAAAGAATATGATTGTATCCCATTTAACTGCGCCAGGCACTCTGCAGCAAAATAACATAGCTAAGAGAAGGAATAGGACTTTGTTAGACATGGTTAAGTCTATGATGAGTTATTTGACGTTGCCTTCATCTTTATCAGGATATGCACTACAAACCATATATTATCTTTTGAACTATGTGCCTTCAAAATCGGTTCCTAAACTCTTCACGAGTTGTGGACAAGTAGGAAGATATCCTTAAACTATATTCGTATATGGCAATGTCCTGCTCATGTCCTGCACAAGGAAGTGAATAAGTTGAAAGTATGTTCAAAAGTGTGTGTGTTTATAGGATATCCAAAAGGGACTAAAGAATGTTATTTTTATAACCTAAAAGAAAATAAAGTCGTGGGTTCAACGAATGCAACTTTTCTTGAGGAAAGTTACATGAATAACTTTAAACCTCATAGTAGAGTGGCACTCAAGGAGTTGACAAGCGATTCGATCACTTCAGGGTTTCTGGTTAAAACCAATCCAATCAATATAGAAAAACTGACCGAACAACAATTTAAGAAACTTTGGCGTAGTAGGAGGATCGGGCGTCAACTCGAGAGGTATATGTTTAATGGTAAAGCTTAGGAATACATTAGCTACGAACACTAAGATAAAGTCTATGAAGACTAATCAAGTTTAGGAGCTTGTGGACCTTCCCAAAAGGGTAAAACCTATAGCATGTAAGTGGATCTATAAGAGGAAAAAAGGTGCATATGGGAATGTCGAAACCTATAAGGCTAGACTGGTATAGGTTTTACCCTTTCGAGAAGGTCCACAAGCTCCTGTTCACGTTACAAGAAAACCTTTTCGCCTGTAGTTATACTTAAGTCCATCCACATTCTCTTGTCCATTGCTACCACTCTCGATTATGAGATTTGACAAATAGATGTAAAGATGGCCTTTCTGAATGGCTGTCTTGATGAGACCATGTATATAGTATAGCAAAATAGGTTCAAAGCTAAAAGTTAAGAGAATAAGGTCCTTAAGTTGCTAAAGTCTATTTATGGACTTAAGCAAGCTTTCCGTTATCGGAATATAAGATTTGATCAAGTGATCAAGACTTATAGGATCGAATAAAACATAGGCAAACCATGTGTTACAAACACATTAAAGATAGGAAAGTGATTTTTTTACTGCTCTATATAGATGGTATTCTGCTTGTTGGCAATGATGTTAGGACATTGTCATAGGTCAAATTATGGTTTTGCTAAGCAATTTAAATTGAAGGACTTAATGAAGTTATTTATGTTCTGGATATCCAAATCTTTCAAGATAGGAAGAACAAAATGATAGCTTGATCCCAAACTACCTATATAGATAAAATTCTCAAGAAGTATGCAATGCCGAATTCCAAAAAGGTGGGCAGCTATTTAGGTTTGAAATTACTCTTTCTAAAAATACTCTCCAAAGTCTGATAAGGAAAGAGAATAGATAAAGAATGTGCCTTATACCTCGGCAATGAGTAGTCTCATGTATGCCATGCGTTGCACAAGACCGAACATATGTTATATAGTCCGGATAGTGAGTTGATTTCAGTCGAATCTAAGACCAAACTATTGGATTATGATCAAGCATATTTTCAAATATCTAAGAAGGACTAGAGGAAATATGTTACTGTATTCTAATGAGGAACTAACACCTCTTGGATATATTGATTTTGATTTTCAATCCTGTTTGGATTCGAGAAGATCAACTTCAGATTCTGTGTTTACTCTAGGAGGAGGAGCCATTGTTTAAAGAAGTGTCAAACAAGATTTTACTTCAAATTCAACAATAAAGGTTGAGTATGTGGCAGCTAGTGAAACTTCGAGAGAAGCTGTGTGGCTCCACAAGTTTCTTAGGCATCTTAAGGTAGTTCCTAGCATGGGAAAGCAATATCGTTGCATTGTGATGACACTACAACGATAGCTAATGCTAAGGACCCATGATTTTATAAGAAAAGTAAACTTATACATCAAAAGTTTCATGTGATAAATGACTTCATTGATAATAGACATGTTGTAGTATGCAAGATCGTATCTGAGGACAATATAGCTGATCCTTACGTGAAGACACTACTGACGAGCATTTTCGAGAAGCACATAGAGGCTATGGGGATGCAAAACATGTCACAATTACTTCCTTAGGGCAAGTGGGAGATTGTTAAACAAGGTACCCTAAGGATTAAATGATGTAATAATTTTGGAGACATTTAATCGATAAAGAGTTTATTATTTATTTTCATACATCAAATATTGTCCTCTTTATGTTCATTTATGTTGAATATATGATAAGCAAACAAAAGTCTAAGACTTTCAATCTAAACCTTTAAGATCATGCATATAATGGGCAGATTATACGGAAGAAATGAACCTTAAAGGTGATAGTCTAAATAATAAAGTCTATAATGGACAGAATAAAGTTCGGCGCTTTATTCATGGTAAGATTGTTATGTTGTCTACATCTCTAACGGGAGATGACTTGTCTTGGTCATCAGAGTTGGACTCCACAAGCAGAAACATTGGTATATTGTCATAGGTGACGATATATTGGATCGGGACAAAAGTTGAATTGATTTAATTAATAATTCAATTTGATTAAATCAATTCACTTTAGATAATCATATGTGTTACATTTTAATCCTGAAATGAATTAATGGGCCTGTATTCTTGACTTATGTCTTTTGATGTACTAAAGGGTAACATCCTGAATTAGATGAAAGTACATATATCAGTACATTCGAGACATGACTCTTGATTGACGTAGACTCGTTAATCATAAATATGAAATCCATAGCTCTTTAGTGGAGCTAATGATATTCTCATATAGGCATTATCATGTAAATAGAAAACTAGAACACTCAACTATTGGATACATAGGTGTAACTAAATGGTATACTATTTATGGATAGTAAGTATTTCAATGGTAAGATAATGGAACATAAGATAGAAATAATCAAAAGATAAAACAGAATTTATCCTTGAGCTGATTATGAATATCCTATGGGGATGTCACACATTATGATATGTCATGAATGATAAGCTTATTGAAGCTTCATAATTTAATATAGTTCGATAGTACAACTCTAAGTTATTAGTGGAATAGTATTAGAGTTGATAATTATAAAATATATATGCATTTGAGATATATTATTTTATAATTATAGGAGCTTGATCTATATATGTTTGATAAATCCCCTTTGTTAGCTCATGATATTTCCTCTAACGATATGACGTATATTCCTACATATTGGTAACTTGTGTTAATTCTTAGATTGGCTTAAATTCAGTTGATTAGAATTTAATAATTTAAGATAGTTTATTTATTGGATTAATTTTGTGAATCAATTCAAGATAAACATGTTAGAAATATTTGGATATGTTTTATTTGATATGAAAT
This sequence comes from Artocarpus heterophyllus, assembly GCA_025403435.1. Classification (NCBI taxonomy): domain Eukaryota; kingdom Viridiplantae; phylum Streptophyta; class Magnoliopsida; order Rosales; family Moraceae; genus Artocarpus; species Artocarpus heterophyllus. Next base: position 217,844 of record JAJQZP010000162.1, read on the forward strand.
TATCTGTATATGAATGTTTTAATCAGATAACTTCTCTAATGGATTATTTGAATTAAAACTAAGGCTCTATCTAAAATTCTTGTATTAAATAAGATCTATAAAGATTTTCATATCAGCGTCGGTCGGCAAGCCGATGTCCCAGTTCGGCGGGCTGGTGGAGCGTAGATTGTTATGCAAATCAGTAGGATTGGTAAGCCGATGGTCTGGATTGGCAGGCCAATGATAAAGATCAGCATGCCGGTGACCAGGTTAGGCATGCCGACCGAGCGTAAGTTCTGTTACGTGATTTCATTCATTTTGTTGTGGATTTCAACCCAATTTCAAACTTAGAAGTCTTATCTAAGTGTAATTGACTCTCAGTCACCTACTTTAAATAAGATATTTGTTACTATTATTATTTAAATCATCAAAGAAATTTACAAAGAGTATTCTAGTGAGAGAAATTCTAAAACTCTTAGAGAGCTATTGTTCAACATCCCGAACCTTAGCTTTTGGTTTTCTCTTGTGTGGTCAGAAGGAGACGTTGCCAAGAGAAGAATTAAAGGACGTGTGCCCACCCGCACTTTGGTTGTGGAAAACAGAATAGCAAAGAAAACTACTTGGTTGAAGCTCTTCCAGATGTGATTCTCATTAGCAGTTCTATGGAAATTTTTCCTATTAGAAGTGTGGTTCCAATTTTAAAATGTATGTAAGATCTTTTATTAATTTATATACACAGCATGTCAAACTTGTTACTTAAAAAAAATACTTTGTTTTAAAATTTTTAAAATTCTGCTACGTATAGTTTTTCTAACTTGTTGAGGCAAAGGTTGCTGAAAAGGGAGTTATGTTCTCGTTCTTTGCTGGTTCTTTGTTGGTGGAGACTTTAAGAAATAGTACTAGGAAGTTTTCTAAGTCTCATAATCGGGCTCTTATAAGTAGTGATGGGAAGCTGCTTTCATCTAGGTTAGAAGGTACAAACTATGCAAAAAGGACGATGGAGGTGGAATCTAATATAGTGGTGGGCGACGTAAAAGGTAGGTGTTAGGGAACTTAACTAATTCGATCATATCGGTGGAGGTTGGGGAGCAACTGTGCTAGGACCAATGAGTTGTGTGGCTTGAAACGCTCGTGGTTTGGGGAACCTGCGAGCATTGATAATCTCTGGACGTTAATTTGGAAATTTTCCTCGAAATTGGTTTTCCTATCAAAAAGCAAGCTTTGTAGTAGAGCTGCTGAGTGTTTAAACAAGAGTGTAGGTTTTGGAAATGGTTTTCATGTTAACTGTGTAGGTCAGAGCGGTGGGCTTATTCTATTATGGGATTTAAAATAGGATGTTGTAGAGAAAGGCTTTTCTAGCTACCATATCAATGCTTTTGTCACTATGCCGGGAGTTTCTGCATGGTGGTTCACAGGGTTCTATGGTCATCTGGAGAAGGCTCAACGTCACCATTCTTGGGAACTACTGCGCTAGCTTCGAGGTATGTATACTCTCCCATGGTTAGTTTCCGGTGACTTTATTGAGATTTTTTATCTTTTAGAAAGGATGGGAGGATTAACAGACTAGGTAGTAGCATGATGGGATTCCATGATGCAGTGGATGATTGTAAATTAATGGACTTGGGTTGTCAGGGACCTTAGTTGACTTGGAACAATCGTCAAGGGCCTTCGAAAAATATACAGAAAAGGCTAGATAGATGTTTGGCAACGACAGAATAGAAGTTTTTATTTCACAGGGTGAAGGCTTTTAATGAGGACCTTTTCAGTTCGAATCATAGTGTAATCCGTGTGGTGTTTGAAAAGGGTGATAGAGGGATTAATAAAAATGGATGTCAGTATAAGATTTATTTTGAGCAGTTGTGGAGAACCAAAGAGTAATACAAAGATGTTGTTGTCGGATAAAGGCACTCTTCTTAAAACTCTGGAACGATGTACAGGTTACTTAGAGGCTTGGGGTGATGGCTTTTTTGTTGTACTCTAAAAAGGGCAGCGATGCTCCAGAAATAGTTGTTAGAGTTGAATAAACTTCCATGGTCGGCTGATGTCAAAAACCATTTCAATCTAGTTGAAAGAGAGCTTAATAGAGCTTTTAACTCTTGAGGAGTATTATTGGAAGTAGCGGTCTAGAGTGGATTGATTAAAAGGGGGGATAGGAACACAAAGTATCCTAGGGCATCATGTCGACATGAGAAGAACTTAGTGAAAGGTTTGGAGGATGCTAATGGGGTTTGGGTCATTGAACATGATGAGGTTGTGAGGGAAAGAGAGAATTATTTTGATAAAATTTTCTTATGATCAACCCAGACAAAAATGCGATGAAAGAAGTCTTGAGATATGTCGAGAGGTAGGTCACCGATTACATGAGGGATTCTCTTGATGCCCGGTTCACACCTAATGAGATCCGTGAGGCATCTTTTTAGCATGAGTCCTTGGAAATAGCCAGGACCGGATGGGTTTTATGCTAGATTTTTCCAGGAGAATTGGTCATCGGTGGGTAGAGATGTGGTAGAGGTATGTCCTGGAGTCCTTAATGAGGGGTGTTCTATTCAACCCCTTAATGCCACTTATATTGTGATGATCCCAAAGGTGAAGAGTCATCGGAAGGTGTCAGAGTGTAGACCCATTAGTGTTTGTAATGTCATTTACAAAATCATCACAAAGTCAATAGCAAACCGAGTCAAATCTCATTTAAGAAAGATTATATATGACGAGCAAAGTGCTTTTGTATCAAGGCAGCTTATTACCGATAATATTATTGTAGCTTTCGAGACCATGCATGCCATTTGTAGGAAGACAGGGGGACAAAAAGGTATAATGGTACCAAGGCTTGAAATGAGCAAAGCTTACGATCGAGTCGAGTGGCCCTTTCTTCTTGCAATAATGAGGAAGCTAGGTTTTTCTAATATTTGGGCAAATCGGATCATGAATTGTGTGTCGCCGGCGCATTTTTCTTGGTTAATGGTGCTACAGTTGGAAGTGTGGTACCGAAGAGAGGACTTTGACAAGGTTGTCCTTTATCTCCATACCTTTTTCTCCTTTGCGCGGATGGTCTTTCTAGTTTATTTCGATCAATTGAAAGGTGCAGGAGATTGGAAGGTATAGCTTATTGTCACGTCCCAAAAGAGCTCTTATTGAGAGGTGGGCAGCCCAGGATTTAAGTACTGCTTTTCGGTCCTTTACCTAGCCGATGTGGGACTTTTTGGATGTTACACCCTCCTCCACCCAATCACGTGACGCCCCCGTCACGGATCGGCTCCCCTGAGGGTCCCACTGGACCATGGAGAATCCACACAACAGGCAGGCAGTACCCCGCTCTGATACCACTTGTCACGTCCCAAAAGAGCTCTTTTGGGACGTCCCAAAAGAGCTCTTTTGGGACGTCCCAAAAGAGCTCTTTTGGGACGTGACATTATGCTAGGGGAGCTCCAAGGTATGATCTCGCATCTAGTCAAGTTATCAATATGTAGAAGTCTGTTATTAGCCTTAGCCCGAATATGGCGTTAGAAGTTCAAGGTACGATCTTAGATTTTTTTGGGTATTCTAGATAATGACTCACATGACATGTATTTGGGACTACCATCCTTTGTGGGTCGAAATAAGAGGACGACTTTTAGTTGTACCTGTGAGAAAAAATGAAAGAAACTCCAATTGTGGAAGGGTAAAATGTTTTCGGTTGGGGGTAGAGAAATTTTGATAAAGGCTATGGCCCAAGTTGCCTCTACTTATGCAATGAGTATTTTTAAAATACCCTCTACCTCTACTTGATGCCCCCGTATTCTTTAATGGCTAGAGTGCTTAAGGTGAGATATTCCCCTTGCACAAGTTTCTTAGAGGCAAAGGGAGGGTGCAATCCATCATATGTGTGGCAAAGTATCTTATGGGGAAGAGGTACACTTGAATATGGCATAAGATGGAACATAGATAATGGGATAAATGTTAGACTCTTTAAAGATCCTTGGCTCCCGAGGCCGAATTTATTTCGTCCCATTATGAAACGGAGGAAAGAGTAGGAGAACATGAGAGTGGCAGATCTGCTGCGCCACACGGGTTGGAACAGACAGGCTATTAAAGACACCCTTTGGCCGGTAGACCATGAGGTTATTTGGAGTATTCCGCTTAGTGTTCCACGGAGAAAAGATTTCTTGGTTTGGCATTTCGATAGACGAGGGAGATATTTGGTGAAATCGGGGTATGAGCTAGAAATGGAACGCAACAATATAGCAGATGGTTCGACTAGGAGAGGTGATCCTCCATGGTGGAAAGCGTTATAGGGTGTAAAGGTTCCTGGCAAGATTAAGATACATATATGGCGGGCTTTTCATGATGCGATTCCGGCTCGGGTCCCTTTGTCCATGCAGGGTGTTAGAATTGTTATGGGCTATGCCAAATGTAAGGAGAATTTGGAAGACAGCTCACATGCGTTATGGTACTGTCTGGAGGCACAAGAGGTATGGAATAATACTTCAATTTGGCAAATCCTTGGAACCTTTCAGGGGGCCGTTTTTGTGATCTGTGTGTGCATTTAGCCAAGCATGGGAAAACAAGAAGTTGTTGCTGCCTTTTGCATGGTCACGTGGAGTATTTGGCTTGCCAGAAATAAATGGGTGTTTGAAGGCAAACAAAGAGTGGCTAACAAGATGGTAGGGACTGCAGGACGCAGTTGGGGAGATTACCTAATGGCAAATAAACTAGAGGGAAGGTCTGCAGAGGATGTAAGATGGTAAGACATGGTTGGAAGCCACCTTGTGAAGGACGAGTGAAGATAAATGTCGATGTTGCAGTAATGAGAGTTGATTTCATCGGCCATTGGTGTTGTGGTGAGAGATGACCGTGGAGCAGTCATTTGTGCTTCGTCAAAGCGGATATTTAGGCGGTTCTCTCCTCACCTAGGAGAATGTTTTGCAGTAAGGGAAGGGGTTTGGATAGCAATGGCTCACAATTTGAAGAATTGGAGTGTTGAGACGGATGCTTGTAACGTTTTCAAGGCAGTTCAGAGTCCGGCTCCTCATGCTCCCGAATCCAATGTCATTGAGGACATTAGAGATGTCTAAAGTAACTTTAGGAGTGGCGATTTTTGCAACACAACCCGGGAGGGGAATTGTGTAGCTCGCTCTCTTGCTAAATATGCTATGTCTAAGAAGGTACCGACATTGTTTAGTTTGGTTCTATTTCGTCGTTTGTTGGGTCCATTGTTCAGTCGGACATTTTAAGTAATAAATGATATTCAGTTTCCTTTAAAAAAAAGAAAAAAAAAAACCAATAACATTATTAATAGCAGCAAACGAGAGTAAAAAAGCATTCAAAATAGCACATAGAAAATGAAATTATAAATTAAAAAGAAACACATTTGGAAGAAGTTATTTTAATTTGAAAGAATTTATTTTGATATGGTAAAACGACATGACAATAAAGAAGCAAAAGAAAAGAAATATAGCTAAAGAATTAAAAAAAAAAAGTTGTTTAATTTTTTTTGAAAGGATAATTTTTTTTGAGGGGTATAGAATTAAAAATTTGGAAAAAGACAAAAGCTACCTTGAAAAAGCAAAAAATAATCTCTTTCAAAAAAAGAGCAAAAAATAATAATAAAAAATGGAAGAAAACGGAAGTCCAAAAAAAAAATAGTTAAAGGATGGGGTGAAAAAAATTTTAAAAAGAGACATATTTCAGGAAAAGAGTATATTAGACTGTCTATATATCTGCAACATTCATATGATGTATATCTCATTATATCTATTCAAAATCAAAATTAATTACGTAAGTCCTAATGGACAAACCTTCTGAACATGTCTAAAGAAATAAGTAGACAATCACATAACCAAATTATTTAGACAAGTTAGTTTATAACAACAATGATAATCAAAATAATCCCAAACATAAATAAAAAGACATGAACATTAGATGTGACTATTTAATGTAGTAAAAAAAAAACTCTAACTTAGGAAAAAACCACAGGTGCTAAGTATACGAATTGATTATGCCTTGACGAAGTCTTCAAAGCTATCAATCGATTCGACTGAAGGTTGTTGAACCATTGTAACATGGGTCCTTTTAAGCTTTGTGCAAATAATTTACATATCATCTCATCAAGAATGTTGTTAGGAATATTGGTCGCACTTATCACGTTCTTGTATTGCAAGGATGGCCCTTCAGGTATAAGGTTCCATTGAACCGAGTGAACACAGGGTTGTCATATTTTGATGGGACAATCATTGTGATATGCCTGGTGAACTGAGTCTCTCGGATCCCCTTTAAGACCTCATAGAGGGCTAATGTTTTGCTTGTCATCTTCGACACTTTCTAATCGATCTTCTCCTCAACCAACTTCGTGTTTTGATCAAGCATTTCCTTCATCATCTGCTATATGGCCTCTACAGTTAATGGCATGCTGGCTGTGGCAGTTATTGTAGGTTCTTAAGTCACTTGATATGTGACTAGATTGTTGCATTAATGTGCGGCTTCTTTTTTTCGCTTAGGGGATTCTCAACTTTTGGTGCTCGTTGTTGTAGCTGGTGGTTCTCCTTCCAATGTAGTCAAAGGATGCATTCAATTCGTGGGGCTAAAAGCTGACTGCTGTCTGGGTGCCTAGGAGTCTAGTATTGCCATGATGCTAATGGTCCCGTTGAATATCCGAGATACGGGTAGTAGTAATACGAGTAATCTGCACATTCTGGGAGGTGATTTGGCTTCTGAGCGATTGGTTCTCACTGCTGACCTCTTTGAGGCATTGGTTTCTCTCCTAAACACAAGTCACATGCTCCTATTATAAGGCCTTTAGACTTCCGACTTCGGTAGCAAGCAAGCTCACTTGCTTGTCTCTGTCCAATGTTGTCGCTAGAAGTGCATCTGTGCGTCCTTCAATCTCTAAAGTGGCATTTAGTGGAATCTCATGACTAGTGTTTGTGTCATGTGCCATTGCTTGCTATGATAAAGTCGGCTGCTAGGATTCCTTGAGTTGGCGATCAGAGGGCCCCACGGTAGGCATGAAATTATAGACGTTAGATCTACAATTAAATCAGATAAAGTTAAAACGAAATTCATATACTAATTTAAGTTAATTGGGCCCTTGGATCACAGTTATTAGGTCATAGCATGCTCAAGAATTAGGTTAGTTGCATAATAATAATAGCCAGAAATGCTAATAAAAATAAAATAAAATAAAGTAAAAAGATACCACATAAAAGATTCATAGTAGTTCACTCAAATATTGAGCTACGTCTACTATTGAGGAGCTTCCTTACTAATGAACCTTTTTTACAAGTTACAACATCTCAAATACACAAAGTGCAATTAAATCGATAATTAGATTTTTCAAAATGAGAGGTAAGTGAAGCAGTACATTAGTAGGAGTTTTCTGTAGAAATCTAGAATTCCCTTCAAATGACATTCCCAGCCTATATATAGACTTCTCACAAGAAAGTGGGTTCTCATTAGTGGGAAGTAGGTCTAAATAGTACTTGGTGGAGTAGGACAAGTATCAGTTGCTCATTGGCCACAAATTTCAGGCCACCTTTTCTTGATCTCCCATGTTAGCTAGCAGATCTTGACCTCCATTCAGTTACTACTCATTCCAAATCGAGCAAATCAACCAAAACGAGTATAGAGTTAGATATTCTACCATATAATACTTGTTTAGTCTAAACTGTTCGAATTGAATATATATCAAACTTAAAATAGATGCTGAATCGAATCATCTTGAACCATTCGTGGTAAGCATATCGAGCACAAATCCGCTCCAAACCACATCACACGTGACGAGCATACCTAATGGGCTTGCTCGGTTCGTCACATACATTCAACCATGCTCTTGTTGGGCCTCAACCTTGACCTGATCTAGGCTATTCGAATCGGACCCAACAACGTGACCAAGAAATTTTAAAATGTTTATTATAAACGACATGTCGTTTAGTAGTTTGAGAGACGAAATGGATGTGTCCTTCACATACACGACAACAAGCTGTAGACTACAACTGCACCAGTGTCCAGTCCTTCAGACAACATGGGCCCACTTTTCATGTCCCAATCTGACGTGTACGATCGAGATTCAGCCACATAATTCCAGTAGCACATACCGTATCCTTGCTTTGACCTCAAAAATGCCCCTACGAATATACCAAAAAATTCACACTAAAAAAAAAAAAAAAGAACTATCAAGGAAAAAAATTAAAAAAGAAAAAGAAAAAAATGGGTTCGGTGAGCCGAGTGCTGCTCTGTAAATCGTCGTTGCTGGTGTTGTTAATGCCCACACTCTCTTGTCGTTCCTCTCAGCTCAGATTCAACTCCGCCGCAGCCCGCACTCCGTCACCCAAGCATCACTATCATCGTATGGCCACGGAGGCATCCTCCTCGCCGTCACCGCGAACAGGCGGTGACGCTACCAATCCTTCCGCTTCATCATCATCGTCGTCTTCTTCTTCTTCTACGTCTGTTTCCGCTGCGATTGATTTTCTCTCTCTCTGTCACCGACTCAAGGTAAGCAAAGACGAACAAAAGATGTTATTTTGCGTTTCTGTTCTAGTGTTTGGATGCCGAGAAAATGAGGAAAGGTAGGTGGATAATGGAAAATTTTGTCTTTTTTGTTGGGAGGAAAGACGACAAAGAGAGAGGGATGGGTGAGAAGAGACGTGAAGGATCCTGAATCTATTGCGGATCATATGTATCGAATGGGACTCATGGCGCTCATTGCTCCGGATATTACCGGTGTCGATCGTGACAAGTTAGGATTTTTCTTACTTTTCTTTCTTTTTGCTTTGTTCTTATCTTTTTTTTTTCCCTAAGTTTTTCTCTCTTCCTCATTGTTTCAGGTGTATAAAAATGGCTATAGTTCATGATATTGCGGAAGGTGAGAACAAATTTCTTTTTTCTTTTTTTTTCCCTGAATATGAAGAAATACCTTTGAAAATTATTGAAAAAGAAAATCTTCAGTTGGTGAAATTGATTTGTTTAAGCGTTATGCAATGCTAATTTCTTAATTTTGAATTGAGTAATGAAGTAAGAACAATGGAACCATGATCATTGTGATACGTCATTTTCCTCCTTAACTTTTAAGAAGAATCATTCTTGTCTATATTAGTTAATTGTCTTTTACCTTCTTGTCGGACTTTTCTTTCTATGAATAAATGTTACTCTTTTTCATAATTATAATTTGTTCTAGTAGCAAAAAGGCAGATATTAGGATCCACTGTCCATTGACGGTGATGTAATTTTTTTTTTCTTTTTATGGTTATTTAGGACTCAATTATGTTGTTCTTTAGTGAATTTTTCGAGTTTGTGCTTGTATTTTTTGTTGAATATTTTTGAGTTTGAGTTTGTAAGTTGTTGTCTTTTACCTTATTAATTTCGCCGAGTAGCCATTGTTGGGGACATTACCCCAGCTGACGGGATATCGAAGACTGAGAAGAGCCGGCGTGAGAGGGAAGCATTGGATCACATGTGCAAATTGCTTGGTGGAGGGTCAAGAGGTATTTTATTTGTTAAAAAGTCTCTCATCAGGGTACCAGAAGCCATTAATTGTTTATTATCTTCTCACTACTTTATCTGATTGGAAAATGTTTGTCAGCTAAGGAGATAGATGAATTGTGGATGGAGTATGAAGAGAATTCTTCCCTGGAAGCTAAAGTTGTCAAGGACTTTGACAAAGTATGCAACAAGTTTGTTTCTTTCTTGTCTAATGCTCCTTTTAAACTATCTTTTTGTTTAATATTTAGTGTATGTGCCATTATAATAATGAAAGGAAGAATTCAAAGTCCTTATGATGATGGATTATGAGTCTCTCAATTATGCTTCTCGTGTCGTTTGCATAACACATTTTACAATGACTACTTGCCACTTCCCTAATATATAAGACTTTTTTTGTTTTTTTTTTTGAAACAAGAAATGGATATATTATTAGAATATGAAAAAGAGTAAAAAGAAAAGAGGAAGAGATTAGGAGCCCAGCTTCTAACTAGTTCTAAAAAAATCAGGCCGCTGAACTCTTTGTCCCTATATACCCACAAAGAAACCCAAAATTTGATTCTATCCGATAAAACAGAAATATCTTCCTTACGGTCATAAAAAATCCTTTTATTCGTTTCCAGCCAAATTCCCCGAATACTAGCTAAGATGGCGTTTTTCCAGAGGATTTTTCCTTTAGAACTATGTGAAGCAAATCCTTGCATTCCCTGGGAAAAACCTTAACAAAATCAAACTCATTTAAGAACAGGAACCAAATCTGCTGAGAAAATGGGCAATGGAGGAATAAATGATTTGCTGTTTCTTCATGATTTCTGCATAAAACACACCAACCTAATCTAACGTATAAGACCGTTTTATAGACTCTGGCTCATTAACCTTTCCCCAATTCACAATTTCAACAGCAGTGATAGGGAACAAGAATATGTGTGTGTGTGTGTGTGGCCCTTAGGATCTTTCAATTATCCGACCATCTACTAATATTAATGTTTGGTACCACTCCGAAGCTGCAGGAAAATATATCCTATTCATGTCAGCTTTAGAAAATTTGTAAGTTGGGTAGATGGAAGATCTTTGAATAATTCTTCCTTGTTTAGGAGGTGTTGTTGGAAGGTGCATCTAGGACAAATAATTAAATTCTTTGGTCAATTTTACAAAAAAATGAAAGGCATAGAACTTGAGTTGAGTCGTCTTCTTTAGTCAACATACTATTTATTCATAATTTATGCTTTTAATTTGTTCATCTATAAAATTGATGCGTATGCTGGATCATCTCGATTCGTGATTATTAATAATCTGTTTTCCTGTTCAGGTGGAGATGATACTTCAAGCATTGGAATACGAAAGTGGTGAGGCCTTTTTCTGTCGGTAATTCTGTTTCACAGTAGTACAGATTGCATGCATATACTAAAGATCTGCAGATTGTTGGTAGGATCTGAATTCTATTTGTGTGAAAATTTTGATATTTGCAAGAGAGGATTTTGAATGATCTAAGTAACTTTTTGCATGAAGTCAGGGCAGAGATACTCCAATCTTTTGTTTCTACTTGTTATGCATTCATAAATTCAGTCTAATTTCGGATGGGCACGGCACTTTCAAATATTGCAATTGATTACAAAAAAAAGCTCCTATTTTGTTCAGCTCGTTCTTGTGGACTGTAACCTCAGTTTCCTGGTCAATTTTTCTTTGGAATTTTCTAGTATATTGTTTGCTTTTCATGGTCAATATTGACGACTTAAGAGACCTCTTAGTACTCATTATGGTCCTTGTACTTTTCGTATGTTTCTTTTGGACTCGTCACATAATTGTTATCATATTGCTAGAACGTTAGTTACTGATCAAAGAGATGTGTTTATGTTTGCATCTCTAGCATCAACTTAATTACTGAGAAATAATCCCTCTGGTTTGCAACATCGTCAAATATGAAACTTAATTGAATATATTGGTGGCTTTGTGCAGAGCAAGGAAAGGACTTGGATGAGTTTTTTCAGTCAACTGCTGGTAAATAATCTCTCTCTCTCTCTCTCTCTTAATCATAAGGTCTCAGAGTTTACATGTGAATTTGGATTTATAAAGTATGATGATGATCTCTATCGGTGATATATAGCATTACTCTTTCTAAAAGCTGGCTTGCTTGTGTTTTTAAACCAAGTTAATTCGAAACTCTTCACAGGGAAGTTCCAGACAGAATTAGGCAAGGCCTGGGCCTCAGAGGTAGCATCAAGGAGGCAAAAAGAAGGCTAATTTCTAGATTTAGTTCAACTTTAATGTTGGGGTTTCAAAGAGAGTGGCCGTTTTCCAAAGCCTTTTTTCTAGTAAATGACGTTTCTATGACTTTGAATCTTGCTAACAACTGTCTAATTGTGGTGCTGCTGACGATGGAGAGTTGAACTTGACGGTCTTGGTGGTAGCACCATCCTGGCAATGGGGGGACTTCGTTTATTTACAAGCGGTCACGCAGCCTACTAATCCCTTACTTACAAGTTGCTAGCATTCACTGAACTTATTATTCGCCAAATTGTCATCAATTAACTTCTTTTTTTTTTTGGTTGGTAGAAAAATCAATAACTCAATTATCAAAAGCAAAGATTCTTCTTGTCCACCAAAAAGGAGGGGGAAAAAAAAAAAGGAAAAGAAGAAGAGAAAGCAGGATTCTTGTTTTCTTCTTTCCTTTTGTACCAAGTAACAGTAGTACTTGATATTATATCTTGCTACGAATTATCTTTAATTTTTCAATCGTAGATGTTGAGTTTGAACAACATGAACTTTCAAGCCACAGGCATAGAAGGGAGATTTTTTTTATTTTTTTTATTTAAGCAGGACAGCCAGTTAACATTCATATGCACACACATGAGACTTATGAACTACAAAATAATATATATATATATATATATATATTATTTATATGAAACCCTTGGGTTATCTTCTAGAAACAAGCAGTGCTCTCAACTAGTTTGTTTAATTTTTTTGTTGTCAACTTCTCAGCATGGACTTCATTCCCTTGACATTCATACCTGTAAAAATCAAAACATGATGTTTAGCTCATTTGGAATAATAATAATAATGATAATAAAAATTAGGCCATGGAAAATAATGATTTTGAATTTTGGGTATTGTTATTCTTACCTAGAAGGCATGGATATCAAAGGGCTCAAGCTTTGTGCAAGCTTAGCAGCTTCTTCTTCTGTATTAACAATCTGATTAAAGCAAAAGTACCTCCCACTTGTAGACCGATCCTCAAAAGCTCGTATGTGAACATCAGCTAGAAAGTTCACATCAACAAATGCTAACACCCCATTTTCATACATTTGAGCCGCTCCTATAAGAAAATTTGAACGTGCACCTTATTATTATTATCATTATTATTTTGAAAGGACCTGGTGTTTTAGGCATTCCTTTTTTTACCCAAAAAAGAAGGAAAAAAAAATTATAACTAAGCCATTACAAACATGATGGTGCTCCCCCGTTTAAAAAAATTATAATTGTGCTACCATTAAAAAAATTAAAATATGAGTTTTTTCGGTAGTGTCCGTCCTTAATAGGAAAAAAAAAATTATAGCTTTGTTACTAGTTCTAGTTTTTCGAGGAACACAAATATATATATATATATATATATATATATATATATATATATATCTATATCTCACAAGAAGAAAATTGAGAAGTTGCAAAGGATTGTATACCATTGAGATAGGACATTGTGGAGAGAGGATTTTCTTGAGCGACAGCAGGGCCAAGAACCAGTCCAGCGTTTATGGAAACCATGTTCAGCATTCGGTCCATGGCTAAAGCCCAAGCAGCCTTTTCTGAAAGTGTCTTAGCCAAGGCTTGCCACAACTGTCCAGAAAAATATTTCCAGAAAAATATTACAGTAGGTAAATTTATTCGAAAGATACTTTCAAAAATAAAATATAATCTTTCAAAAATCAGAGATATAGCAGGTTAAAATTATATATATATATATATATATATATATTTATCGAAAAATAATTGTCCTTAAAAAGTAAATTTAACATATATGGATTTATGACTCTTTTGCTTAGTTTAAATATTGCTATTGGTTACATAGCTCCAAGTATAAGCACTTAAGCTAAAAGGAAAACATTAAAATTAAAATTCAATCCAATATTCAAAATATTTTAAAACTATATTTAATTATATAGTAATTATTTTAATGATATTATTTTGGGACATATGCAAAATATTTACAAATTAGAATTATATTTTAATTCAACAAACATAATTAGTTGCAACTTTTGTTCTTTTGTTTCTTGTTTTTTCTTTTTCTCTTTTTAATAAATAGGAGATAGAATTAAAATTTTTAGTCCTATATTTCTATTCTCCACTAAGTACAATGCATATTGATCATGATGCTTTAGCGTTGTCACGACAATTATGAATGTTACACCAAAAAACAGCAACCATTAAACAAGAAAAAACAAGCGGAAATGGCCCAACTGGACATGAAAGAGACCTAAAGAGAATAATAATAATAATAATAACAACACGGATTAATGAGACAATTGGCTCAATTATATTTATTGAATTAAAATATGATTCTAATTTGTAAAAATTCTATAAATGTCTCATAATGATATCATTAAAATTATTTATATGTAATTATATAGTACAATATGTAATATCATTAAGAACATATTTAAGATATTTTAAATATTATGTTAGATTTTAATTTCATAACAATAATTTGAACACGTATTGTAATTTTTTCTAACAACAATTCCCATTCCAACTTCAAAAGATAAATTAGAGGACCAAAAAAGGGGCCCAAAAAAATAAAGAAAAAATAGAATAATAATAATAATAATAATAAAAGGAAATCTCTGTGCCTGACTAGATCATTCATTTTGGAATTGATCTTTCTTTCGTGAATATTCCCTCATAATTTTTTTACTATATTCAAAATCATAATTTTCTCAAAATTTAAGTACATATATATTGGCCAAAAAAAAAAAAAATCATCCAAGTCCAGATACATTTCATTTATTTTCCCTACACCAATCATAATCCTCTTGGGGATATAAAATATCAAGATCACTAGCATGTGAAAAGACACTACCAAACACCCTTCTTTTTGTTAGAAAAATCACTTTTTGACTCCCTCAAGATCACCCGTTCATAAAAAGCTACAAACAGCATTTATTTACCTTGTCAAGCATGGCATTTCAATCTCCTGCGCACAGAGAATATCTTCTCCAAGCAAACAAAATGGTGTAGATTTTTCTTTAAAAAATATACATTTTGAAGCTAAAATATTAAGTACACGTCGAGCTCAAATCTCAATAATTAAATAAAGTCCAACAATGATCTTAGTATTGGTTGAATTTTTCAGATTTCATGGGTTCACAGATCAGTTATTTTCCCTTTTTTAATCTTTTTTATTGATCTTTTTTAATTTCAATGGCTTCTACTTTTCCTTCAATCATTAAATAACTGAAAAATAATTCACATGTACATCTCAAAAGCTTAAAATATATTATAGTTATTTAACTTCTTAAAAAGTAAAGTACTTAAAACTCAATAAAAAAAAAACAAAAAAAAGCTACATAATTAAAAGCCGAACCTTGAGTTTTCTGCAAAATTCCTGATTACTCCAAGAACTCTCATCAATATCTTTCTCTGAAGAGATGTTCTCTCTCCAAATTGCAGCAGTCAAAGAAGAAGTGAACACAATTTTCTCAATACTCTCTGTTTGCGCACACGCTTCCACCACATTAATGACTCCTCTTACCTCCCAATCCACCAATTTGGCCTAATCAATCCACAAAAAATAGAAAATTGAAAATAACCCAGAAGAAATTTCAAGTTTTATTATTATTTAATGGAAAAAAAAATCACTTGAAACGAAAACCTTACATCGTATCCATGTGGATTATCTAGACAGCAGAACAAACCATTACAGCCCTTCAAAGCCGAAACAATTGAATGGTAATCAAGAATTTCAAAAGTAAAAACTGACAATTTTTCTTCCACTTTCTCCATTTCCTTGAGTTTCTTCTCAATCTCTGATTCTCCTGTGGCATAACAAGAACAATTAAGAATCCCAAATCACAGAACAGAACATAAAGTCAAAAGGGTCTAAAGAAGATGAGCAAACGAAGAAAGAGAGAATTAAAAAAAGAAAAAAAATTTAAAGTACTCACCAGGGTTCTTATGCATAGCTGCATGAACTGAATAGCCTCTTCTCAACAACCCTTTGATGATCCAAAATCCCACGTAGGTTGATGCATCAAGAACACAAACAGCAGGCTTTTCGCAATCCATTCGCGCTCGTTTTGCTTCTTGTATTCGTCTAGTTTTGTTTTTGTTCTCTTTTTTTTTTTGTGTTATTTTTCTTTGTATATTAATGAAAATGAATATCTACTTCTTTTTATATGCAGAGAGAGATATATATTTGTGATTAGATGAAGGTAGACAGGTACTACAAATAGACGACTTGAATAAGTTGGTGAACTATTTTGCCACACGTTCCTAGCTACTCACCATTTTATATTGCAAAAGACTTTTCGCCATCTTGAACCTTTTATTTTCTTTTATTTTCTTTTTTGTTTTTAATGATTACTATTTTCTAGCCAAACATCCTATTAGTTTGAATAAAGAAGGGTAGGTTTTGGAAGCTCATGAAATTCGGCATGCATGCGTCTAACAGTCATGCTAGGTTGTACGGTTCCAAATTAAGGGCCTTTGCCTGTAAATTTAGCCCAAAAAAAGGACCAAGTATTGTGTGACAAGTCATTACTTTCTTGAATGGAATTGGAATGGGATAGAATTTGGACTACAAATAGTAGGAATGCATGCCATTTCGTGAAGGTCATTATGTTTTTTGTTCACCATGGTTGAATTGACATTTGTTTTTATCAAAGAAAATGCCTTTTATTTTTAAACTTTAGTATGTATAATAACATTGTATGGAAAGCAGCTTGAGTAGAAAGAATAGTTTATGAAAAATGTTGCGACATACTTGTGTTGAGCATAACAACTAATAAATAGGTTTTTCAATTATTAGATCTATTTTCTTTTAGGATTATAGTATAATTACTCTCAAATTATTTGATTCTTGAACTTTTAATTACTTTTCAAGCTTTTATTATTATTATTATTTTGCTCTTTTAGTCTCTTGCGATAAATTTGGCAAATGACTTCCTAAAATTTCTCGGAAATATTCACATCTCAAGTACTTAACAACTCAAAGTTTAACAAAAATAATTATCTTAAATGCAAAATGCTTTCGTTTTTAAGCGTTTGACGATAGTAAAGTATTTTGTATTTGATGTAACTAGTTCCATAAAAATTTTAGTTACTATGCAACTAAGATGTGATTAATTATACGAGATTTCAAAAATTCTTTATCAATTTTAGTGTTAAAGACTAAAATGACAAAAAAAAAACAAAAATTAAGGGAGTAATTTATGGAAATTAAAAGTTTAGATATTAAAATAACAAAATGCTTTGCAATTAATTCAAGAACTAGCAATGCTAAAAAAAAAAAAAAAAAAACAATTGTCTGGCGTCTTAAGCCGTCTTTAAGTTAGTGGTTACCTGCTGAGAGTCTTTTTGCTTTCAAAAAATAAAAAAACGTGCTTTGTAAGACGGCAAAACTGTTGGGAGTTTTTGCAAATAAATTATTGGCTTTTTGCATGATTGGACACAGAAGTTCTTGTCATTTAAGCTAAATGTAAATGGAGTGGACTCCACTTTGGCCACTCACTAATCAAGCTTTCAATGCTTGTTTATGCCAATTTGCAACCCCCATTCTATTATTGCTTCTTAGGTACAGGGACCCGGCATCTATTTATGGAATTTCTTTAAACTTTCACATAGAAAAAGAAAAGAAAACCTTTGGAATCTTAACTGAACATCCGTACAAAAGTATTATGGTTTTAAGAAAATTGCATAAAAGCGCAACCTGGAGGCTGGAAGGCGTAGGCAAGTAGGCAGGTCACAAAAATAACAAGCATGTGGTCATGACTGGCAATCTACTGTTGATATATTATTATGGGTTTCACCTTGTTTGAATAAAAACTTTTGATTCAAATATTATGACAGATATTTTAGTTACTTTTACATTGTTTATTTTACATTGTAATATATGATAGTTCTTGATTAAAACAAATTGACTTGAATCAATATACCAAATATCCTAGATATGTATGCGTGTATGCAGTTTTTTTAGCATTATTATAAATCTGTATATACAGTTTCTAGCATTTGTGGCCCCAAATTTTTGGGTTTTGTATTTATTGTTCCTGAACCTCTTGTTTTATAATTTAGTCCTTAAAAATAAGATTTAACCCTAATTGTTAAGGAGAGAAGATTTTTTAAGAATTTATTACGACTATTTCAAAGACTAAAATTACCAAAAACAAGCATTAAAAAAATGACTCTGAATTATCTTTGTTCTTTTTTTGGGCTTGCTTGCTTTAAGGCAATGTCCTCTTTATATTAGGTACCACCAGGCAAACTTTGTGTGAAAAGAAGGGTGATTTAGAAGCAGTTGATTAAAATGCGCCTTATTTGGTAGCACGCAAAACATGATGGATATGGTCTCGCATATACACCAGAAAATGAATAACAGATTGAAAACAAAACTTCAGAAGTCTTGGAACGTTTTATTGCATAACCTACCTCCAATTAGCCAGAAAAACCAGTTCAGCGCTCCACACAAAAAGCATACAAGTTGACCAGAGCCAACGCAGTCTATTTTCATCCACGTGAATAAGCTTGTTGCTTGGTATGCTCAAAACAAGTGCTATTTCCACGAATTCACCCCAACTATATAAGTAACAGTGCCACCCCACCACATGATTCGTAATAGAATTTTCAAACTCGCTATAATTAGCAATCATCATGTCATGCTAGAACATATACCACATCCAATTGGAATGAAAGGTAAATTCCCATTTTTCATTAAATGGTAAAAAGTGATAATGAAAAAGTAACATACAATTTCCTAAAAAAAAAAACCAAAATTTTAGACACTTGGGACTATACATAAAAATTCTCTCATTCTATCCTTGAGATTAGGCTTTGTCACTTCAAATATGTGGTTCAAAGAATTAAAAAGGCACGCAAAATACATGTCTGTAAGATGAATATAATTTGGGGACATGAGATACTATCCACTCACCGTGTTTGTATAAGATGTTCAAACCAAATTTGGGACATGAGATACTAGTGTATGGTTCAAACTCCAATCACCATGTTTGGCTTCAAAAGAATGTAGAAGGGTGGAGAACTACCCTTGTTCTAACTTTTCTCCAAAAGAATGGTTCTCAGCAACTTCTGAACAAGCACGGTGGAAAGTGAAAAGAAGGAGCATGTTAGAAGTAATGCAGCTAGAGAATCCAAGACAAATAACTCAGAAGGTCAATGAAATCTCATTTCTCAAAACCGTTTTCTCTTGTTATGCTTTTTTTTTTTGTTTTGGCTGGATATTTGTGTCATTTGATGTACATAAATGCTCGATATTGAGATTAGTTCAAATGACAGAGCGACTTATGTATAAGAAGGTAGTGCTAGTATATCCCACGTTAAAGAGGAAAAAAGAAAAGAAAAGAAAAGAAAAGAGCAAAACAAATAGCAATGCGACTTGCACAGCAGAACCCTTAGCAGAGTAAACAAATAGGATTGTAATTTGATGATGATGCTCAGCACACATGAACCCCTTGTGAGTAAGTCTCTATAATCGGGGTAAAAAGAATAAAAAAAGGGGTGGGGTTGGATTGCCAAGATTTTGCATTCATTAAGCACTTTAGATTATTATAATTGAGTACGCCTAGGAACAAAGTTCAGTTTTCAATTCAAAGAAGTCATGGATGAAAAGAAATGGCAAATGCATCTCAGGAATGAGAAACATGTAAATCTTGTTATAATGTCTCGCTCTGTACAAATCTAATTTTCTCCAATTGAACATGATGGAGAGGACAACAAACACAAATATTGGCACGATAAGTTTAAGTTTTCAGCGCATAATCAAGCAGTACACTTCATAATTATGGAGTGGGGAAAAAAAGAAACTATTCAGAGGATAAAACTACAATTTCATAAATCAATAAAAGTTGAAGGTCAATATCTGTTGGGGGGTAAGACTACCTTCAGATGATGTGGCATGATCTTGATATCTAAGGGTACATGCGGCCATGCATCGGGAGGATAGAGTAAAAAATTATCTGGCTTGCTGGTATAAATATCTGCATATTGATGTATATGATACGCAAAAGCAGATTTGAATGGACTCCCAAATGTGAAGAAGATTTTCAGCAGTTAAAGATCCATCTTGGTCAAGCACCAATTCCTTCTAAGGTATTACCAGGTGAGAAACTCTACATTTACTTAGCCGTTTTAGAACATGCAGTTAGTTCAATGCTCGGAGAGGAAAGCCGAGTCTAGCTTCTAGTTTACTACACGAGCAAATGTTTCCTAGATGCCAAAACTAAATATACTAACATGGAAAAGCTTGCATTGGCACTAATAATAACAGTTAGAAAACTTCCACATTACTTCCAAGAGCATGCAGTTGATGTCCTCACCAACTACCCATTGAGACAAGCACTTCAAAAGCCAGATACTTCTGAATGGTTATTAAAGTGGGCCATGGAACTAAATGGTTTTCACATCAATTATGTTCCGAGGAAGGCAATTAAAGCCCACTCCTTAGTAGATTTTGTTCGCTGCTCGACCAAATATTGAACAGATGCAAAGAGAACCAGAGACTCCCAAGCAGAGGCTATATGTTGATGGGTCATCTAATGAACACGGTGCTGGAGTAGGCGTCATACTGGTAAGCCTCGAGGATTACAAGATAACCTCAGCCATCAGATTTAAATTCAGAGTATCTAACAATAAAGCTGAGTACGAGGCCATCCTTGCGGGGTTAAGACTGGCCAAACATATAGAGGTAAGCTCAGTAACTGTCTATATTTATTCACAGGTCGTTGTAAGCCAAATAAAAAAAGAATACGAAGCTAGGAGAGAATGAATGGTTACATACCTGAATAAGGTAAATGACATACTGAAAAAGTTTGAAAGCCATAAATGATAGAATTTATTAAACATCTAATATGCAATAAACAAAGGCATAAAAGATTAAATGCGGAAACGTGAAAAATTTGTTACCTCCCGTCATTGCAATATCTTGAGAACTGAGTGTTTTGTACTGAAAAAGATTTGAATATTTTCTAAACCTTAATAATCTCTAACCGATGGTGTATTTCTGAAGAGAGATTACAGGCTTAGGGGGACCCAAGACGTTTTAAATGTCTGATATTTTGTCTGAAAAAAAAAAAATAACTCTGTCCATCACAGAGTTTTCCTTTTAAACGTAAAATTTGGACAGTTAAAAATAAAACAGTTTTTTTAAAATTTTTATAACCGTTTTTATATCGATAGGAATTATGAGTCATAATAAAAGATATTTTCTTTTATTTTATTTATTTATTTATTTATTTAACATTTAAATAAAAATAAAAAAATTCTAATATTCTCTCACTTGGCCCATATATTCCATCATCCAACACAATAAGAAACAAAATACATGAATCATGGCGATAGGTCCTCTAAATGACGAGTATTATCTTCCATGTATCACAATGTATTATGTCACTTAAAACTAGCCCATATTACTTAATGAATAAACCTTATGTCTATTCTAGGTCCAACCATTAATGCTATTTCTCAAAATAAATGTATGTGTACACAAGGAAAAGACAAAAATGAGAAAGCATCACAAACAGAGTTTCATTAACATTAATATCCGTTCTTACAACGAAAGAAAATCACATGAGGGAACCAAGTCCCATTTTCTCTACATGATCCTTGAATTTCAACGGTGGCATGCCTTTTGTCAAGGGATCTGCAATCATCAATTCAGTGCTAATGTGTTCAATGACCACTATTTTCTCTTTAACACGTTCTCTTATGGCTAAATACTTGATGTCGATGTGTTTGCTTCGACTACCACTTTTGTTGTTCTTAGCTAAGAAAATTACAGCTGAATTGTCACAAGATATCCTCAATGGCCTAGAAATCGAATCAACAACTCTAAGTCCAGAAATGAAACTCTTCATCCATACACCATGCGAGGTAGCCACAAAACATGATACGAACTCAGCCTCCATAGTGGAAGTTGCAGTCAAGGTCTGTTTTGAACTTCTCCAAGATATAGCTCCACCAGCAAATACAAAAATGTATCCTGATGTTGATTTTTACGAATCAACACAGCCAACAAACTCTGAATCAGAGTAGCCAATCACTTCTAAATTCTCAGTTCGTCTGTACATAAGCATGTAGTCTTTGGTCCCTTGAAGGTACCTTATCATCTTTTTGCAGCTTTCCAGTGGTCCAGACCTGGATTATTCTGATATCTTCCCAACATCCCAATAGCAAATGCAATGTCAGGTCTTGTGCAGACCTAAGCATACATTAAGCTTCCAACAGCAGAAGCATATGGAATGTTTCGCATTTGTTCCCTCTCAAGGTCATTCTTTGGGCACTGATTCAAATTGAATCTGTCACCCTTCACAATGGGAGCTATACTCGGTAAACAATCTTTTATCCGAAATCTCTCTAAAACCTTGTTGACTTAGGCCTCCTAAGACAGACCCAAAGTACCTTTATATCTGTCTCTATGAATCTTAATGCCTATAACGAAGGATGCATCGCCCATATCCTTCATGTCAAAGTTTTTAGAAAGAAATTGTTTCACGTCATGCAGCATACCCTTGTCATTGGTTGCAAGCAAAATATCATCCACATAAAGGACAAGGAAACATATCTTACTCCCACTGATCTTTTAGTATATACATTGATCCATAATGTTCTCTACAAGTCCAAATGAAGAGATGACATCATGGAATTTTAAATACCATTGACGGGAGGCTTGTTTCAATCCATATATGGATTTCTTAAGCTTGCATACCAAATGCTCACCACTACTAGAGGAGAACCCTTCTGGTTGTTTCATGTAAACTTCTTCCTCTAGTTCACCATTGAGAAACGTTGTTTTCACATCCATTTGTTGCAATTCCAAGTCAAATTGCGCAACTAATGCCATAATAATGCGGAGAGAATCCTTTTTAGACACAGGAGAAAAGGTCTCCTTGTAATCGATTCCTTCCTTCTGAGTGAATCCTTTGGCGACGAGTCTTGCCTTATATCTTTCGATGTTGCCCAATGAGTCTTTCTTGGTTTTATAGACCCATTTACAACCTATGGCTTTTGCACCATCAGGCAACTCGACAAGATCCCAGACTCCATTAGATGCCATAGAATCCATCTCATCTTTCATGGCATCATACCAGAGTTTTGATTCTGCACAACTCATGGCTTGTGAAAACGTTTCAGGATCATTTTCGGCTCCAATATTATAGTCCGATTCTTGCAGATACACAACATAATCACTAGAAATTGCCGATTTCCTTTCTCTAGTAGATCTCCTTAATGTTGGTTCAACATTTTCCTGAGGAATCTGTTGTCCAGCTTGTTGCTCAATTGTTTCTAATGGTTCTTGAGCAATTTGACCTTCTAGATTATTATCAACAATTTGTGGAACCTCAATGATTGGTTGCATAACACTCGGTTGAACTATAGGAGTGCCATGAACTATGATCAACCTATCACTTGATGTAGATGGTTGAGCTTCAGTATGATCTCTTTCAGAAACTATGTTCCGAAATTGATCGCTCCCACTTATCAAGTCATTCTCAAGAAACTTTGCATTTCTTGATTCCACAACCCTAGTGCTGTGAGAAGGACAATAGAATCTATACCCCTTGGATTTTTCAGCATACCCAATGAAATATCCACTAATAGTCCTTGGGTCTAGCTTCTTTTCTTGTGGGTTGTAAACTCTCACCTCAGACGGGCATCCCCAAATGCGTATATGTCGCAAACTTGGTTTCCAACCTTTCCATAATTCAAATGGCGTCTTTGGGACAGCCTTGGTTGGAACTCGGTTCAATATATACGCAGCCGTTTTAAGAGCTTCAGTCCACAAGGACTTTGGAAGATTGGAGTTACTCTGTATACTCCGCACCATGTCCATTAATGTTCGGTTTCTTCTCTCTGCCACACCATTCTGATCTGGGGAACCAGGCATGGTGTATTGGGCTACTATCCCATGCTCTTGAAGAAACTTCGCAAATGGACCTTGAGCTTGTCCATCCTCAGTGTACCTACCGTAATATTCTCCACCTCTATCTGTTCTCACGATCTTTATTTGTTTACCGCACTGTTTCTCTACTTCAGCCTTGAAAACTTTAAAGGCGTCCAATGCTTCGTCTTTTGTACGAAGCAAGTAGAGATACATGTATCGTGAGTAATCATCAATGAAAGAGATGAAGTGTTTCGGACCATATGAGTCCATGTCTGGACTACAAATATCTGAATGTATGATTTCCAATATGGTCGTACTTCTCCTTGCACCTTTCTTGGATTTGTTGGTCTGCTTTCCCTTAATGCAGTCCACACAAGTATCAAAATCAGTAAAATCTAGAGTACTGAGTACTTCATCATTCACCAATCTTTTAATCCTCTCTATGGAGATATGTCCTAATCTACGGTGCCACAATATGGAGGAGTCCTCATTTATAACACATCGTTTTATCCCAGCGTAAACATGCATAGTATTGTAAGTGGTATTGTTTTGCAAATTAATAGAGAAAAGACCATTGGATAAAGTGTCATTTCCAACAAGATTTGATTTATAAAATAAATCGAAATATGTTTCATAAAAGTTAAAAGAAAAACCCAATGGCACAAGTCTCGAAACTGAAATCAAACTTCTACAGAAATTTGGTACATAAAAAGTCTTTTCCAAATGCAAACTAAAGCCACTACTTAAAACTAAAGTGCATGTCCCAACAGCTTCCACATGTGATCGCATCTTGTTTCTAGAATAGATGCTTTCCTCACTTTGCGTTGGTTTCCTTAGGTTTCGCATACCCTACAAAGTATTTGAAACATGGATTGTAGATCCAGAATCAATCCACCATGTGTTATAAACCATATCAACCATATTAGATTCATAACAGACAAATGAGATTGGTTTACCTTTCTTTTCAAGCCATTTCTGGAACTTTATGCAATCCTTCTTCATATGCCCCTTCTTCTTACAGAAGAAGCACCTGGACTCCTTAGGTTCCTTCTTGATTCCTCCTTGGGGTGGTATTTTACCTTTCCCCTTCGATTTGGCTTGCTTTTTATCCTTTCCCTGTGTTACATTCAAGGCACTTTCACCCAATTCCATTATTAGCCTACCTTCTTCCTGAACACACATGGTCATCAGTTCATTAATTGACCATTTTTCCTTATGTGTGTTGTAGGAAATCTTGAAAGGTCCATATGCTGATGGAAGAGTGGTCAAGATATAGTGCACAAGGAAAGCCTCAGACATCTCAACCTTAAGTGTTTTCAGTTGAGCCGTAATGTCTCTCAGCTTCATGATGTGCTCACGCACACCTCTGACTCTAGTGAGCTTTGTGGATGTAAACTTAATGATCAAGGTGCTAGCGAGTGCCTTATCTGAAGACTCAAATTACTCATCAATAGCCTTCAGCAATGCCTTGACATTACTATGCTCCTCAATCGAGTCACGAATACTAGCTGAAATCTTGGTCCTTATGAACATCACACTGAGGCGGTTAGACCGCTCCCAACGTTCATAAAGAGCAAGCTCATCCTTAGTGTTGGTTGGAGTGATCACAGGCTCGTCTTTCCTGATGGCATAGTCAATATCCATGCACCCCAAATGAAGGAGAATTCTCTCCTTCCAAACTTTATAGTTGTCACCCACTAGTTCAGGAACATCACATTTCATATCAGAAAAATTCGCAGGTTGCATAACTGCATAAAATTAAACACACATGCTTTCAATCAAATTTGAGACCAACAAATATATATATCATGCTTTACCAATGTAAATCATGTTCTAAACCATGAGTCTAGTGACATAAAACCTGCCTGTGGGCTAAAGTTCTAATTCAATTAGATCCATGTATAACTTTATGATAAAACTATCAAATCATGTTCCTTTTCTTAATTTCTGTGGGTAAATTAAGAAATATAATTTGATATTTTATCCTAATTAATCATACAAATATAATAGAAATTCCTGTGGGATAAAATCTATCATATTCAATATGATTAATCACAATTAATGTCATAATGTGGTCCTAAAATTTTAATATATAATTTTGTCTAATTAAGGATGCTGTGGCTACTCCTTAATTATTTAAAATTATATGAACCACTTAACATTTGATTTAATTCACAACTGAGCTCATATAAATTGCACAAAATATAAGCAATGTGAATATGAGAATTAATTCCATGTACTAAAATTATCTATCTCAATTTTGCATGCATAATTATACAATATATTATACATACAAATAACAAGACAAATAAATAATCTAAGCACATGAAATAACAAAATAATAATATGTACATAAACATACATAATCAGGTCCACATAAGTTTGTATGATATTCATAACAAATACCTAAATTATGAATATTATAAATTATGAACAATTTCATAAAAATTATAAAATCTGAAACCTCCTATCTTTTTTCGGGTTTTTTTTTTTTTTTTTGCTTCTATAAAAGGACTTGTCGTTTTGGGCTTAAATGCCCAAAACGACTTGTCGTTTTGAACACCAAGAAGCGAGCCCCCAGGCCAGTAAACGACATGTCGTTTCGCTGGGCAGAGTGCCAAACGACACGTCGTTTTGGTTGTCTTCCTTACCCAAAAATTTGCCTTATGACCCGTTTTGCCCATTTAACGACCAGTTGCGACCCAGTATGAAATCCAACGATTTCTAACAGTTTGGGACTCCAAAATTAATGCCAAAAATCACAGAAAACATAGAAATCTAATTTCTTAATGATTTCTAATCTTCTTTTCCATGAAAAAACTCTCCATTCAAAAGCCCAAAACCAAAGAAAAATTCAACCGTGAGTTTTTCAAAACTGTATAAGTTTCAGATTTCTTTATGCAAGGAAGAGATCTAAATCGGCTCTGATGCCAAATGATAGAATTTATTAAACATCTAATATGCAATAAACAAAGGCATAAAAGATCAAATGCGGAAACGTGAAAAATTTGTTACCTCCCGCCATTGCAATATCTTGAGAACTGAGTGTTTTGTACTGAAAAAGATTTGAATATTTTCTAAACCTTAATAATCTCTAACCGATGGTGTATTTCTGAAGAGAGATTACAGGCTTAGGGGGACCCAAGACGTTTTAAATGTCTGATATTTTGTCTGAAAAACAAAAATTAATCTGTCCATCACAGAGTTTTCCTTTTAAACGTAAAATTTGGGCAGTTAAAAATAAAACGGTTTTTTAAAATTCTTATAACCGCTTTTATATCGATAAAAATTATGGGTCATAATAAAATATATTTTCCTTTATTTTATTTATTTATTTATTTATTTTAATGTTTAAATAAAATAAAGAAAATTCTAATATTCAGAATATCCCAGCCAAACAACAGCAATGCGGATGCATTGGCAAGGCTCGCCACAGCTAAAGACTCCGAGCTACTAAAATTCATATCTCTCGAGCTATTGGAACAACCCACTGTTCAAAATCAAGAGTTGGACTATGTACTCCTTGTCACTACACCTAACAACTGGATTGCGTCGATCTATAATTTCTTGAAAAATAGAATGCTTCCTAATGACAAGGATGAAGCAAGAAGTCTAAAGTATAGATCGGTTTGGTATTTAATTCATGATGATACTCTATACCGACGAGAAAACTCAACATCGTTACTCAGAAGCTTAGATACACATGAGGTGGACAATGGCTGAAAGAAATTCATGAAGGAATATATGGAAATCATGTCGGGGGACAGTCATTAGCTCATAGGGTCCTACGATAAAGGTACTACTGGCCAACCTTGAAAAGGAAGTCATGGAATATTTACGAAAATGCAAAAAATGTCAAAGTTACGCTATCATTCCCAGGTCGCCCGTTGAGCCTCTCACCTTGGTCATCAGCCCTTGGCCTTTTGCTAAGTGGGGCATTAATATTATTGGACCTCTTCATATTGTACCAGGGGTTATAAATATGCCATTGTAGCCGTCTTACTATACAAAGTGCGTAGAAGCAGAGTCGTTGACAACAATCACCAAAGCCAAATGCACAACCTTCATTTGGAACAACATTGTATGTAGATTTGGCATCCCTAATTACTTGGTCTCGGATAATGCTAAGCAGTTTGATACTACCAAAACAAAGGTATTCTGTGACTATTTTAGGATAAACAAAAGTTTCTTGGCCCCAATTTATCTACAAAGCAATGACCAGGTTGAAGCAGCCCACAAAGTCCTTAAGTATACACTAAAGAAGAAGCTTGATCAACTGAAAGGTGCATGAGCCAAGGAGTTGCCTAAAGGCTTATGGGCATTAAACCCTGTTCTCATTAACTTACGGAGTAGAAACTGTGCTACCAATTTAAATCACAACATCAAGCAGCTGAGTTTTCAATTATAACGAAGTCATAAATTGAAAACTAATGAATGGGGAAGTCATCCTATTAGAAGAGAAGCATCTGAAAGCACAGATTAGGCAAGCAGCTTATCAACAGCGAGCAGCTTGATACTATAACAAAAAGGTCAAAACAAAAGTTTCTTAATAGGTGACCTAGTCCTAAGACGGGTAGCCCAGAACACTAAAGAGAAAAATGATGGACCTTTAGTATTGACGTGGGAAGGCCATGTCAAGTTTGAGGAATTATTAGACGAGGCACTTATTACCTCGAGTATGTATCAGGTCCGGCTATAAATCACCCATGGAATGCAGCTCATCTCAGGCCGTATTATCAGTAGGCCATTCTATCATTTATGTTTTTGTTTTATAGAACATCATAAGGCAAAATACTTATGTCTTTTTTCCTTTTAGAATTTAATAAAGTTTTTGAGGTTATTCAATAAATCGTTATCGTTTTATTTTAAGTAATTTATGTCCAATGCCAAAGCATAGTACTCAGCCAAGGACAAGGGGATAACTCAATGCACAAAGTATACCACCCTAAGGCAAAACTAAAAGTCTATCTTGATAATTTGCACTTTACTAAAAAAGCAATATTTTTATCCTAAGAGGCATAGTGACCTCAAGCTGTATTCTTCTTTATGTAATACTTATTCACAAGTTTTCAACACCATATGAATCGAAAATTCATATTTCTGGTCATATCTAAATTTAATGTTTCTCAAAATTGTCCCAAAAATAAAATTAAAATTGTACCGAAAACTGCACATTTCTAGAAAAATTTCTAGCTCTCCGTCAGCAAGCTGATCTGTGAATCGGCTTGCCGGTCATGACCCACTGACCTGCCGATCTCCATAGATCGGCCAGCCGATTCATGACAGATCGGCATGCCGTCAGAACCTCTTGATTTTTGCCCCGCTGATGGCCTACCGAACCTCACATCCAGCCTATCGATCTGCGACCATCGGCCTGCCGAACTAGAGAGTTCGGCATACCGACAGAGCAAAAATCACCATTTCTAGAAAATACAAGTTTTTTAATAGTTTGGCATGCCGACCAAGCAAAACTCACTCTTTCTAGAAAATACAATTTTTTTAATGTAATTCATCAATTTTTTTTCAACAATTTAAAAACATAAAATTAGAAACTTAGGAAATACCTGGGAGCATCATCATCCATTTTCTAGATCTGCCTTCTCCGAATGATTATTTAATTATAAAATTCTTATAAATTTAAAATTAAATAATAATTCGTAGACGGAGATGATAGTCTGCCATCAAATTACATAAAAAACCTGGATACATGTTCTAGCCTCTAAGGAACCATAATCGGCATAAATTAAGTAATTAATAAATAATTAAGTAACAATTTAATCAATCATAATTAAATAATAAACATTCACCATATAATCAATGACAACGAAAAATTATATAGAAACCTAGATGACCAACTCTCTATAAAATTAAATTCAAGCATAGGAGAGATTAAGATCACATAATTCATACATATAGCATGATCACAAACTCGTAAATTTATATAAAAACTATGTCTCTGATACCAATTGTTGGAGAAATAGTACGCAGTGAAATTTAAAAAATTTTATATCAGAGTATTTTTCAAAACACAAGTTTGACACGCTATATACATAAATTAACCAGATCTTACTAGCCTTTGAATGCCAAAGAACTCCCGCAATCCGTGAAGAGAAGTAACGTTCCAGAAGAGCCTCAACCAACTGGTCTTCTTTGCTATTCTCTATCCACGATCGGAGTGAGTGTGGGCTCACACGTACAGCTCTTCCACCAGATGACTCTCATTCCAACCAATTGAGAGAACCCAAAGCTAGTATTCGTGATTTGTGAACAAGAGCTCTCAGGGAGTTTTCAGATTCTCACCAGTTGAGTATTACTTTTAATCTCTTAATTGATCTGAATAACTTATGAGACTTAATCCCTATTTATAGAGGTTGAGTCTAGGGTCAGTCCCTATCAGATTAGGTCTCAAAAATTTGAATCAGAATCAAATTCGGATCAATATCTGATAAAATTCGCGTAAAACGCGTGATCTTTTTCCTCGCGCATCAGTAGGCCGATCTGCCTAATCGGTAGGCCGAACTTGCCCCAGCGGCAGGCCAAACTTGAGGATTGACATGCCGAATTGCCGGAAAAAATCTCAACGAATCTTTTATTCCGCTCAAAATTCTATAGGATAAAGTATCAGTTTTAATTTAAATAACCCAATAGAAAAGTTGTCTAATTAAAACAACTTTATCTAGATAATCTCTAGGAAAATAAATGAATTCCTAATAATTCTACAAGTTTTTCTTGATCTAATTTATTCAAAAATTAAATCAACTAATAAACAGTCAAGAATTAACCGATTCCAATAATTCAACAAGTTTATCTTAAATTAATTTTATCACAAAATTAATTCAACCGATAAACAAACATGAATTATTTAATTCTTTCAAATTTCAACCAATCTAATAAATCTGACATAAGCCACCAATTATTGAAAAAGCACACCATATCATTACAAGATGTTGTGAGCTAGCAAAGGGGACCAAATGGACCTATATAGTTCAAGCTCTCAATAATTATGAAACCCAATATCCCAGATATACATTTCATAATTGTCAACTCCAACGCTACTCCACTAAAAGCTTGGAGTTGCACTCTCAAACTTTATAAAATTACGAAGCTCGTATAACTAAGTCTCCATGACATATTATAGTGTATCATATCCCCATAGAATTATCCATAACCGACTTAAGGACAAGTTCTATCTTACCTTCTCGATTATTTTTATCTTATGTTCTATTATCTCACCATCGAAAAACTTACTATCCAAAGACAGTATACCATTTAATTACACCCATGTATCCAAATGGTTGAGTGCTCCAGTTTTTCAATTACAGGATAACGTATATAAGAGGATATCACCACTCCTTAAGAGGAGCTATGGATTCCATATCCATGAATAGCAGGTCTACGCTATCAAGAGTCATGCCTTCAACGTACCGACATGCATACTACTATTCATAAGATAACATGCCCACTATTCATCTCAGGATTAAGATACAATACAAATGATTGTCTAAAGTGAATCGATTTGCTAAGATAGAATTATTAATCCAAATCAATTCACTTTATGTCCTGATCTAATACATCGTAACCTATGACAAAGTGTCAATGTTTCTATTCATGGAGTCCACCTCCGATGGTCAAGACAAACCATCTTCCAATAGGGATATAGACAACATAACAATCTTTACATGAATAAACCATCCAAATTTATTCCCTCGATTACGGATCTTATGATTTAAACCGTCACCTTAAGAATCGTGTCTTCTGTATAATCTGTCCATCATATGTCCAATTCTTAAAGGTTTAGACCGACAGTCTCAGACTTTTGTTTGCTTAACATACATTCAACAAATATGAATGTAAAGAGGACAAGATTTGGTATATTAATAATAAATAAAATCTTTATTGATAAAAATGTCTCCAAAAATATGTTACATTTTTACTCCTTAGGACATACATGTCTAACAATTTCTCACTTGCACTAAGTAAGTAAATATGACAAATCTCGCATCCCCATAGCTTTCACATGCCTCTCGAAGACTCTCCCAGTAAGTGTCTTCGTGAATGGATTAGCTAAATTGTCCTTTGACGTGATTTTGCACACCGTGACATGCTCGCCCTCGACAAAGTTCTTTATCACATAATACTTCTGATCAATATGCTTACTCTTCTTATGAAATCTTGGTTCCTTAGCATTAGCTACCGCTGCACTGTTATCACAGTACAACGATACCACCTTATCCATACTAGGAACTACCTCAAGATCCTCAAGTAACTTGCAAAGCCACACTGCTTCTTTCGAAGCATCACTAGCTGCCACATACTCGGCCTCCATTGTTGAATCTAAAGTGCAATATTGTTTCATACTTCTCCAACTGATGGCACCGTCACCCAGGGTAAACACAAAACCTGAAGTCGATTTCCTAGAATCTAGACATGATTGAAAATATGAGTCAGTATATCCTAGAGGAGTCAAGTCCTCACCCGAATACACAAGCATTTACCCTCGAGTCCTTCTCAGGTACTTGAAAATATGTTTAACTGCAACCAAGCGGTTCGGTCCTGAATCCGGCTGAAATTGACTTACAATCTCGACCGCATAACAAATATCCGGTTGTGTGTAAAGTATGATATACATGATACTATCCATTGCCAAAGCATAAGGCACCTTCTTCATGTATTCTCTTTCTTCATCAGACTTGGGAGAGTCTTTCTTAGAAAGAGTAATTCCAGACCTAGATGATTGCCCACCTTTCTTGGAATCTTGTATTGCAAACCTCTTGAAAATTTTATCTATGTAGCTGGCCTGAAATAAAGCTATCATTTTGTTCTTCCTATCTCGAAAGATCTGGATACCGATAACAAAATTACCCTCACCCAAGTCCTTCATGTCAAACTGCTTGGTCAACCATAATTTGACCGATGATAATGCCCTAATGTCATTGCCAATCAACAGAATGTCATCTACATAGAGTAGTAGAAAAACTATCTTCCTATCCTTAATGTGTTTATAAACACATGGCTTATCCACATTTTGTGAGAACCCATAAGTCTTGATCACCTGATCAAATCTTATGTTTCAAGAACAGAAAGCTTGCTTAAGTCCATAAATTGACTTTAGCAGCTTTCAAACCTTACCCTCTTGACCGTTGACCTTAAACCCATCTGGTTGTTCCATATAAATGGGCTCATCACGATAGCTATTTAGAAAAGCCATCTTGACATCCATCTGCCAAATATCGTAGTCAAGAGCGGCACCTATGGAAAGAGAATCCGAATGGACTTAAGCATGGCTACAGGCGAAAAGGTTTCCTCGTAATCGATTCCTTCCTTTTGCGTATAACCCTTAGCTACCAGTCTAGCCTTAAAGGTTTTGACCTTTCCATCTACTCCTCTTTTCCTCTTGTAGATCCACTTACACCCTATAGGTTTTACCCCTTCAGGAAGATCCACAAGCTTCCAGACCTGATTAGTCTCCATAGACTTCATCTCTGTGTTCATGGCCTCTGTCCAAAGTTTTGAATCAACATCCTCCATAGCCTCTGCGTAAGTATAAGGATCCCTGTCATGTTCATCCAGTTTAGCCAAAAAGGCCTCCCCATTGAACATATACCTCTCGAGTTGACACTCGATCCTCCCACTACGCCGAAGTCCCCTTAGGTTGTTGTTCGGGTTTGTTTAGTCTTTCTACACTGATCGAAACGGTTTTATTCAGAATCTCCCGAGTGATTGGATCACTCCTTAACTCCTCAAGCACCACTTTTCTTCGAGGCTTAAAGTCATCCATGTAACTCTCCTCAAAGAAAGTTACATTAGTTGAAACCATGACGTTATTTTCCTTTGGGTTATAGAAATAACCCCTTTTAGTCCCTTTTGGATATCCTACAAACACGTAAACTTCCAAACGTGCTTCCAACTTATTCGCATCCTTAAACAGGACATTAGCCGGACATCCCCATATGCGAATATGGTTTAAGGATGTCTTTCTGCCCGTCCACAACTCGTGAGGAGTTTTAGGGACCGATTTTGAAGGCACATTGTTCAAAAGATAACATGCAGTTTGTAGTGCATATCCCCAAAAGGATAAAGGCAATGATGAATAACTCATCATGGACCTTACCATGTCCAATAACGTCCTATTCCTTCTCTTCGCTATGCCATTTTGCTGTGGAGTTCCCAGCACAGTCAAATGGGATAAAATCCCATTCTCTAATAAATGTCGCAAGAACGCATCAGAAAGGTATTCTCCACCTCAATCGAATCAAAGTGCCTTTATGGGTCTACCTAATTGTTTTTCCACTTCAGCCCGAAAATCCATGAACTTGTCAAAAGTTTCACTTTTATGGTGCATCAGGTACACATACCCATACCTTGAGTAATCGTCAATAAAAGTGACAAAGTACTCATACCCTCCTCATGCCCGGATGTTCATTGGTCTGTAAACATCACTATGCACAAGTTCTATAATGCCTTCGGCTCTATTACCCTTAGACCTGAATGGTCTTTTGGTCATTTACCCTCCAAACAAGATTCACATTGAGGTATAGATTTCACTTTTAAGTTACTTAAAGGTCCATCCCTTACCAGGCTTTGAATCTTATTCAGGTTAATATGACCAAGGCGCAAATGCTAAAGATAAGTCTTATTAGAGTGAGAAGTTTTAAGTCTTTTAGAGTTATTATCATTCACCTCAGCATTAAGCAGTAAGTACATCTTAGGTTTTGTAAAGTATAGATTATTTTGCATCCATCCAGAATAAATAAAAGATTTCTTTTTACGAATCACCACTTTACTATTAAAAAGAAACCAAATAGGAGTCTTTAAATAAATAAGCTACAGAAATTAAATTCCTTTTAAATTTAGGAACATAAAAACAATCTCGCAAAATTAAATTCTATAATTATCAAAATAAAGATGGATATCTCCCACTGCTTCCGCTAAGACCAAGGATCCATCACCTATCTGAAGCGTGAAGTCCTCATGAAGTAGACTTCTCGTTTCTTTGAAGCCCTACAGAGAAACACAAAAATGATTAGTTGCACCGGAATCCATGAGCCAAATGTCACTGGATTCCTCAACCAAACAAGTTTCTAAATACAGAAGATCACACCTATCTCCTTTGGAAAGGAAGCCCTTGCAATACTTCTTTATGTGCTCGACCTTCCCGCAAAAGAAGCATTTAAGCTTCTTCGGGTTCTTCTTCTTTTTCTTGCTCTTATTGTTAGAAAGAATAAAAGACTTTTTATTCTTGGCCCATTGTTTCTTTCCATTTCCAGAATTAGGATTGGAACCAGAAGCAGCTACCAAGTTGGTCTCTCCACCCGCAGGAGACTCCCTGATCAACAATTTGAACTCTTGTAATTGTTTCATTAATTCTGTTAAGGTCATATCCCACCTATTGCTCAAATTAAAAGTAGCTCTAAACGGAATAAATTCCTTTGACAGAGTCTCAAAGACCACAATCATCAGAGTTTCAGCATCAGTATCGGCTCCATTGGTTTGTGCCTCAGCGAGGTAACCCATGACCAACATCATGTGCTCCTTTGTAGATGTCCCCGGTCTCCACTTACAGTTAAGAAGTTTTCAAAGCGCCCCCTGCCGCTTTGTTATGGCCTGGCCTCCAAACATGTCTTCTAGATTATCCAAGATCTGCTTCGCAGTCTCATAATCCTAATGTTGAGTCTGTAACACATTATTGATGCTAGCCATAACATAGCAATGGGCCTGATCATTTGCATCTTTCCAGCGATCGTACGCTTGGAATTGCTCATTGGTGGAATCTCCCATAGGCTAGGGAGGACAAGGGGTTATCAGCATAAATTTCAGTTTCTCAAAGGAAAGGACGATATCCATGTTCCGTTTTCAATCATTATAATCCTCTCCGGTTAATAGGTGTTTGTCAAGTATCAAAGATAAAGTGTTTTTAGACATTTTTAATCTACAATAAAGAATCATATACCAAACATAAGCAAACATACATTAATAATTTAGTAAAATAACACAATCATGTAAAAACATACAAATGTGTTTATGTGTCAGAACCTTGAAAATATCACAACCTTACACCGATAATTTCCAACTCAAAATTCAACAAGCTCCTGAGGAAGTCATGCTAAATTCAATCAAAACATAGATCTCCTCCTTGTTAATATATGTCATCCAGGACCTGTTTGATCCAGCATATATTAATAATCATTTCTTTGGCCATTAATTCTATTAACAGAGCTCCTATGGAAGGTTAATAATAAAATTAACATGAGTGTATAATCATCGTTTCAATATTTTATCCACGATTTATAATCACTACCTAGGGGTGTGTAACCATAAATTATGCTAAAATACCTTATCCTCTCGAAGATCCAATCTAGTACATGATAGAAATCTCTTCCTAGGGGTTGGGACCACTATGTTTTTCCTATGGACCAACGATGAAGGCCTTAGGTCCTCTCTTCGAAAACCTTCTCCCACTCAATCTTTTGAAATCAAGGTTTTATTTTAAAACATGCATGAACAATTTTAATATGAGTGGCACGCCCTATTCTATATGACATGTTATAAATATACATGGTAAATCATATTATAATGCAGACAAGTAAAGCAATCAAGCAAAATAATAATAACCGTAATATTATGGTTCCACCCTAGAGAATAGAAAACAAAGATTACAAGAGAATAAGCGACTATTTTATCAATTATTCATCCTTGAATCCTCAAGCTGTATTCTTCTTCATGTAATGCTTATCTGTAAGTTTTCAATCCCATATGAATCAAATATCCATATTTCCGGTCATATCCAAATTTAATGTTTTTTAGAATTGTTCCAAAAATAAAATTAAAACTGCACCAAAAACTGCACCTTTTTTGAAAAAATTTCTAGCTCTCTGTCAGCAAGCCGATCTGTGTGATCAGTCTGCCGGTCATGACCCACCGGCCTACCGATCTCCACAGATCGGCCTACCTATTCATGACAAATCAGCCTGCTGCCAAAGCCTCCTGATTTTTGCCCTGCTGATGGCCTGCCGAACCTCACATCCGACCTGTTGATCTATGACCATCGGCCTATCGAACTGGGGAGTTCGACATGCCAACCGAGCAAAAATCACCCTTTCCAGAAAATACAATTTTTTTAATGCAATTCAACAATTTTATTTTCAACAATTTAAAAA
Source organism: Artocarpus heterophyllus (assembly GCA_025403435.1). Lineage (NCBI taxonomy): Eukaryota > Viridiplantae > Streptophyta > Magnoliopsida > Rosales > Moraceae > Artocarpus > Artocarpus heterophyllus. Next base: position 254,540 of record JAJQZP010000162.1, read on the forward strand.
CATTAAATGAGAGACTCATGAAATACCTAGGAGCATCATCATACATCTTCTAGATTTGTCTTCTAGATCCGTCTTCTCCGAATGATTATTTAATTTCAAAATTCTTACAAATTTAAAATTAAATAATAATTCCTAGACGGAGATGATAGTCCGCCATCTAATTACATGAAAAACCTAGATACATATTCTAGCCTCTAAGGAACCATAATCGGCATAAATTAAGTAATTAATAAATAATTAAGTAACAATTTAATCAATCATAATTAAATAATAAACATTCACCATATAATCAATGACAACAAAAAATTATATAGAAACCTAGAGGACCAACTCTCTATAAAATTAAATTCAAGCATAAAAGAGATTAAGATCACATAATTCATACATATAGCATGATCACAAACTCGTAAATTTATATAAAAACCATGGCTCTGATACCAATTGTTGAAAAAATAGTACGCAGCAGAATTTTAAAAATTTTATATCAGAGTATTTTTTAAAACACAAGTTTGACACGCTATATGCATAAATTAACCAGATCTTACTAACCTTTGAATGCCGAAGAAACTCCCACAATCTGTGAAAAGAAGTAGTGTTCCAGAACGACCTCAACCAATTGGTCTTCTTTGCTATTCTCTATCCACGATCGGAGTGAGTGTGGGCTCACACGTACAGCTCTTCCACCAGGCGACTCTCCTTCCAACCAATTGAGAGAACCCAAAGCTAGTGTTTGTGATTTGTGAACAAGAGCTCTCAAGGAGTTTTCAAATTCTCATCAGTTGAGTATCACTCTTAATCTCTCAATTGATCTTAATAACTTATAAGACTCACTCCATATTTATAGAGGTTGGGTCTAGGGTCAGTCCATATCAGATAAGCCCTCAAAAATTGGAATCAGAATCAAATTCGAAGTAATATCTGATGAAATCTGCGTAAAACACGTGATCTTTTTCTTCGTGCATCAGCAGGCCGAACTTGAGGATCGGCATGCCGAACTGTTGAAAAAAAATCTCAACGAATCTTTTATTTTTCACCCGAGATTCTATAGGATAAAGTCTCAATTTTAATTCAAATAACCCAATAGAAAAGTTATCTAATTAAAACAAATTTATCTAGATAATCTCTAGGAAAATAAATGAATTCTTAATAATTCTATAAGTTTATCTTGATCTAATTTATTCAAAAATTAAATCAACTGATAAACAGACAAGAATTATCCGATCCCAATAATTCAACAAGTTTATCTTGAATTAATTTTGTCACAAAATTAATTCAACTGATAAACAGACATGAATTATTTGATTCTTTCGAATTTCAACCAATCTAATAAATCTGACATAAGTCACCAATTATTAAAAAAGCACGTCGTATCGTTACAAGATGTTATGAGCTAGCAAAAGGGACCAAATAGACCTATATAGCTCAAGCTCCCAATAATTATGAAACCCAATATCCTAGATATACATTTCATAATTATCAACTCCAACGCTACTCTACTAAAAGCTTGGAGCTGCACTCTCAAACTTTATAGAATTACGAAGCCCGTATAGCTAAGTCTCCATGGCATATCATAGTGTATGTATCCCCATAGGATTATCCATAACCGGCTTAAGGACAAGTCCTGTCTTACCTCCCGATTATTTTTATCCTACGTTTCATTATCTCACCATCAAAAAACTTACCATCCAAAGACAATATATCATTCGGTTACACCTATGTATCCAAATGGTTGAGCGCTCCAGTTTTTTAATTATAGGATAACGCATATAAAAGGATATCACTACTCCTTAAGATGAGCTATAGATTTCATATCTATGAATAACAGGTCTACGCTATTAAGAGTCATGTCTAGTGTTGCAAGAATGGGCCGGCCCGGCCCGGCCCGTTCTCCTTAGGCCCACACGGCCAGCGGGCCAGGCCAGGCCGGCCCATATTAAAAATAACTTGGCCCGGCCCGTGGGCTAATTTTATATGGGTCGTGCCGGGCCGTATCGTGGGTCGTGTCGGGCCGTGCCGTGGGCCTTAAATGGGCCGGCCCATCTTGGCCCATCATGGGTTTAAATGGGCCAGCCCATCTAAGCATGTAATTTTTAATTTTTTTATTTTTGAATTTTTAAACAAGTTAATAAATATAAAAGTTTGAATAGTTAAGGGAAATATAAAAAAGGATATTTTATTTACGATTGCCTCATTAAAAACCTTTCCAAGGAAAACCTAGTGGGACAAAACCTTGGTAAGGAAAAAAGAGTACAATCGGGATAATTATACATAAGATGTTTACAAAATTACTAAAAACAAAAAAAAACATAAAAAATATTGTTCATAATTAATTACAACGTATTACTCCCAGTGGGAGTATCAGAAATGTCCAAATTTTCAAAGTCATCAACCCAATCATCTTGAACTTCTTGGCTTCTTCTACGAGCATCCTCCCAATCTTTGATGCACATTACTGCTTCCAGAATATCGTCACTCATACGTGCACGCCGTTCATCAAGTACTCTACCACTGCAACTAAATACTTGTTCACTTGCAACTGTAGACACTGGTATGGTTAGTATATCACAAGCCATTTTAGAGAGCACAGGAAAAGTTCTTGACTGTGATCTCCAAAATGACAAAAGATCAAACTTATTGAAATCATGACCACCACCTTGCTCATTGAAAATGAATGCCGCAAAATTTGTTTCCAGATAGTTTTCCAATTCACTGCGTGCTGAAGATGTGGATGATGCATCAAAACCAAATCTAGTGTAGCTAATCATACTTTCCCATGAAAAAACATGTGGTATAGATGTAGTACTTGCTAAAGGTGCAAGGGATTTTGTCTGGGTTCTTCCATATTTTTCATTATATGCAGTAAATATGTTGTTAACTTTTGCTTGCACATTTTGAATAGTTATGATGTCAGAATGCATCCTTAATTTTTCCCCTATACCCTTAAGCAAATATTCAACACCAGCTAATTTAACTCTCGGATCCAATACAGCAGCTATGCAATACAACGGTGGAACACGCGCCCAATATTTTTTAAATTTTTGTTCCATGAACTCAACAGATTCCTTAAACATGTTAAAATCTCTATGCATATCGAAGGTCGCAGCAATATCATACAACTTATGTAATGCATGAGGAGAGGTGGGATAGTACACACCTGAGAGTTGGAGAGTGGCTTCATAAAAACCTTTAAGAAATTGTAAAAGCATGAAGCAATTTGCCAATCGAATTCTTGAAGCAGCTCAGTTGGATTCTTCAAGTTGTAATACACGGTTATGACCTCTTTGTATGGTAGGCATGCATTCAGCATCAAATATGTTGAATTCCACCAGTGTCCTATGTTAGTTGGAAGTTTTATGGGTTTCATGCTTGCTCTCTTGCAAAGCTTAGCAAACTCTTCAATTCGAGAGCCAGAACTTGCTATGTAACCCAAGGCCGTTTGAATATTTTCCAAATAACCTTAAAAAAATTTCATGCCATCTTGAACACACAAGTTAATAATATGACAAGCACATCTTTGGTGAAAAAGTGTTTCGTAGCAGCAGTATTAGCAGATGCATTATCAAATGTGATGCTCAAAACCTTTTCTTTAATGCCATAAAAATCAAAAACTTCCATGATGACATCATGAATGGCCTTCGCATCATGCGGATAAAGCATTGGTCGAAAAGCAATTAATCTTTTTTGAAAAGATCAATCTTTATCCACATAATGTGCAGTTACACAGATATAACTAGTTTTGGTACGACCTTCCCATAAATCAGATGTGCATGCAACAGATGCAATGAATGAATTAAATTCAGTTACTAACTTTTCCCTCATTGAATGAAAAACTTTCATGGTATCAGCTCTTGTGGTAGTTCTTGAAACACGCCTATATTGTGGATTATAGGCATTTTGAATGTACTCCTCAAAGGCTAGATCATCGGCAAGACTAATTGGTTGTTGAGCACTAGCCAAATATCTAGCATGCCATTCTCTAGCTCTTTGTTGGTCATATGACCAATTGGTAACACTACCATCAGGGCTAAATTGAAGTGTTTGTTGACGATAATCAACACCACCTACACCATGCTTAGCTTCGCATTTTTTGCGATGCCTCTCTAAGTGACCAGTGCCAGAAGAGGATTTACCTGTGTAGTCTTGTTTGCATACTTTGCAAATTGCGCGCTCTTCTGTTACACCATGCTCGTTTGTACATGTTACAAGATCAAAGTAATTCCAAACTGGTGAAGTTCATTGAATTTTCCTTTTGCCCTTATGAATGACTTCAGATGAGCCATCAACTTGAGATAGCAAGTCAACTCCAATTTCTTCCAGTGGATCATTAAATTGTTCTTCTTCGTTGATCACCAAATGTGAAATGTTGGCTCTCCCTCTAGGTGATGATGCCATAGCTTCAATAAAAAATAACAATAAATTAGCGCAACATAAAAATTAAATAAAATAATTACACAATAAAATTAACTTATAACAATACAAAATTAATGAACAACAAATGAAATAAATTATACCTTCAAGTTTTTTTTCCTTTCTGAAGAACTCTAAATAATCTAAAAAAGAAGATAATATATAAGATCTTAGAAGTTTGTTGAATGAGTATCTCTGTGAATGTTCTACATTTATTTATAGGTAAAAAAGTTTATTTTTTTATTTTTTAAATCTTTTTTTTTATTTTTTTTCTTTCAAGTGTAACTTGATTAGACAATTCGCTGAAGACTTAACGTCTCAGCTTTGCACATTGCAGGCCTTCCTTCTGAGCCTCTATGTTAGGCCTGCCCCTTTATAATTGCATAGGAGAATCTAATGCCATGTTCACTCACGGGTGAATATGACATGCATAAATTATATAATATTTAATTCTTATATGTATTAAATAATATATATATATTAAATGTATAGTATTTTGATGTGATAATACATGACCTATAGACTCAATATCTGATTCTTAGCTTTGCTTCTCCAAAGCAAAGCATGCCTTATGTAAAAAACCTAAACTGCCCCTATGTAAAATAAACTTGCATATAAAATTTTTGCCCAGGGGGCTCTGCCCCCTACAACCCCCGGGAGGGGGGGGTTTACTACCCCCCTTCCAACTCCCACGTCGACCTTACTGCGAAGGTCGATCCGCGTACAACCTCTGCGTAGGGGCAATCTGCGTCAGGGTAATAATTAAGCTCCACACATACTAACAATGCCTACAAGAAAAAAAATTTAAAAATGCAAAGAAAAGAAAAAGAGCTTGTCAGGCCTATTGCAATGTGATGTGCATGGGGGATCTAATGCTATGTTCACTCACGGGTGAATATGGCATGTATATATATTATATAATATTTAATTCTTACATGTATTAAATAATATATATATTAAATGTATAGTATTTTGATGTGATAATACATAACCTACAGATTCAGCATATGATTCTCAACTTTACTTCTCAAAAGCAAAGCATGCCTACAAGGAAAAAATAAAAAGAAATGAAAAGAGAAAAAAAAGAACTTGAAAGACGTATTGTGATGTGATTGCATTGGGGAAATCTCATGGCATATTCAATTATTCATTCACGGGTGAATATGGCATGTATATATATTATATAGTATTTAATTCTTATATGTATTAAATAATATATATATTAAATGTATAGTCTTTTGATGTGACAATACATGACTTACAATGAGCCTTACATGACTTACTGGGGAAGGCCATACTCAGCCATGTTCACCTGTGAATGAACATAAAAAAATATATCTAAATATATATATATATATATGAAATTGGCCCACAATGGGCCCATTGTGACCCTGTATGGGGCTAGATGGGCCAGCCCAACTTGGGCAGGTGGGCTGGCCCATTGTGGGCCGGTGGGCTGGCCCATTGTGGGCCAGCCTATTGTGGGCCTAGACGGGCCAAGCCGGGCCAGCCCAGGCCCAGCCCAGCTCGGCCCATGATTTTCCATGGGCCGTGCCGGGCCGGCCCATGGGCCAACATATATAGGCTCGGCCCAGCCCACAAGTATTTATGGGCCGTGCCATGCCGTGAACAGTGTCGGGCCGTGCCGGCCCGGCCCATCACTGTATCAGGACGGGCTCGGGCTGGCCCACGGGCCCCAGCCCATTGTTGCATCTCTAGTCATGTCTCCAACGTACCGACATGCATACCACTATTAAAATGTGGGTGTCACCCTTTGGTACATCAAAAGACACAAGTCAGGACAACAGACCCACTATTCATCTCAGGATTAATATACAATATAAATGATTGTCTAAAGTGAATCGATTTGCTAAGACAAAATTATTAATCCAAATCAATTTACTTTATGTCTCGATCTAATACATTGTCACCTATGACTACGTGCCAATGTTTCTATTCATGGAGTCTACCTCTGATGGTCAAGACAAACCATCTCCCTGATAAGGATATAGACAACATAACAATCTTTACATAAATAAAGCGCCCAACTTTATTACCTCGATTACGGATCTTATTATTTAAACTGTCACCTTAAGAATCTATATCTTCTGCATAATCTGTCCATCATATGCCTAATTCTTAAAGGCTTAGACCGACAGTCTCAGACTTTTATTTGCTTAACATACATTCAACAAATATGAATATAAAGAGAACAAGATTTGGTATATTTATAATAAATAAATTTTTTATTGATAAAAATGTCTCCAAAAACATATTACATTTTTACTCCTTAGGGCATACATGTCTAATAGCTATTATTTTCTTACTATTTTATTTACTTCATACGTGAATGATTATTTCGATGAAGAATTCGAGAGAATCTTGTTAGACGAGTTTTGTCCGTCAACAATTGCCAAGCTCTATCCAACCGTGGTCCAAATTCTTCATATGGACATTTCGCTTTCAAATCTAATCCATCTTCTTACCATCCCACCCTCAAACCATCTTCCCTGCTCTTCTTCCTCTTTTGTCCTCTGACTACGATGTTTTCGGATTTCTACGGCAGCCGTCTCTAGATCAAGTCAACAAGTCCTCCAAAGATTCTTGTTTAAAAAAACGATTATAAGTTTCTTTCGAAAAAGATTTTTCTGATGGGTGAGTTCTGGTGATGGGGTGGATCAATGGTTATCTGTTAAAATGAGGGGGAAAAAAGGTGTAATTTAATAAGAAAATAATTATTCATAAAAAAAAACAATTATTATGTGTATTCAAGACTACATTAGATATAATATACCTTGTTTTATGGCCATTCACCACCCTACGTTTTTTTACCGTCGGATTGAACACCATCCATAGTGCATCTCAGCTGGGCACTACCTAGATGGTCCCCAAAAAAAAGGGTATATTTGCCCTTTTCAAGTTTTAGACTTAGATAACTTGTTTTAATCTTTAATTTTTATTGAAAGGTATTTTGGACAATTTAGAGCTCAAAATTAATGTTTGATTGATAAAAGGTATGAATTTATGTATTAAATAAAATTTGATGGTATATATTTGATGAAATCAAAAATAAAATGTATACTTTCTAAATAAATCTAAAATATATACTATAAAAATATAAATAACCCTTCTTTTTTTTTTACTGTTTTAGTCTATTAAGTAGATTTGGCATATAACTTCTTAACTTCTAGGTGATAATCACATCTTAATTGCTTAATAACTGAAAGTTTAACAAAAATAGTTATATTAAATACAAAATGTTTTTGTTTGTAAGGGTTTTTGACAATAGTAAAATATTTTGCATTTAGTGTAACTACTTTTATAAAAATTTTAGTTACTACGGGATTAATAGGCCATTTAATATTTCAGTTGTAACAAAAATTTTAAGTTTAAGAACTGCAACATATAAAAACTTCACACTGTAGCAATTTTTTGTTTTTTACTATAATTATTGAGTGTTCACAGTTGAAACTGATGAGCTAAAATTAAAATGTTAAACAGACACTAAGATGTGATTAATTCTTTGAGATTTTAAAAATTCTTCCTCAATTTTTAGTGTTAAAGACCAAAGTAGCCGAAAAGACAAAAGTTAAAGGAATAATGTATCAAAATTAAAAGTTGGTATATCAAAACGACACAATGCTTATTAATTGATTCACGAACTAACAATGCTTAAAAAACAGTAGAATGGCGTCTTAAGTTATTCTTTAAGTTGATGGCAACGTGCTCAGAGTCTTTTTGGTTTCAAAAAAATAGATAAAAATAAATAAAAAAAATTAAAAATTAAAAAAAAAAAAAAAAAAAAAAAAAAAAAAAAAAGAAGAAGAAGAAAGCAGAGGATGCTTCGCGAAACGGCGAACCTATTGCATTTTTTGCAGGCAAATTATTGGCCTTTTATCTGATTGGACACAGAAGTTCTCGTCATGTAAGCTATTGCATATGGACTGGACTCCACTTTGGTCGCTAACTAATCCAGATCCAATGCTCGTTTAAGCCAATTTGCAGCCCCCATTCTATTACTGCTTCTTAGCTACGGTGACCGGATTCTATTTATGGAATTTCTTGGAACCTTCACATGGAAAAAGAAAAAAAAACATGTTGGAGTCTTTGATGGACATCCGTACGAAAGTAAGTTATGGTTTTAAGAAAATTTCATCAAAGCGCAATCTGGAGGCTGGAAGGCGTATGCTAGTCACAAAAATAAAGAGTATGTGTAGCGTGTTTAGGTTGCCGAGAACCCAACTTTTGGAGAGTTTTGTGCAGCGATCCAATGCGTATGGTTATGACCTTTACGAGTTTGGCAATCTACTGTGGATATAGCATATGTATACGTGTGTGTGCGGTTTTTAGCATTATATATGTATATACAGTTTTTAGCATTTGTGCCCTGAAATTTTTGGGTTTTACATTTTTTGTTCCTGAAATTTTTTTTTTATCATTTAGTCCTTAAAAATTTGGCAATTGACCCAATCCATTAAGGAGAAAAGAATTTGACGAATTTATTATGACCATTCCAAAGATTGGATTACCAAAAACAAGCACTAAACAATGATTGTGAATAGTCTTTGTTCTTTTTGGGCTTGCTTGCTTTAAGGCAATCTACCATTTATCTTACGTACCATTCGGCAAACTTTGTGCGGAGTTGATTAAAATACGCCTATTATTTGGTAGCACGCAAAAGAAGATGATGTGGCCTCGCATATACACCAGAAAATGAACAACAAATTGAAAAAAAAAAAAAAAAAAGTTTAGAAAGTCTTCGAACTTTTTATAGAATAATATACCCCAATGAGCAGAAAAACCAGTTCACTCCACATGAGAAACATACAAGTTGGCCTCAACCAAATGCAGGCTATTAATGGGCTTGTTACTGGTTAGGCTCATAACATGTATTTGTTTCCACGGAGTACATTAAAGCGGAAGCAAAAACCAAAAAGCTTCTATTCACCCAACCAAATTATCAATAGAATTTACAAACTCACTGCAATTAGTAATCAATAATCAACATGTCACACTAGAACATATACTACATCTAATTGGATTGAAAGGTAAATCGCCTTTTTTATTAAGTTGGAAAAGTATTATACAAGACAAAATTCTAGACAGTTGGATCTGTACACAAAATATCCCTCATTTTATTCTTGAGTTTAGGTTTTGTGACTTAAATATGCGATTCAAAAAATCAACATTCAATGTACATGTCTACTTCAAGAAGAATGTTTCTATAAAATGTTCAATCCAAATTTGGGAACATGAGATACTACTGTAGCCTTATTGCTAAAACCTTGACGATGGTTTAAACTCCACCCATTATGTTTCGCTTCAAAAGAATGTAAAAGGTGGAAAACTTCCCTTTTTCTAACTTTTCTCCAAAAGAATGATGCTCAGCAACTTCTGAACAAGCCCGGTGGACACTGAAAGAAGCATGTTAGAAGTAATGTAGCTAGAGAATCCAGGACAAAAAATTAGAAGGTCAATGAAATTTCATTTCTCAATACCGTTGTGCTAGTATATTCCACGTTAAAAAAAAAAAAAAAAAAAAGAGCAAAACAAATAGCAATGTGACTTGTACAAGAGAACCCTTGCCACAGTAAACAAATAGTATTGTAATTTGATGATGATGCTCAGCACACGTGAACCCCAAGTGAGCAAGTTTCTATAATCATCAAGGTAAAAAAAAAAAACAAAAATAAGAGTGGGGTTTGTGGTGGTTTGCGGGGGAGTGCCAAGATTTTGCATTCATTAGGCACTTTAGATTATTATACTTGAGTATGCCTAGAAACCAAGGTCAGTTTTCAATTTTCATACAACTTCAAGGAAGTCATAGATCAAAAGAAATGGCAAATACTTCTCAGGAATGAAAAACATGTAAATTCTCGTTATAATGTTTTATCCTTTAAAAATCTAATTTGTTTCAATTGAACATGATGGAGAGGACAACAAACACAAATAATGGCACAATAAGTTATGTTTTCAGTGCACAATCAAGCAGTAAACTTCATAATTATGGTATGGGCAAAAGCAACAGAAACTATTGCGAGGACAAAACCATAATGTCATAAATCAATAAAAGTTGAAGGTGAATATCTGTTTACCTTCAGATGATGTGGCATGATCTTGATATCGAAGGGTACATGCAGCCATGCATCGGGAGGATAGAGTAAAAAATTCTCTGGCTTGCTGGTATAAACATCTGCATATTGATGTATATGATATGCAAAAGCAGATTCTTGGCCTGTGTCTGTGAGGAAGGTGGCTCCAAAAGACTTGTTAAACATTTCCTTCATCTTTTGACGTGCCTTCCGTCGCTCCTCATTCAGCTCCTCCAACAGCAATTTATATTCTTTACTTGGAACAGTACTAGCAACAGTTGCATGCAATCTACCAAGAAATTCTTGTATAATGTGAAATCTTGCCTGCATCCAAAGAGAATTTAAAGAAGGATGGTATGTATTTTCTTGCCTCAAATATATAAACAGGTGAAAATGAGTAACTCAAAGCTAAACAGCAACCACAACCAAGTTTTTGTTGTTAAAGCTTTTAACGAACTCTTGACCTTACTATGATGCCATGTTAAAGAAGTGAAGGGTGAAGAAGTTTGACGACCCTTAATTAGCAACTTGCAAAGTCAGCAAGCCCAGCCAACTTAATGAAATCTCTATAATGTATCTTCCTAATACATTGAAGAGTTAACGAGATCATCAAGGGAAAAAGCGGGGAAAAGAGGAAAAGAAGGAGGAAAAAAATAAAATGAGAGAGAAAAGACCAGTTTGAGGAACCACAAAACACAGGCGATACTTTCCATTAAGATCCTCTTCAAAACTTCTCTTTTAATAAGCATTCAAACAACTTTTGGCCTGATGAAAAAATGCCCCTTAAACAAGAGGATACATGCTTCATGGAACCCAAGATCAACATGACTTCTTTTTTCAAATTTCACATGACAAAACGTATTCTTTTCCATTTTCTTACTCATGCGTCATTCCACCAAATGAAGATTATACAAGAGAACACATTTCACCCCAATCCTTGTTTGTTCATTTGTTTTAGAACATGTAAATATTACATCCTTACACAACTTCATACATAAGCAATACTATTTTAGGGCAATAAAACCAACAAATTTTGTTGAGTCATTAGCTCTGCGGTCTTCACCTAAATGGTTGGAGGTCTTAATTCCTCAAGGCTATACTGGCAAATACTGTGTTTTGCATAATTCCCAAAGATTTTGGGATTGCAGGGGCTCTAAAATGTGAAAAAATCAACACATACAACAAAATAATACTGAAGTCAACAACAATACATGCCAATTACCAGCTAATCCTCGGTGGAAGGAAAAAGAAGAAGGGACCTATAAAATATCTGAAAAAGTTTTATTTAGAAAATGGTCACTAGACTTCAAAGTGAGCAAATGCAGTACACTCAAGTTGCAAAGCTTAAATGAAAAAAGAAAAAAGAAGAAAGAAAGAAGAAGAAGAAGAAGAAGAGAAGCTACAACACTCATTTGCATCTGTACTACCAACGTCAAAATGCAAATACGTACAAACAAAAGACCAAAAAAGAAGAGAAAAATATTCAGAGAAAAATACCTGCTCATAACGGTAAGCATCTTCATTTTGCGTACGAATTTCACTCTGCAGTTATTACAAAACATAATGGCGTCATTTCACTCTCCAGTTATTACAAAACATATCAAGGCATCAAAAACTAAAACAAATATATATATATATATATATATATATATCGAACAATCAAATTTCAACACATTTAAAAACGGCAGAAATTAGCACCCATTACTTTCTGAGTTCAGAAAACTCCAATACTTTTGCATAATTTACTACAAACAAAGGAATAAGCCTCAGAAGAATCCTTTCAACAAGTTGAAAAAAAAAAAAATTGTGAGGAGCAAGTTGAAAGAAGCATGATAAATAACATACCTCTAGTTCATGTATGATCGCAGCAGTGCGCCAACCAGCTTTTGAAGGACCTCTCAGGTCACTAAATAGGTGGTCCCCAAAGTAAATCACCTATAGGGCAGGGTGTTACATCATTAATTCAACAGCAAAGAATATCTTATTGCAACAGATTTTGATTAATAGACTTTTATGGAGTGATCAAAATCATTTAATTATAAGATTCTTCAATAAAAAAGTAAAGCATATGAACTACATTGAAAAGTTTTAAATATATAATAAAATATACCTCCGGGCCATTCCACTTGGTGATTTCAAGAAAGGATTTAAGGCATCCATGGTAGTAGATTTTGTCTGAAAGAAACCTATCCACCTTTGTAAAAGCTAAAGTGTCCTTATCCGAGTCGTAACAACTTCATGATGGTTCAAGAAAACAGAATAAAGGACAGGTTAGCATAAAATAATCAGGCACTTAATGCTTTGTCGGTGAAATCAAGAAGACTAGAACAAGTTACAAAAATTACACTAAGAAGAAACAATAAAAAGTCAAGGCACACAAAAGCATACTTCCCCCTATCAGAAAGCATCTAAATTGGAGGAGTGTGCAAAGAGGGGAGGGGTAGAGAGAGCATTTTAATTTACACCTAAGATGAGTTTGAATGCAACATTTCACCCACTCGAGCAGCAACAGCAAACCAACGTGTATCCTACACATGTCATGAACGGGAACTTCCCTCTTTAAAAGTCATTGTATTTAGTGTATTTATCATTTACTTCTGTTTTGCTTTTGGTTCCTCATAAACCCTCAAGTCACAGCAATTTATAAGGATTACAGACAACGCATCAATTGCAATTTTTCTCATTCAAAATGATAAAGTATATCCATTTGACCTCATCAAACATGCATGTCTTAATCCTATTTCCGAAGTATAAAACATTTTTAAAAATTAATTTTGACCCAGAAGAAAATAGTACAGGGCCGTTATTTCCACTATTACGGGTGTGAAACGAAGTTTTACACATGAAATGAGGGGAAAAAAGGAATAGAGGAATAAGGAAGCTCAATACACAAACCGGAATGGATGTTCTGATGTGTAGAAATCTGGCTTGTTTGCTCGTGCAATCACAACATCAAAAAGTTCCCTCCAAGAGTCTGTCTCACCCATAGAATCCTATCAAACATGTTGAAGTCAGCTCAGGAAACTTGATAGTAGCAAACAGAAAAGATCATGAATAGATAACTGAAACAGTGAAAAAAAAATTAAGACAGGCGCATAAATGCAAACATTCACATATATACAGACACACACACATGTATATTAGTTGTATATTGGGCTTCTTTGTGGGTCTGTATAGATAAAGAGTTCGGCAATCCGATATTTTCAGATCTAATCAGGATTTGGGCTCCTTTTTATTGCATTTCTCCATTTTTGTTAGCCTGCTGAGAAAATGTCTTTTCCATTAATAAATTCAGTTTGTCACTTGTTTAAAAAAAAGAAAAAATAGATGTGTGCACACCACGCACACAATACACGCAAACACATATATCAAACCAAATGAGACACACACACATAATAACAGGAAAAGAATGGGAACAAGCACATGAAGTTTCTTTGGTGGAGAAGACGACGGTTTTTGATTGCAGCAAAAGGGCAAAAGTTCTTTGGTGAGTCATGGTATTGTCGCTCTCATGGTCGATTTGGATGGAGCGAAGCTCAAGAATTTTCGACGGAAAGGAGTTGGAATTATCAGATATTTTCGAAAAGGCTAAATTTTTAGCATCTCTCTGGGCTTCAACAGATAAAGAGCTCAAAGGAATCCCTTTATCTTTGATAGTTTTAAGTTGGTTGGACGTACTTTGCTGATAGTTTTTTGTTCTTTAAAGCTTTAGTTCCTTTTGATTGTCTCCTTTTTTCCTTTGTCTTGAGGATATCTCATCCTCTTTTCTTGCAATTGATTAACCATCAATGAAAAGGTTTTTTCTTTTATTTATATATAAAAAAAGGTAAAGAATGGGCACAAGCGCGTGAAATCCAGAGAGTGCGCATAGAAGCATATGAAAACCGGGGAATTTTCAAATTGTAGGGATGAAATCTACATACAAATCAACTCCGACATCGTATCAACCTTTCACACTGCTACCAATAACAAATATCAAATCAATTTGATAGAGAAACCAACCTCCAGAAAGGCTACATGTGTAGCACAATATCTTATTCTTAGTTAAGCACTTACGTTAGCTATATAATATGCCCCCTTACGGACGTCACAGATGTCATTACATTCATTGCTTTTAAGATAAACCATTTAAATAAGCTAAAATTTATTAAACTTATCCCAGGATCCATGCATAAATTATTTTTAAACTAAATATCAATATTACAAAACCTTTTATATTTATTCAAATAGTTTATCAATACCAAATTAATGAAGCCATAATGCAAATAAAATTTAAAATCATCATTTAATTCTGTTCACAGTTCCGTAGGCCGAACTCCGGACACCGGCAGGCCAAAAATGACCGGCAGTCCAAACTTCAACCACCAGCAAGCCGTCCGAGACTCTGAAAAAACATAGTTTTAAATCACTAAGATCGGCAGGCCGATACAAGGTAATCGGCAGGCCGATTTGGCTTTATTCTTTATAAGCCTTATTGAGTTTCTCTATCTACCATCCTTCAAAAAGGGGCCAAAAAAATTACCTCCAACAGAAACCGCATACCACCATCCACAAAGTAGTAGGGAGAGTTAGTCAGCAAAAAAAGCTTTTTCCCCTTTTCCCTCAGCATCTTCAAGAATCGTAATAGCTGATCCTGAAATGTTTACCACATGAAGATCGTAAACTGGCATCCAAAGAGTAAAAAAATTCAGCCACATGATATGATTTCTACAAATAAAAGCTATGATTTCAAGTTTCTAACAAAAGCCATCTTATGGCTAAAGTACATGAGAACAGAATGGATACCAAGGGGGGCCTACATTTTTAACAAGATATCTGTAAGGGTCAGAAAGAATTCCTCTATGAACCAAGCCACTTCGATGAACATGCTGAATGGCACGATTCACATCTTGATACACATAGCAAGCATCAAAGTCCAGCTTAGCATCGACAAAATATTGCACAATATCTGCAATGAGGCATGCCTACATAGTAGCAATGGAACAAAACCTTCAGACATTAGAAAGAAAGAAATCTATCAATCTCTTGAAAGGAACCTAAGAACCTATGAAGCATCTAGGCAGTAAATAACCAAATAAGGAAGATAAAACAAGTACTCCATTTGAGTATGCATGCACCAAATAATAATAATAATAATCATAAAAAATGATATCACTCGTTTACAGAAATTCAAATTTTCAGCAGATTGTAACACAAGGACTATACTTTTCCATCCTTCCACTTTTTAAATACAAATAAGAAGGAAGCGAAAGCAATTGAGGTACTCTGATCGTACTTCCTATAACTAAACTCCTCTCACCAATACAAAACCTCTATATGGCACAAATACAAGTTTTCCAGCGCATGAGAAAACTGTGTCCAGTCCCACAAATAAGACTTTTTAGCATTTGTGACCATTGTTCTGTGTATAATTAGTAAAATTTGAAAATAACTAACCTCACTAAAGCAGAAGAAATCCATCAAACCAACAAGGCCCTGTGCTTGATCACGACCAATACGTCGAGTTCCATATTTCTCTGCTATCTCCTTCCTGCTAAGCTGCGATTAGAATATTAATCATAGGCAAAAAATAATAATGAGAATAATAAATAACTAAATAATAACAAAAAGAGGAGAAAAAAAAAAAACCAAACTTGAATCTGTTTCAAAATAAACGCAGTCGAAATATTATTAAGCGGACCACCACATATGCTAAAATCAAATTATGCACATGCTAAACATAACAAAGCACAACGGCAGATAGTTGCATGATAACATTTTGTTGTACACTCTCTGTCTGGTATTTTCGCTTAATAACCCATTGAAAAAAAAAAAAAAAAAAAAGAGAAAAGGGTAGCAATGATCCAGAAATCTGCCAAAGAAAAAGTTTGGTATTTGAACTAGCCACATTCACCCAATATCCAGAAAAGAAAGCGAAATTGTCAATATTAAAAGTATTCAAGGGGGAGGAAGATTATCTAATCGTTATTTTTGGAGGAATTTTTCTCTGCATTATTAGAAGACTCCTCTTATATGCCCAACAATATCAGACATCCGAATTCTTTTTGGTTTTCATATTTTTAGTACATAAATCATAGTCAAACCTAAATCGTAAAGAACTACAATAAAAGTAGTAAACATCTAACTTATCCAGTTTCTAAAGTGCATAAGAGAAAATGTTAGACATCAATCATTAAAAATAAAAAATGAAAAAGGGGATCAAAAAGTACCTTGCGACGACCAAAGTAGCATCCATCTGGTTCAATTGACCCAAAGAAGTCCAACTTCAGGAGACATCCTCTTAGCTTGTCATAGTACAATCCTCTGATGGGAAAAGTGGGATCATACTTGAATGTGGAGCAAATATCAGGATATTGAAACTGGAAAAGAACAAGTGAATGGACCAAGTCATCATATACAACGTCGTTCAAAAATTTTATCAAGCATCAAAAGAGCAGAGCCACATAGGGAAGAGGTGGGTGGCCACCACTTGAACTATTTCTTTTCTTATAATTTTGTATATGAAATTCTATAAAATTTGTATTCCACCCCTCCTACGTTACATTCCGCCCTCCTAAAATCGTTTTTCCTCCCTCCTAAAATCAATTTCGCCCCTCACCTCATTACTTCTATCACATCTCCACTCCCTCACTAATTTTTCTAGCTCCGCCCTTCAAACGGATAAGCAAAAACGAACCTCATTAACCAGATGTTCTTTTGCAAGATCGTATATCAAGGTCTGTAAATTGGGCGAGTAATGTGCTAATGTGTAGTCATAGTCGAAGCCATAAACTTGAATATTGTCCAATCTCAGATTCTTATTCACATAAATCCCTGATTTTAAACAACAACACCAGTCAAGATAATAAAAAAAAAAAATCTAGATTTTAAGCTCAATTAAAACAGAAAGAACGCTAACGGCAAAACCTTCGGGATTCATCTTCCGCATTTCCTTAAGCGTTTCGGGAATTTTGAGAAAACTCTTTTTGGCGGCTTCATATTCACGACGAATCTTCGCTACTCCGTCATCAAGAACCACATTATCTAGCTCAGCAGATACATCAATCGCACTACAACTCTTGTAACTTCCCCCGCAACCTAAAAAGTCAAACGAAAATCACAAGGCCGAACAAGAAATTCAACAGAATGCAAACGATCGACAAAGAAGCGAATGAATACCTTCTCCGACTCCGGAAAACGAAAAGCTCCTGCTTATCGTCCACTGCACCAGAGAGGGAAAAGAAAAAAAAAAAGATTTTCAAGAATGTCTGAGGAATCGAAATCGAAATCAAAATCAAAATCGAACTAGAATCTCAACGACAAGAACGAATACAAATACACATAATGAGAGATGAGAAAGAAGGGGATTACGTTAATGGAGGAGCGAGGAGGACGAAGTCTGCGCAAGAACGCCATGGGAGAAAGCTTTCAGGTCTGCATGCTAAGCCTAGGGTTTGCAGTTGAATGAATAGTTTGACGAGAAATAAGGAAATGGTCCGAAAGAGAAGAGAGGTCTGTCCTTTTGTACGTTGAGCTGAGCTTGGGCAGTGGAAAATGAGTGGAGAGAACTTCCATTCCGAAACTCGAGGACTTTGCCTTTTGTAGCCGCCCTTTTGATTATGCGATCCGTATTTGAAAATTACTGCTCCTATTAAATAGAGTGTTTATTAAATAGGGTGTTTGAAAGATGGTGGGAACTAATAGTAAGAACAATTTTTATTATAGTATGTGAGAGTTTTATATTATAGTATATTTTGTTATTGTTACTGTAACATATGAGAACTTTACATTGTTCATAACTGAGATTGTAGTAAAAACTGAGTGGTCCTACCACTGCTAAACACTCTTTAAAAAACAAAAAAGATGTGTATTGATTTTGATCCATTTATTTAAAAAAGTATATATGTGTTTAACATTTGATAAAATTATTATAGTATATAAAAATTTTATACTAAAAAAATTGGTTAATAGGGCCTGCAAAACGGCCTTAAAGTTGGTTAAAAATCACTTGGTCTGTTAAGGTGTGTTCTGAAATCTGTTATTTTGTTGGTTAAAAAATCAGTTACTCTGTTAAAATGCATAATGAAGGATTTGAGCGAGATAATGAAGTTGATTGTCCTTTTGTTTATCAAAATGAGAAGGAACGGTAAGGAAAAAAAAAGGATGAGAAATCTATGGCTCGTTTGGTTTGAGTATTTGAATAGAGTATTTGAATGAAGATTTAAATTTTTCTAAGAGAAAATACTGTAGTAAAATGATTCGAACCGTGATTCGAGTATCGAAACAAACGAACCCCTAATCACCTTGTCCTTGTGCAACGATGTTCTACAGTAACGACAAAAGAAAGACGGGGACAATCAATGTTGCAACCAAAAGACGCATAAAATTAGCGTTATATTGAGAATTTTGGTGAAAATTTTTGTTTTTTTAGATATCAAAATATCTTTTACACAAGTATCGATTTTGCTAAAATATGGGGGAAACATCGAAAATGTATAGAAATATCGGTTAAAACGTGGACATCGAAAAAAACTATAATGTATTTTATATAAAATCTCAAGATGCATTATGAAAATTTTGACCTAATGTCAAAAATTATAAAATTTAATAAATTTTTTTCTTAAATAATCTATCAGTACTTTAATCTTTTAATACATGAATGTTTGTCTTACACGCGTTTATAATCAATTAATTTGGGATTTAATCATAGTAGCTTTTCCAATAAGGCTTCCATGCTTATTATTTATACAATTTCATCCTTAAATTGTAATATCCAAGCATTTTTAATATGTTAAAAATGTAATAATTTAAGGATTAATGTTTAATCCAGTTTATATGATAAAGTCTATAAAAGGAAAAAACAGGATTTTTAAGAGTAAAAATCATGTCATAGCATTAAATAAAGAATAAATGATATGAAAATAAGCTGCAAAGCTTAATTGTTGCAAATATATTGCAATAAATGTTAATACAAAAATACAGTCTAAGGAAAATACTGTATAACAATATGGAAAATCATGCAGTATTAAAATAATACAGTATAAGAAAATACACTGATAAAGTTATATAGTATGAAAATGACACAACAAAAGTAATGCAGTATAGGAATTTTACTGTTTAAGGTTAAGCAGTACAGAAATTAGACTGTTTAAGTTAAAGCAGTATGAGAATAATACTGTTTGGAGAAAATAGATGAATAAGGAATGCTGTAGCAGTACGGAGAACATACCAGCAGTATAAGAAAAATATTGTTAGTATAAATTTAGACTATACAAAGTTAGATAATATTAGAATTACATTATGTGATGGATGAAAATAAGTATGGGAGGTTGTGGGACCTCATGAATTGTGTGGAAAGGAATACCGATGGTATAAGAAAAAAATCTGTCAGTATAATTTTAGACTGTGTAAAGTTTTGTGGGACCCGTCATGCCAGCAAAATGAATGAAAGCTTGCCACCACACCCCCTTGAATGGCCCAATCATATAAAGCCAAGCCAAGCCAAGCCAAGCCAAGCCATTATATGATGGATGAAAATAAGTATGGGAGGTTGTGGGACCTCATGAATTGTGTGGAAAGGAATACCGATAGTATAAGAAAAAAATCTGTCAGTATAATTTTAGACTGTGTAAAGTTTTGTGGGACCCGTCATGCCAGCAAAATGAATGAAAGCTTGCCACCACATCCCATTGAATGGCCCAATCATATAAAGCCAAGCCATGATTACGTGGTGAGTCACCAAGGTTATATAAAAAAAAAAAAAAAATATCTTGTGGGATAATTTAGATAAAAGCTTTAAATAAACAAAGCTTTCTTTATTTTTTTTTTTTCCCTTCACCATGCACAGCCACTTTGGGAGCCATTCTTTCAAAGTTTTTTCAAAGCCGTTCAAGTTAAGGTTTTCCAACCCTTAAAGTAAGAAAACTAAACTTTTCCCTAAGCTTTTCTAGGGTTTTTGTTCAAGTTCTTGATGGAACTTTTATGCTATGAAGTGGATTCTAATCAAGGGAATTTGAAAAATCTCAAGTGCTAAAAGGTGGGGACAAACACTTGGGAATGATTAGGTAATATTCTAGCCTTACAAGCTATGTTAAAGTTGTATTTTTTTTATGCATATTAAGTGTTTGATGCAAGTTGTTGGATATTATGGTATAATTGTTTTATGTTTTATATTGATGATGGTAAGGATAGAAAGAAAGAAAATAAGGTTTTTGAGGTTAAAAATGGAAAATTGTTAAACTTCGTAAAGTTTAACTAATTTTAAGGGAATGGAATTTTGAGGGCCTTAGAGGCCAAATTATGTTCTAAAACTTTACAAGCACAGTGAGGGAAACAATTTTTGTGAATAAAGTTTTGTAAAATTTCAAAAGAACTAAATTGCAAAGTTTTGCTAATTCTCGACATATATAAAAATCAGTCAAAAAGTCCATCTTAACGATGGAATTTCAAAAAAGTTAAAACATGAAAGTTGTAGAAGC
The DNA here is from genome assembly GCA_025403435.1 of Artocarpus heterophyllus. Classification (NCBI taxonomy): domain Eukaryota; kingdom Viridiplantae; phylum Streptophyta; class Magnoliopsida; order Rosales; family Moraceae; genus Artocarpus; species Artocarpus heterophyllus. The sequence goes on from JAJQZP010000162.1 coordinate 275,496, forward strand.
CATCGAAACTATTAGAAAAGCATGGATAATTTTCTAAAATTCAGCTTGGTTTAGGAGCTATGAATGTTACGAAATTTTGACCACAAAATTTCATGAAATGGAAACGTCATAAAAAGTTTAGAATTCAACCAAGGAGCTTTTGTAAGTTTTGTTCCTTGCCAAAAACTGAATGTTATGGTATAAATTGGTCGCTTTTGGTTTTGGGGGCAAAAATGTAAATTTTTTTGTATTTTAGGCCAAAATCGTAAAATTATGTGAAAACTGGGTTTTCACTAGGGAATGTTGATTTCCTGCACTGCTATAGGTAGTGAGTAATCATAGATGCTAAGTTTTAAAAGATTTAAAGTTTAGTTAAAGAAAGAATGAAAGAAAAACGTTAGGGCCAAAATGGTCATTTAACAAAATGACCAAAACGGACCCAAAACGCTCGATGTTGGAAAACGTTCCTTAGTAGGAATTTTTCCATAATACATAGGTAATGGAACGGTAAAGTTAAGCAATGAGTTTTATAAAGTTGCAAAATGGACAAAAAAACCTATTAAGGGTAAAAACGTCATTTTTAAGAAAACAGCTAAAATAAAGTTGAACACTCCGAACTAGCAAAACGTTCTTATACGAAAAAATTTTGTCATACATTAAGTAACGAACTGCCAATGAGACGAGAAATTTAACTAAAGGACGCTTAAGAACAAAGGTAACCTGATAGGTTACAAAGTCAAGTAAAGAAAGGGGTAATTCGGTGGGTTATAGAGCTACGCAGAAAGAATGGTAACCCGGTGGTTATATAATTAAGCAAAGGGAAAAGTAACCCGGTGGGTTACAAAATTAAGTAAAAGGGTAAACCGATAGGGTACCAAGTTAAGTTAATAGGAATGAATGTTTAATGTTTAAGTTATGTTATCAATCGAGTATATTGGTGATAAAGTTAACTAATTAGTCGGGTGTCGTATGATCAGGACACAGAAGTCGACTAATGAAAGGAAAAGGAAGGAAATGGGAGGTTAGAGCTAAAATCAGGTAAGTTCAAACCTCACCTACAGAATGAAGTAAATGATTTTTAAATGCTTATATATATGTTTGCAAATGTTATACAAGTTGTTTTTAAAGTTTGTTTGCATTTGTTCTGCAAAAAGATTTTAAAGTTTAAATCAAGATTTGCAATATACTTGTAGCTATTATGTTTAAAGCATGATTGCATTTAATATGCATAAAGTTTAAAAGATAAAGTAAAGGTTTGCAATGTATTTGCAATTATTATTCTCAAAGTATGTATGCATGCGAAATGCGCAATGTTTTAAAGAGAACAAGCTATGATTTGCAAATGTGTTTGCATATGATGTATTAGCATTTTATATGTCACTAAAATTAAAAAGAATGTAAAGTAAAGATAAAAAAAAATGTTATACCAGCCTCATTGACATGAGGTATACAAGTAAAGTAAAAGTTTTGACCTCCTTAATGTGAGGTACATGACCTCAGTGTTTAATGGTCTTAAGTCTTCCACAAAGGAAGCATCATGTTTATGATCTTATGATTAATGATGTTGGTACGAACACTAAAGTTTATAAGATAATGAAAGTTAAGGAACAAAAATAAAAGTTAAGAAAGAAATGAATGTTTAAGTTTATAGAATGTTCATAAAATGCTTATAATTGAAAGTTCATAATTGAGCACAAACGGAGTCATGCATTTTAAATTTGCTTGTATTCCTTATTATAAAATGTTATGTGTTATGCTGTGAAAAATATTCTGAGAAATGTTTTATGTTAAATATTTATGAAAAACATTTTTATGTTTTCAAGAAAAGTTTTATGAAGGATGTTTTAAGAAATGTTTAAGAAAAATGTTTCAGAAATGTTTAAAGAAAAACGTTTTAAGAAATGTTTTCAAAGTTTTACGATATATTTACAAAATGTTTTATTTACTTATAAAGTTGAGTTTTAATTAATGATTCAATAAGTGTTTCTTAATGAGTTTTAAGAAACAAAGTATTGAGCGAGGTCTCAACTTATAAATTGCAACAGAAGCGCAACAGGTTTTATGAATGTTTTAAAGGATGTTAAAAGAAAAAAAAAATTCTAGTAATTTCTTCCTAAGTAAGTAAGATTAATGTTTAAGTAATGATGTTTAATAAAGTTAAGTGACTGCCCGAAAAAGACAAGTCGTCACATAAACTTTCTTTCTTCATAATGTAATTCAAATTTACGAAATACTAGCAATGAACTCCAATTAGTAATAAATGCCACGCTTTAGACAAGGTAACAGTAAATTTGTTGGCAACTATACCCCTTAAACTTCTCCAATTTGGCATTGTAGTTCCTGAAAAATCACCTTATAGTAATTTTGTTCTTGAATAGGTCAAGAATTTTCTAAAATTTAACCCTCTTCACGTTTTAGACAGACTGACAATAACTTTGTTGGCATTTTTACCCATTAAACTTTTCCAATTTGGCATTTTAGTTCCCCAAAAATTATCTTGTATTAATTTAGTTATTTAATAGGTCATAGAATTCTCTGAAACTTAACCCTCTTAGTCGATTATGGCATGTTTATTGCGCACAATTGGAGCGGACAAGACTCTGGAGTGAAGATTTATAGATTGAGTAAGTTTACCTGGGTCACAAGAATTAGAGTCATTGTCACTAAAAATGTCATTTATGCAGTTGCTTATACCCAGATTGGAATGAATTGTTATAAATTTATTCACGTATCATTCAATAAATTTTGTGTTCTTAATTAAAAAAAAGTAAATTGTTTACTATAATGATTGTAATAATAAAAAAATTATAATATTAGGAGAATAAATTAATAAATATAAGTTGTAATTATATTATTTTACAAATTCAAATTTAAGTGTCAAAACAAATTAGTATGTTCCAATTAATAATGAATTCCTTCTATTGAAATACTTTATTTGAAAGTAATATTTTTTTAAACTAACAAAATTACCAACATAGTTTAACCTAATAATTGGAACCTAAAAGCATATCACAAACATAATCGAAAGTACCAACATGGTTTAACCTAATAATTGTCTAATGTAACACCTACAACCCATCCCACAAACTTAGAATTTACAGTCTAAACTCCAATTTTATAACTAGTGAGAGGGTTACACTGTAACATACTTTTACTATTCTTCTACCAAACACCCTTAAGATATATCTTTTCTTGTGTAGGTCAAGAACAATGGAAAACAAAAGCAACAAATCATGCTTCATAGGCTAGTAGCTAGAATATTTGGGGCATCATATACCTTTTTTTATTTATAATATATTTGAAAGACTGTACTAAATTGTATCGTACAAGGTGAATTGTATTGTATTGTGTTGAATTATCGTAAAAAAATACGGTTTTTGGTGCATGGCATCTTGTATAAGGGATCAAGATGTAATTTTTTAAAGTTTGAGGGTCAAAATATAATTTTCTAAAAACTATAGGATCAAAAATATAATTTTTATCAAAATTAAGAGGTCAAAATAGAAATTTTAAGAAAAATAAGGGGAAAATCCTATTTTTCAAGAAATATGGTGTTAAATATATTTATTAAAGTTAAGGGTCAAACTGCAATTTAAAATATATATATATATATATATATATATATATAAATTTGTCCTCAAATTTTGCTACTCTTTTGCAAATTTGGGGACTAAAATGTTAGGGCAAACTGCTAGTCTCATTCCTCAAGTGCCATTAGAGTAAACTGCTGATCCTCTGCAAATTTAGGGACTAAAATGTTAGACCAAAAATTTTCAATGACAATAGTGCCAAACCACAATGTTGAAGGAGCTCAAGCGCTAAAAAAACAAAAAGTATGCTTGAGAGGGCCTCATGTATAGTGTAACTAAAGAAAAGCCATTTGTTCTTGTGTAATTCTTGACATTGTTAGCATTCTACAGCCTCAATTACTAGCGAGCATTTTACATATCTTGTCAATTATCTTCTTGGCTTGACCAACTTGCCTCTTGCAGCTTTCTTCTCCATCTTTTCCCGTTTCTTCCGAGTCTTCTCATCCTCGACACCATCCTATTTCGTAAGGGACCAATATGTATTGTATATCAGGTTATACTCTGAACAAAAATGCTTTACTACCATAAAATGAAGAAAGGAATTAAAGTACAGAAGAGAAAACCGTAAGTGATTACTGATTACCTCTGAGCGTTGAGACAAAAATCCCTTAATTAGGCCAAAAGATTGGTATGCTCCAAATGCTGGTATCTGCATCGTGCCACCTAAAAAATAAATCCACTTTCCTTTCTTTCAAACAAATTATTTCGCAAATTATTCGAATTAGAATCAGATGTCATAGGACATCCTCTAATGAGACTGGGTTTAACTCCCGGCTATAGTTTTGTGTTATCAACTCAAGATTGTATTTCCTTACTCCTAAAGAAACCCGAAAGGGGGCCTTTCATGATTTGGTTGATCAAGGACTTGCAAGATAGGGACGGTACGGTAGACATGAGCCAATAAACCAAAATAATTTTCTTGTTTGATCAGTAAAACTACTTTCGACTATCAATTTGCAGGTATCCTTCCGTTTTTCCCCCCCTGTAATTTGCAGTTCTACATCAAACAAAATCAAGGTCATGCGTGCAACATGTAAGTGGCTTGATTTTCTGCACGAGTCACAACTCTAAATCTGATTGCAATAAAATGACCACGCCTCATGGTGCTACTTTATTACATGCACGAATGTATATGTTCATAATTACAAGGTAAATGGAGAAGAGATCTTACCACAAGATACGTATACCAAAACTTTCCAGAGATAATGGACGTTAGTTGCACGAAGCTTGTAATGTAGATTACATCATGTAAATAACTGAAAAAAATAAACAACGAAGATTATCATCTGAAACATATTCAAGGAAGAAACAAACAAGAATAGCTAGGAGCAACAGGAGACTTGGAAACTAAGAGACCAAACAAGGAATAACTTGTGTTAATCCCTTATGCAAGTAAAAGAACATGATTTATTCCACAAGAAAATTCTATTTTTATCGAAAGTAAGTCAGAAAATGTAGACTTCACATTTCAACCTGAAAATAAATAAACAAATAGACTCCCTCAAATAGTCTAGGATGAGAAGTTTCACTCTAAGCTCACAGCTTCACAGGCAATAAGTTGGATCATTGACGACATATAGATGAATAATTTTCACTTAACATGATGACAAGTACGGTAAAAGAAATTTTGTTACACTTGAGTCAACATCAAGACAAATAAACATTTGACATAGGAGTAAATAAATCTTATTTTGCAAATCGTGTTGATATAATTTACAGGACTTATATGCCGGTAAAGACACAATGCATGTGCCGGCACTTGGCAGAGAACATACTTTAATTCAAAACATAAAGCAAGTAAGCAAGTATTATAAAAGCATACGCCATGAACAATAACAATTAGCCATAGATGAAATAATTACAACAAAATAAATGCAAATTAAGAGCAGCAAGTAAACAAAATCTGACTGCTGTCATGAAATGTATTGCTTGCTTGTTTCAGACAGCTTAGAAAAGGAACAAAAGAAAACGAAAGAAAGAAACAATAATGGTGTGTGATAGGTGATGAAGAATTACCCATGGACCATGTTCCCATCTAGACAAACGCTCAAATCAATTACTAGACCTTAAAAAATATATATATATTTAGACTCCTACTAATTTGACCTTTTTCAATCACTAGACCTTTAAAAAAAATATATTTAGACTCCTACTAATTTGACCTTTTTCTAAAATTTAGGCTTCCTTATTCTAATCATCTCGCAGTTTAGGTGTTACCTTATTCTATTTCAGGTGTGCCTTCATATCGAATCAATGTTGTAACTAAATTAGAGTTCAGATTGATTTGGTAATACAAGCTTGAGAAACAAAAAGAAGAAAGCAATTCTGTGTTGTTGCTTTTCTATTCCTCTGCCTCCCTTCTTCTTTCTGGCACAGGTCACTATGATTTTAAGAAAATGGTAAACACAAAAGCTAAATTTCAGTTCACAATGTTATACCAAGAGTAAAAATTTGCCAAACGAATGCCTAAAATCTTTATCTTTATACCAAATTCAGTCAAGTTGGGAAAATGGAAAATAAATAAAAATAAAACAAAATAAAAAAGAGTGAAAAACAGATGAACATGAAGATAACATACCCACAAACTCCACCAGTAGTCATATCAAACCCACCATCTATAAGTTCCCCGTCATGAGCATAAGCAGGTTTTGCCATTTGGGCAAGTTGTTGGTATGGAATTAGATACGCCGCGGACATCACGGCCAGTCCGATCCAATGCTTCCATGTGAAACTCGAATAGAAAATCAGCATTCTCACTAAGATATAGATAACCTGAACAAGCCAGATCATACTCACAATGGCTCAAATTAGCAACACCGATAAAACACTGCACATTAGCGAGTAAAAAACTACTAACTCAAAGAAATGCTCAAATGCAAATTTGGATACTAATAATTCAAAACAAAAATTTAATGCAAACAAGATAAATTTATCAAGTTGAAGAAGCCTGAATTCCGTAGTTATAAGGTCAAAATTATAGAGGGCTTAAAATGCCAACTTTAAACTTAAATCTTCAGCCACTTAGTCAATAGCTCAAAGAATCGAAAAATGAAATTATAGTCAGAAAATCTTGAAACAAAAAATTGACTAAATCCAATAAATTCGAACACAAAAAACTTATCGGTACGTTCAAACAAATTTACCTAATTGAACAAGCAAGTTCAGAATTAATACATAGATGCCGAGAAATTAAAAAAAAAAAAAAAGATCGAAGGCAGAACAAAAATTACAATTTGGGAAAACGAAATTTCTCTCTTTTTCATGGAAATGAATAAAAAGACATAGAAAAAGAAAAAGCGTACGTTGCAGGCGATGATGAGACGGCGGAGATTGGCCATGTGGCGAGCGTTCTCTTCCTTGCGCTTCTTCGCACCTTGATTCGCCATCTTTCTAACGCGATCTTCGTAAATTCTCTTCTACAGAAACAGTGGAGAAGGGGGAAAGAGAGACAGATGACGATGGTGATATGAATAGTCGAATTTGCCCTCCGATCCACGAACCGCCAATGCTGGATTCCCACTCCCCACGGGGTTAATTAGGGGAATACACTCTCTCGAGGAAGATTTTGATGAAAGGGCAAAAAAATTTTCAAATTGGGTAAAAGACCTCTTGTTTTTTTGAACAAAAAAAACACATTTTTTTGTACAGGTAAACTATTTCAGTTTTTTTCAACAAAATAAGAAAAATAACTGTAGCAGAATAAAGAATCTCAACATGATTAAAAAAAAAATAGAATCGTTTTGATGTCCAAAAAACCTTTTTTTTGGTGCCAAAAACTGTCTAAAAAAAAGTGGCTTATTTACCAAAAATTTTTTTGGCCGGAGGCCATTTCTCAAAATCCCTCCTCGATCGAGGTCCAAAAAATTTTCTAGGTTTGATCTCGTATTTTAGCCTGAGTAAATTGATCGGTTGATCTCTAAACCATTCCAAAGGTTATTCACTGGTCTTTGTTTTTTTAGCTTAATTGATCCCGAACTGAAAAAAATACAAAAGAACTTACTTAACTAAAAGACATTAATTTTCTCGCTTTTTTCTATCACATGACCGTCACATGATCATCATTTATTTTAAAAAGATCAAAATACCCCTAGTCAAATTGTAGCCATTGGATCTACAATTTTTTTTTTTTTTAAGGGGAAATGCTGATTCGTTATTTACTAGCAATATCAACTAATATACCACAGGCAACAAACAAACTGCCTCAATACTCCTGTAAAACACGGAATTAGAAATGCCCTTATGGGCCCATGTATATTGCCCTCACGGGAAGTATATCTACAAGAGCAACCTGGAGATAGAGAGAGCAAATCACGAATATCTTGAATTATCAAGCCATCATAACTGATCCTAGTATCCACAGGAGCATTCACACTGGTGATAACGTTCTTAGCGTCAGTCTCAGCAATATGGACTTTAAGGCCGACCTCCCTAGTAAACTCGAATCCAGCTCGAAGTGCCAAACATTCAGCCATGTGAGGGGTAACGAAACCATTGATCTTTGGAGCTAAACACCCATGGATAACTCCCTCAGAATCCCGAATAAAGCCAACATCTCTCGCTGTAAAAGCATCAACATTTATTTCAACATTCCAATGGGAGGGGCATGCCATCTCTTTCTTTCTACTGCTTGGGAGACTATCTTCACATTAAGGGCCTTATCACAACTTTTATAATCACTGAGCATTTTCCCAACCAATATTAAGACTCATTCATGATTCATAGGCTTGTAATTGTGCACCAAAAGATTTATGTTCCACCAAAGACTCCATGCCAATGCACAAAAAATTTCCACATCAACTACATGGAGCATACTAGCAGCCGAACAACATGAGTCTGGGAACATGCGCTGATGCGCTTCCGAGTTTTCCAACAGCAGGCTAAAGAGCTGATGTTTCCCAAACTTCTTTAGCAAAAAGGCATTCCCACAGAACATGTTCCGCATATTCGGCCCTCTCCTAGCACAGCTTACAAGTTACCTCATAAGCCAATCCTCTCCGAGCTAAATTATCAAAAGAAGGTAATTTACCATGGAAGGCACGCCACATAAAAATTTTAATCTTGCTAGGTAAATTCAGTCGCCACAACTTCTGCCACCACTTGCTCTCCTCTCTTTTATAGGATGATGTTGCGCTGCCTTTTGGCTCCATAGCTGCCTTATAACTCGTTCGAACAGTATAATACCCTTTCTCATGGTAATGCCATACTACAGTGTTTTCATAATCTCGTCTATCTAAAGGGGTACTCAATACAATCTCACTATCTATAGGCCATAACACCCTTTTATCCATCTCCTCATTCCATTTCCCAGCATTAATCGAATCACTGACTCTACCCATTGGAGTCCTAAGATGCGGAAAAGTAATTGGCTTAAAAGTATTTGCCCTTGGTAGCCATGGATATGAAAAGATACTTACTCTCATCCCATCTCCCACACTCCATATAATACCCAATCTGAGTAGTTCCTTCCCCCACATGATACTCCTCCGAGTATAGGTGGGCTATGTCTAACTTCAGCATCAAGGAAAGAAGATGATGGGAAATATTTAGCCTTCAATAGGCGGCAAACTAGTGAGTCAGGAAAGTTAATAATTCGCCAACCTTGCTTTGCTAGAAAGGCCTGATTGAACACAACAAAATCTCGAAAGCCCATCCTACCGTCGTTCTTCGCCATACACATCTTTTCCCAACTTATCTAATGAATCTTTTTGTGATCCCCGCTACCACCCACCAAAATTTATGGATAAGTGCTTGTAAATCATGATAAAGAGTAGTGGGAATTTTAAAAACACTCAAGGCATATGTAGAAGTGACTTGGACCATGGCTTTAATCAGGATTTCTTGTCCTCCAACATAAAAAAGTTTCCCTTGCCATAATTTTAGCTTCTTAGAAACCTTCTCCTTAATGAGATTAAACGAATTCCTCTTCGGCGACCAATAAAAGACTAAACGAATTCCTCTTATTGCGGCCAATAAAAGATGGAAGTCCCAAGTACTTGTCATGAGAGACACAACTATCCGCAAGGCCTAGCACCCCTTGTATCTCATGTTTAGCCACATCTCCAACATTCGGGCTAAAGCTAATCGTGGATTTTGAATACTTTACCTCTTGTCCTGATGCTAAGTAATATTCCATTTCTCGCCGAACCCCATTCCCATCATCATAGCTTTTAAGAAACACAACTCTACTTGAACATAGGCTTTACTAAGGTCAAGTTTAAGCCCCATCCATCCACCCCTCTTTTCCACCAACTTTCCTTCGGATAATATGATCAAAGGCAACCAAAATATTGTCTGTTATGAGGCGTCCTGGGACAAAGGCACTTTGTTCTACTGACACAATCCTCAGCAACACTCTCTTCAGCCTATTAGCCATCGCCTTCGTCTCAATTTTTTAGGAAACATTGCAAAGGCTAATTGGCCTATACTCCGACACCTTCCTAGCACCTTTGTCCTTTGGTATTAAAACCATATTTGTCGCATTGAGGGCCTCTATTGATTGTCATCCATCAAGAATATCCAGACATACTCAGCTCCAACAATATCCCAGTTCTTTTGAAAAACGCATGAAAGCCATCTGGTTTTGACGCCTTATTTCCTCCCACATTGAACAATGTTGCTTTAATTTCTGCCTAGGTACACGGTTCATTAAGAAAAGCAGCGTCCTCCATTGAAATCCAAGTCTCACCCCACTGTGTCACTCTATCGACATCACCCGAGCACAAGAAAGTAAATGAGAACACTCCACCGAAGTAGTCTTCAATTTCTTTTACAACCTCATCCTCCTCTGTCAACCACGAACCCGACTATCCTCTAGGCCTCGAATTTAATTTTTATCGTATCGATGAGAAGCCTTGGAATGGAAAAACTTAGGTGTTTAGAAGACAATAGTTTGGACCACTTTCTAAGTTATAAATAAGGTAAAACTTTTACATGCTACAAAAAACAAAAAAAAAAAAAAAATTGCTACAATGTAAAGTTTTCGTATGCTACAGTAAAAACAGTTCTAAACACCATGTCAAACACCGTATTAGTGTTACAATCTCCACCTGTTAACCACTCATTCTAAGTGCGTTGTCTCCAATAGTATTCCTCCAAGGCTAGAAAACGATCCAACTCTATCACCTTTGATTTCAATTATGCCACCAAAGAGCTTGTGAATACCTTGTTGTTGAGCTCTTCAATTTTTGCCTTTAGGTCCTTTACTTTCTTTGGTATTCTCCCAAAAGCTGAACTGCCTCACTCCTTCAATGCCTCAGCGCAATGCTTTAGGCGCTTCAAGAATTGTTTACCTCCACTTCCATCACCTGATCTCCCTTATGATAGTTCAAGAATTTCTCTAAAATAATTACTAGTCATCCAAACCAGCTCGAACAAGAAACTGTTGGAATTAATTTTTCATGTGGGCCTACATATGTATATTTAAATGTGTTGTTTAATGCTATCTTAAGGTAAAGCCTAAATTAAAGTGATATAATTAAGATAAAGTTGAAAGGCTTTTGGGTATTAATATAAAGTATGGGTCATTATTTGTGACACCCGTTATTCTCCTAACGGGTATTAAGGTAGTTAAATTAATTTTTAGTGTATAAAAAAAAATTGCTTCATTTAAATTTATTTTACAATATTTATTTTTATCTATTTTTAAATTTTCTAAAATTCTCTTATATTTATTTAGTATGTTTACTAAAAAGCCTTAGAACTTCTAATAAATCTCAAAAATGTTATATTGGCATTATGTGTGTTAAAGTCTCTAGATGAGACATAAGGATATCTTTTCCAACTACTCTTGACCCTCATTTTCTTTATTTCTTCCGTGACATGCTTCAACATGTCTCCTCTATAATTGCTTCTATCACTTCTCTTCAAAGACTTCATCTTTTCTTCCTTTCTCTTCCACGGTTTCCACACTCTTCTTCTCATTTCTTTGCTGAAGCAAAATATTTAGAGAACTTCTTCAAGGCAGCCATAAAAATCAGCCACCATCACCTCCATTTGAGCAAGAATTTCAGTCATACCGAAGTAAAGGAACCTGTTTTGAAGCCATTTCAAGCTTCCAACTAACCATAATCCGATGTTAGAATCTTATGAACAAATTTAGTTTTTCATTTATAAATTTTCTTTTATACTAAAGGATTATTCAAATTTGTGTCCTTAAACCTAAGTATATGTTTGTTGCTATTTTGGAGCATATGTATAAAGTCTAAGTGTATATGCCCTAGACAAAAAATTTATATTGTAAACTTTGTAATACCTCTATGGGCAGTGGCTATTTCTTGAAATTCTGGGATTAAATTAAAATGAATTTTATGAATTGGTTTGCATATTTGAAAAGTAGCATCCTAAGCTTTCTAACGAGCTATCATAAACCTAAATCGGAGTTGTATTTTATTTTCTAAGAATTATTCAATTTTCGGATTAAAAACTAGTAAATCTGCCAGTTTGTTATGGCATACCAGCTGCTAACTTGAACCAAGAACCCATCTTTGCTCACCACCTAATTCTTTAATGTCTTGCAACCTTTCCAATATTATCCTAAGTGATTGATGAATCTTATTAGGGACTAAAACATATAGATTACTTGTTCACATTTTATATTGTGTTAAGACAAAAATTGTTTACTGTTGTATTCAAAAGAGATTTACATAAAAGCTTTAATGGCACACTAGTAAGATAGGTTTACACATGATTTATTTATGAATGTAGTTGTATGTTGTGCTTTAGTTTTAATTGTCCTTATGCACGCCTTAGGATCAAGGGAGTATGGAGCTAACGTTAATTGATTCCAGGATTAAAAAATTGTTGATAAGCTTGAAAGGTAGGGATTCTATTACTCATCTTTTGTGAGGTTTTTATAGAATTAAAATTTATTGTTTTGCCGCAATATATATATATATATATATATATATATATATATATATATATCTATGTTGAACTGATATTATATGAGTATCACATATAAAACTATGACATGGACTCGTCTTGTATTGTACGGCGATGAACATAATGAATTGACACATGTTATAAATTGAGAAGCATGGTTAGGAAAACTGACTCTATTAATAATGATTTAATATAGAGAAATGGTGAGACATGAAGAGGGCGGCGGTTACGTCCTTGGGCATGAATACCCTAAAAGGTAAAATAGGGGGAAGGTGATGACGCTTCCTTGGGTTGAAAGTCCCAGAACACACTGTACAAGAATCGACTTGGTGAGGACTCGGGGCTTGATGTCCCCTCACCGGAACACCCTTGGAATTTTTAGAGGGTGATCAAGCATGCCATTTGGGTTTTTGATGAGTTGAGTGATACTCTATTATACCTAAGAACAATGATGATTGATAATATTTGCATAATTATGTAATTATGAAACTTGGTAATGATTAACTATGGTATCCACAAGATGTGATCATAATAAACCTCATAATCTGGAATATGATGTAACCTACTAACCATGCAGGTTTTAATGTGGTAATGATAAAAACCTAAAGGTGAGTAATGGTTTTCTCTACTGAGCATAGTGTCGCTCATTCCCTTATATTTTTATCTTTTCAGGACTCACTAAGTGTGAGGTGGCTACGAGAAAAATAGTTGAGGAAGTGATGTAGCTATATTACATTGGGACTGCTTCAATTGTTGAGAATGTTCTTCATGATAATGTAAGCATCAATTGTTACTTTCTGTGACTGTATTACAATACGTTGAGGGTTAAAATGATGATGACGACAGTTTATAATATTAAATTTAAGGTGCTACATTAAACTGTGGATTATTTATCGATTATATTTTTATTTTTGATATTGAGAGTTTTTATTTAAGCCCCGGGCAACTTTATTTTTAAGGTTTTACTTTTATTTTTTATTTTTATTTTATCTTATTAAAAACTGTTAACCCCCATATAGGAGCGTTACAATATTATTAATAATATATGTGTAGATACCAATTTGTAATTTTTAGATTTTATGATGGGCAAAACTTGAAATACATTAAAATAACTAAAGTTATTTATTCTGGTTATGGTCCCCAATCCAGATGTACGTTTTATTTTTCCTGTTTTCTCTAAAATTCCATCTTCAAGAAAATTTCAAGGAGTATGTATTGGATTGGAAGATAGTAACCCACAACAATCCAAAATCATGAATCAAGGTACGCTTCCGCAATTTGGAATTATTTCTCTCAATGATTTAACATGAACAATCTTGGTAGTATTCTGGTTTGATTTTTGGTCTCTATCAAGTGGCATCAGAGCCAATTTCATGTTAAATTGTTGAGAAATATTTTCTCAAATTTTTGGTTGAATTGTTCATAGAATACGTTCTATGTTATTCTACGTATCTTCGGTTATCAATATATGCATTAATAATTAAGCAAGTGTTCGGTTTTCAAGTTCATTCAAGAATTATTAAAGGCTGCCATTAATTACTCGAGTAAAGGTTGCATTCAATAAAAAAAAAATTACTCACTGTCATTCTGAAAGAATTGTTGCGTGTGTGGGTTGAGTAAACCTTTGGTATATCGACGACAATCTCACTGCCGCCGGCAAGGAAATCTGGCCGAGACCCTCAGGCCTCACTGGAGAAGGAAAGACGCTATATCTGGCCGCGACGAAGGAGTGGAAACGGCGGCCTAAAGCTGCTGTTCGGCCGGCGTTCTTGGTTTATAAAAAAAAAAAACAAAAACAAAAACAAAACGATGGCTGTTTTTGGGTTTCGTCGGCTGCCCGTTGTTCCGTCGCCGGCGCCGGGGTCTTCAGAGCGCGGACGTCAGGCAGCGCCGACGAGCAGAGCCTCGGCCGGCGCGACGAAGCATCTTCTGCCAACCGCCTGGAATCGTTACCCAAGGGTCACGACCCCTGGGGTGAGGGATGATTCTGGGCTTTGGCCCAGAACTTAATAATAAAAAAAAAGGTTTAAGAGAGTAAAGGCTGGCACGGGCCTGGATTTATTGGGCCCGTAACCAGCAAAATCCCAGGGGCTCAACCCCTGGGTGACCCAAATCAAAAAAAAAAAAAGGGAGAGAGAACCGAGGGGGGGTGCTGAATGTGGACCCGAGTTGGGTTAGCCTGACCCGGTCCACAACCCAACCCGGTCCCCTTTGACCCTGCATAGTCAACGGTCAACGTTGACTTTGACCATTGACTTGATTCAATTGACTTTTAAAAAAAGAAAAAATTAGGGGTCAATTTTGGATGCAACTTTAAAATTCAAATTGTGTTTTTAGATAATTAATATTAACAAATTAATTAATTAAACCAATAAGCTGCCAAAGTAGCCTCTTTTGTGGATGTTAATTAATTTGTGATATTAAGATGGTTGTATGAATTTAATTCATGCGAATATTAATCGGCCCAAAGGAAGCTTAATATTTGGCCGAATTAAATTCATACCTGTGGTGATAAATATGTAACAATTATATGGTTATTTTTGGCATATAAATAATAAGTAGATCCAAAGATTAGCTTATTATTTGATATGATTTATTGTTAATATTTGATCACTACACCAAGAATACCACTTACAAGTTAATATTTCTGTCCAAAGACTAAATATTAATGTTGTTACAGGTTTCTTGTGATGGGATGAATCATTGTTTGAATTTTATTGGTTGTTTTAAGTGAACTCTTATGTGATTATGTGATTTTGTTCTTTATTCAGCTGTAGCATCATCTTCCTCGATATCTGTAAATGTTAATTCCATTCCTATGCTAAATGGGACTAACTTCAAGGACTGGAAAGAGAATGTGTTGATCGTTCTCGGTTGCCTAGATCTGGACTTAGCCATAAGGGTTGAACGTCCTACTATTACGGATTCTAGTTCCACTGAGGATAAAAAGGAACTTGAAAAATGGGATCGTTCTAACAGAATGAGTCTGATGATCATTAAGAGAGGCATTCCAGAAGTCTTCAGGGGCACTGTACCTGATGAGGTCACTACTGCCAAGGGTTTCCTTAAGGCCATAAAGAATTGTTTTGCAAAGAATGATAAGGCTGAAACAAGCACGCTTTTGGCGAGCCTGATTTCAATGAGGTACAAAGCTAAGGGAAATATAAGGGAGTACATTATGGAAATGTCTCATATGGCTTCGAAATTAAAGACACTAGATTTGGAAATTTCTGAGGATCTTCTAGTGCATCTTGTCTTGATTTCTCTTCCTGCACAATTTAGCCAATTCAAGATTAGTTACAACTGCCAGAAAGAGAAATGGACTCTTAATGAGTTAATTTCTTATTGTGTGCAAGAGAAAGAAAAAAAGTGCTCACTTGGCTAGCACCTCTAAGGACAAGAACAAAAGAAAGAAAAATAATGAAGCTGCTAAAGGTCCAGCATAAAAGAAACAAGATAAGGATAAAAATGATGGAAATGTTGCTTGTTTCTTTTGTGGTAAACCTGGACACATGAAGAAGGTCTGCACCAAGTATCATGCTTGGCGTGCAAAGAAAGGTATGCTTCTCAATTTGGTTTGTTCTGAGGTTAATTTAACTTCAGTGCCAAGACACACTTGGTGGATTGATTCAGGTGCCACTACTCATATAAGTGTGTCTATGCAGGGTTGCCTGAGCTACCGAAAGCCAATTGATGCTGAAAGATTCATCTATGTGGGAGATGACAAATTGGTAGAAGTTGAAGCAATATGGCATTTTAGGTTATTATTAAGTTCTGGTTATTATTTGGATTTGAAAGACACCTTTGTTGTACCGTCATTTTGGCGGAATTTAATTTCTATTTCTGCTTTGGACAAATCTAGATACTGTTGTTCATTTGAAAATAGTCAGTTTAGTCTTTCTTTAAATTCAAATGTTGTTGGTACCGGTTCTTTATCATTTCAAGATAACCTATATTTGCTTGATATAGTTGCTTCTTATAATGAAACCTTGCATGTTAGTTCTCGTGGCATAAAACGTAAATTAACCGATGAGAATTCCGCTGTATTATGGCATAAGCGATTAGGACATATTTCAAGAAAAAGGATGGAAAGACTTGTGTCAGATGGAATTCTTAATTCCCTCAATTTTACAAATTTTGAAACCTGTGTTAATTGTATTAAAGGGAAACAGACAAACATAAGGGGATTGGGTGCCAATAGAGCTACAGATGTCTTAGAATTGATACATACGGACATTTGTGGACCATTTTCTGTGGCTTCATGGAATGGTCAACAATATTTTGTATCGTTCATAGATGATTACTCCCGGTATGGCTACCTATATCTCATACATGAGAAGTCACAGACTTTGGACGTGTTCAAGTCATATAAGGCTGAGGTTGAGCTTCAACTCAGTAAAAGAATTAAGGGCGTTAGATCTGACCGTGGTGGTGAGTACTATGGCAGATATGACGGATCAGGTGAACAACGTCTAGGACCTTTTGCTAAATTCCTAGAGAAATGCGGGATAGTCCCTCAATATACCATGCCAGGTTCACCTAGCATGAATGGTGTAGCTGAGAGACGAAACTGGACACTTAAGGACATGGTGAGGAGTATGATTTGTCATTCCACCTTACCTGAATCCCTCTGGGGTGAAGCACTCAAGACTGCAGCTTACATTCTTAACAGAGTACCAACAAAATCAGCAGCTAAAACACCTTATGAGCTTTGGGTTGGCAAAAGGCCTAGTCTGAAGCATTTACATACTTGGGGTTGTCCAGCAGAAGCAAGGCCTTATAGGCCCAATGAAAAGAAATTGGACTCCAAGACAATGAGCTGCTATTTCATTGGATACTCTGAACGGTCAAGGGGTTACAAATTTTATGATCCCACTACTAAGGCTATTTTTGAGACGGAATTGCAACATTCTTTGAGGATGTTGAGTTTGAGGGGAGAAATAAGGTTAGAGACTGTCTTTGAGGATGAATTTGATCATGTTCCTTTTGTACAAGAGGGATTGGTTCCTATTCCTACAATTGCTTTTGATAATGTTCAGGCTTTTATCCCTAACATTGATCAAATTGCATATCAAGAACAACCAGACATAGTCATTCAACCCCTTCAGGTACAAACTCAACAACCTCAAGAACTAGAACCTCAGGAACTTGTGTCATTAAGGAGATCCACTAGAGAGAGGAGAAGTGTTATTTCGGATGATTACATAGTATTTCTCCAAGAACATGAGGAAAGTGTTGGATTGATGGATAATGATCTGATCAATGTCCATTAAGCCATGCATAGTTCTAACTCTCAAAAGTGGATGGATGCCATGAAGGATGAGATAAAGTCTATGAAGGACAATGATGTTTGGGATCTCATTCCATTGCCTAAAGGTGCGAAGCCCATTGGTTGTAAATGGATATTTAAAACCAACAGGGATTCGAAGGGTGATGTAAAGCGATATAAAGCTCGTCTTGTTGCTAAGGGCTTTACTTAAAAGGAAGGCATTGATTATAAATAGACTTTCTCTCCTGTTTCAACAAAAGACTCTTTTAGGATAATTATGGCACTTGTAGCGCATTTTGATCTTGAGCTACATCAGATGGATGTTAAGACGGTGTTTCTAAATGGTGAAATTGATGAAACGATCTATATAGTGTAGCCAGAAAACTTTGAGTCGGGAGACCCAAAGAAGATGGTTTGCAAATTAAAGAAATCTATCTATGGGCTTAAGCAAGCTTTCGTCAATGGTATTACAAATTTCATCAAGTGATAGTCTCATTCGGTTTTGAGATGAACACTGTAGATGACTGTATATACCATAAGTTCAGTGGGAGTAAGTGTATTCTCCTGGTATTGTATGTTGACGATATACTGCTTGCCACCAATGATATAGGCTTATTGCACGAAACAAGAGATTTCTATCAAAGAAATTTGAAATGAAAGATCTTGGTGACGCCTCTTTTGTGTTAGGAATTAAAATACACTGAGATCGCTCTCGAGGTATTCTTGGGTTATCATAAAAGAGCTATATCGAAAAGGTGCTTAAAAGATTTGGCATGCAGGATTATAAACCAGGAGATACCCCTGTGGCTAAAGGAGATAAGTTCAGTTTAAGTCAGTGTCCTAAGAACGACCTTGAGGTTAAGGAAATGGAAAAGATCCCATATGCATCAGCTGTTGGGAGTCTAATGTATGCTCAAGTTTGTACTCGTCCAGATATAGCATACATTGTTGGATTATTGGGCAGATATTTGAGTAACCTTGGAATGGATCATTGGAAAGCAGCCAAACGGGTTATGCGATATTTACAGAGAACAAAAGATCACATGCTTACATATAGAAGGTCAGACCAACTCGAGATCATTGGTTATTCAGATTCAGATTTTGCTGGATGTCAAGATAGTCGTCGATCCACTTCGGGCTATATTTTTTTGCTTGCTGGAGGAGCTATTTCTTGGAGGAGTGCCAAGCAGTCACTCATAGCTTCTTCCACTATGGAGGCAGAATTTATAGCATGTTATGAGGCATCCAATCATGGAATATGGCTGCGAAACTTTGTCACTGGGCTACGGATTGTGAAAAGTATAGAAAGACCACTTAAGTTGTTTTGTGACAATAAATCTGCAGTCTTATATTCCAACAACAACAGGAGCTCTTCAAAGTCAAAGCATATAGAGATTAAGTTTCTTGTTGTTAAAGAAAGAGTTCAGAGTGGTCAGGTGTCTATAGAGCATATTGGTACAAACTCCATGATAGCGGATCCGCTTACAAAAGGGCTTCCACCCAAGGTCTTTCATGAGCACACTGCTCACATGGGTGTTCAGTTATTTGATGATATGTAGTTTTAGTGGGAGTTTGTATTTGAATGCTAATTTTTTTTATATATAGACATTGTGTGTTTGTATATGTTTTCTGCAGAAATAAAGAATACAATTTATTTACACTCTGATTTTGGTACGGTTTTGATCTCATAAGGTATAAGGTAGGACCAGTTAGAAATAGACATGTTTAGATCACTTTGCATGTAATTTTCATGCTACACATCCATACTTGATCTATGTCATTTGGTTATATCGATATATGTGATCATAGATGGGTCTAGTAATGTTATATTTGTGACAAAGACCGCTTTGGTCCTATGTTGGTATGATCAATGGACGAGATTGTTCAGGAATACCCTTATTTGTGATAACAAAAGTAGTGCTCACTAAGGTAAACACATTTTTACAAAGAAACATATGTGGCCCAAGTGAGAGATTGTTGGAAATTGATTTTTCATGTGGGCCTACATATGTATATTTAAATGTGTTGTTTAATGCTATCTTAAGGTAAAGCCTAAATTAAAGTGATATAATTAAGATAAAGTTGAAAGGCTTTTGGGTATTAATATAAAGTATGAGTCATTATTATTAATAATATATGTGTAGATACCAATTTGTAATTTTCAAATTTTATGATGGGCAAAACTGAAAATACATTAAAATAACTAAAGTTATTTATTCTGGTTATGGTCCCCAATCCAGATGTACGTTTTATTTTTCTTGTTTTCTCTGAAATCTCATCTTCAAGAAAACTTCAAGGAATACGTATTGGATTGGAAGACAATAACCCACAACAATCCAAAATCATGAATCAAGGTACGCTTCTGCAATTTGAAATTATTTCTCTCAATGATTTAACATGAACGATCTTGGTAGTATTCTGGTTTGATTTTTGGTCTCTATCAGAAACGTCTCTTTTTCTTAGGGCCTCGACCCATTCTCACCTTTCAACCTCAGTTTCCAAGATGATCGCCCGATGATCAGATCCATAAAAGTCAAGATGAGTGACTTTATAAGCAGGATAAAGATTGAGTTAATCATTACAACACAAAAACCTATCCAACCGTTCAACGATATGGTCTCCATCACCTTGATAATTGTTCCAGGAGGACCTTTTTCAAATTTTGTATAAGGGTGGTTGATTTTAGCTTAGTACTCAT
This sequence comes from Artocarpus heterophyllus, assembly GCA_025403435.1. Classification (NCBI taxonomy): domain Eukaryota; kingdom Viridiplantae; phylum Streptophyta; class Magnoliopsida; order Rosales; family Moraceae; genus Artocarpus; species Artocarpus heterophyllus. The sequence goes on from JAJQZP010000162.1 coordinate 295,912, forward strand.
TTCGTGATTTATAAGGACATTAATTATGATAAATTTAATTGTTAGTATACTAATATAAATTTTGTAAAATTTTATTTTGTAGCAAGTATGTCTAAGTTTATTTATTTGACCTAATTTAAATTTTTAAAATTTTCGACACTTGTTTTGTAAAATTGTCAAAATATTCCTCACTATTCTTCTAATTTACGAAAATATTGGCATTTTCCATCCACATCCCACATGAATCCTTTGGAGACAACTCTCTATAATTTCCTTCCTTATCTTCTCCGCATTCCCCTCTCCCTTGTCTCCCACGTTCCCTATTTCTCTCTTTTTTTTTTCTTCTTTTCTTTCCTTTCTTTTTCTTTTCCTTCACTTGTCTCCTACTTCCCCTACTCATCCTTTTTCTTCTTCTTCTTCTTTTCTCAGTTGCTTCCCGCAACAGGCCATACAAGCCGAGAAACCCAAGGAATTCAAAGCTTAAATCTAACTCATTTCTACCAAAAATCATGAAAACAAAGCTCCATTAACATAAAAATAAAAAAAAAATGAAGATTTCAAAATCTAAACAAAGTTTTTAGGCTAAGATTCGAGGTAAGGTTTTCAAAATTTAAAACTTAGATTTTGATTTTATTTTGAATAGAGAAATATGTGGGAATGAGTTTATATTATTTAGGTATGATTATATATTATTTTTATGCTTAAAAAGTTATTTGAAAACTAGGATTTTAGGAAGAAAAAAAAGGCTCAAATTTTGAAATATAGGTTCTAGAAAACCAAAATTTTGGAGAAAAGCTCAAATTTTGAAATATGAGTTTTCCAAAAGCTCAAATTTTGAGATATGGGTTTTCTATAAAAAATTTTCCAAGACAAAAACAATGTGTCGTTTTCCTTCTTTGTGAAGAAAACTACATGTTATTTTCCTATAAACTATAGGTCTTTTTTTTTTTTTTTTGTTGGCCCCTGATCAAACATTACACCAGTTTATTTTTCCTTTTAACTTTACCAAATTCTATCGTATCAATTTCATATATTATTAAACTAGAATGACCCAACCCAAATTTCAAACTTTTGTCAATTGTTTATTTTCTAAAATATTTCAATTTCATATTATTTTATTTTAAATACAGTTCTAGAATATTTTATATTGGAATATAGATCAATTTTGTTGTTATTAACATTGAATTCTATGTTTAAAATTATATGCATATTGTGAGCATATTATTTATAAAGCATAGTAATAAAATGAATCGATATAATTATGATATAGCTAATTTGTTAGATTTTAATCCTTCTATGAATTAAGGTTAAGGATGTATTTGGAGCATACGTGGTGGTGATAGTAAGTTAGAAGTTATTTTTAGATGATTTTGTCAAAGAGTTAGGGATTTTATTACTTAACTTTTGTGAGGTTTTATTTAATTAAAATTGGTTATTTGTTTTACAAAATAAACTATAGATTGTTTTGTTAATACTATTATATAAATATTACTTAGAATATAATACTGTGGACCTGTCCTGGTATATACGGTAAGATCAAGTTGATTTGACATGTTTTCATACAATTTTAAGAAGTATGGTTAGATACTACAGACTATACATATCGGTGAGCATATAAGAGGATGGTGAGACATGAAGAAGGCGACAATACGTCCTTGGGCATTGTACCCTAAAAGATAAATAGCAGGGAGGCAATAGCACTCTCTTGAGTTAAAAGTCCCTAAGGGTTTGTATAGAGGTTACGACATGGTAAGGATCTGGGACACCGAGTCCTTTCACCGACAACTCATGGTTCGATATTTTGAGTTGTCAAGCATGCCCTTTGGGGATTATGTTGAGTAGAGTGACATGATTCTGAACTTCATCATGGATCTTGAAAAATTCAGTTTAATTATGAATAATTTTATATGATATAAAAACATGGTAATGTTTATCTATAGAGCATCCATCAATATTAGATATAACGGATTTATTATATGATAAATAACATTGTGTTGGAAAAATAAACTAACTATACAGGTTTAATATGGTAAGTAATAAAACCAAAAAGGTAAGTAATGATTTTTCTACTGAGTGTATTGTCATTTATTCCTCTATATTTTTATCTTTTTAGGATATGTATAGTGTGAGGTGACAACGAGAAATAGTTCGAAGAACAATGTTGCTATGTCCAGTTGGGTGCCACTTCATTTGTCTAGAATTTTACTTTATGATCACATCTTAAGTCTCTATCTATGATTGTATTCAGTTGTCTTGAGGGTTAAAATTAAATTGTAGTTTTGTTGTTTTTATTTTTCAAGACCTGAGCAGATCTTTAGCAAGTTTTGACATTTTAATGTATTTTCTAGTTTTCTATTTAATTTATTAAAACTACTAACGCCTATTTAAGGGCATTACATGATTAATATGATGAGTATGAGGAGCAAGTAGGGGTGAACATTGGATAGATTAGGTAGATTTTAGAAGTTTTTCAACCTACTTAGTCAAAGTTCGAGTGGGTTAAATTTAAATCTAATCTGAACTCAAACTTTAATAGCAATATACCCAATTAAAGTTGGGGAAATTGAGTTAGTTGATTAGATTGAGCATTGTAAAGAAGAATTTTTTTTTTTCAAATTTTTTTTTCAAACTCGCAACTTATCAAAATAAGAAATATATAAAGGAAAAAAACTAAAATTCATTACATTTTCGATGTTTAACAAAGTTTAAATACATAAGTCATACCCAACAAACAAAATATAATAAGACTAAGAAAATAAATATCTTTTTAGTCATTAAATATTAACCACAACCAATATGTTCTACGATGGTCGATCTCCAAGCAACTTATCAAAATAAAGAAATATATAAAAGGAAAAAAAACTAAAATTCATTACATAGTTGATGTCTAACAAAACTCAAATACATAAGTCATACCTCAAACAATATATAATAAGACTTAAAAAAATATATCTTTTTATTCACTAAACATCAACCATAGCCAACATGTTGTACGATGGTCGATCTCCAACTCCAAGCATCTCTATTTTCTTTTTACTTTGAAGTGAAGAAATAGATAGGTAAAATTGTGAATGAAACGCAAACAGAGTGTGTATACTAGAGTTGAAAGTGCCGACATCTTTTTTATTTTTATTTTTTAAAGAGATTGTATAGTATAGTGTGTAGTGTGTATAAAAAAGAAGAATGTAAAAAATAGAAGTCTAGAACTAAAAAGAAGTAATCTTGCTAAACTATGTTACTATAAAAAAAGTTTTTTTAAGTATAAGATTATATTAAATTTACAACATATATAACAAAGATTTTATACATAGTTTACATTAGGTAGCTTCAGATTATCTCAGATTATGAAAAACTTAACTCAAACGCTCCCAATGAAAAATTAGATTGGGTGAGTTAACGGAAATTCGTACTCGGATTCGTCAAATTCGGATTATCTCATGTTTCATTGGGTGGGTTATATCGGATTCATCGAATTGTTGGATTTTTTGTTCATCCCTAGGAGCAAGCGTCCCAAGGCATGTTCCAATCGTAAGGGATGCATAATGTATTGACCGCCGCGTTGGGCAATCCTGAATATTCAGGATAGATACGCAGTCAATCTTAGTTTGTGAAACAATCCTAATATTTATATTCCGCCTGAAGCTCAAAGTCCAAGGCAGAGTTTAAGTTTATCGACTGGGAGGTGATTATCAGAAGTCAAGCTAGAGAAAATTCCCCCTCCTACATGGAAGAAAATGCAGTGACTACGGTACAAGAATGCACAAATGCAAACTAGTATACTCCTACTTCAGCTAAATGAATCAATTGTAAGTGTGTTATTGTTAACTATGTAATTTATTATTGACAGCTAAATTACAACATCTACCTTTTAATTGATTGCATTTTAAACGAATTATATTTAGGACCTTCAATGCATGGAATTTAAAAATAAACACAAAAGTCGCCTTTAATTTGCCATATGGAACACTAGATTTCTACGACTACAAAAGGTAAGCATTCAAGTATAAATATAATTGTAAATGAAAATACAATTATTGTTATTTAAACATATAAATTCTTAACATCTTTTTTAGAATATATCCCTATTACAAGGAGACCAAGAACGCGGCTATTTTATGCTAGGCACATGAGAGATATTATAATATATAAGGGGCTACAAGTCTTGACAAGCATGGATTTTTACATTAATGAGCGTTTAAGTAAGGCGATGGATGAATGAGCATGGTTTGTACGTTTCATTACAAACTAATTATTAAAATCTTATTTTGTATAAGTATGTTTTTATATATAAATCTGTGTGCGTGTGTGTGTGTGGGTGTTATATATTGTTATGTTTTTAATTTTTGTAAAATTATGGTTAGTTTATATTATCAATGAATTCTAAGGCAAATAAAAACAAATTGAATACATGAAGAACACCCGTGAGCAAAGAAAATAAAACCTAGTCATTTAATGGCCAAGTCATTATTAGACAACAATTTTTGACTAAAACTGTCATTGAAAGTAATTATTAGATGACGGTTTAATTCAAAAACTGTCATCTAATGTCAACCAATTAGCATCTCATATAATCCAAGTCGACATTAGACGACGGTTAATATATTACATCTGTCAATTAGACAACATTTTCCGTGACTGTCCTCTAATTTTTAGATGACTATAATATCTTGTTGTACTAATGAATAAAGCTTGAACATTTTGCTTCAAATTCATAGAATAATTGTTTATTGTTATATTTTGAGTGAAATATCAAAAGAATCCAATATTGCTAATGTCTTTAATTATGGTATGAAGTGTTAATTCTAGTGTCAATTTTACTTCCTACTTCCTACTTCCTAGATTTATTTTTTTATTTTAAGTTTAAATTTATTTAGTTTTTTGAATAGTCAAGCAAAAATTTAGTTTTAAATCTATTTATAATGTGTTCTCCTAAACATTTAATATTTAAATAATGTATTTTTAAAAATACTTAAATGCTTATTAGTGAGGGTTTTATTGACAATTTTAAATATTTGACTGGTCAAAGGGATTTTTTTAACTTTTCTAAAAACAGAGCAAGTATTTACTCCAAAAAAATTGCGCGAGTAGTTTTTTGAATAGTTAGTACCCAAGGAATATTTGTGGTATTTGAAATAAACTTAAGGGATATTTTTAAAACTTTTCTAAAGCACAATCATATATTATATGTGTGTGTAATATTGAACTTGAGATGTGAAGGATTTAAACTCTACACCATAGGTGGAGTCAGGTGTGAATTATTATTATGTTGTTACTTGGTACCACAATTATATATATTAGTTCTTTTTTTAGGGAAATTGTAGCTAATATACTGGTTTTGAAACTTTATAGCAGGAAATAACAATTCCACTATAATTGTTCACTAATAGTATTTTTAAATTTAAAATAATATTTGTAAGGGTAAAAAAAATGACTTTGTTACCTAAAAAATTAATAAATACTACGTTAAAAAAGTAAAATTATTCCCACGCATGTTCCTGCAGCATCAAAATCATTCCTAATCTTTCCCCTTAAACTTAAAAAACTCATTTTGTGCCTTAAATTTTGAATAAGTTCTACTTAACCCACTTCGTTAAGATTTTTGTCAATAATAGATAAAAAGAATAGAGTGTTACGTAAAGGACATAAGATATTTTCTCTGTTTTTTTAATAAATTTCAAAAGAAAAGGTTAAGTGAGACAAATTCCTCTTTTTTTTTTTTGCCCTTTTTAAACTGAAATTCTAATAATATCAGTTAATCGAGACTAATTCAAAATTAAGGGGACAAAGTTGAAGTTTTTAAAATTTAAAGACAAGTTGAAAATAATATTAAAGTTCAGGACTACGTGTGAGATTGGTACATAAAAATTAGTAATCATTAACAATTTATATAATTTAGAATTTCATGAGATATATATAGCAAAGCACAAATTAATCAAATTTGATCATTGAGTAAATCTCAGATTTAATCATGAGTTAAATCTATGATTTACCAATTAAATTTCAAAGATCAAATTTGATATTAATGTAATACATATTTTATTAAATAAATTTAAATTTATTGTAACTATATTGTTATTTTTAAAATTTTGAAAAGTTCCTGCCAATTTATTTTTATTTTGTTAAAAAAGAATTTAATTATCTCGTCTTTTTTTTTGTTATTGGTGTTGATTACCACAAGTAGTTTAAGGGTGTTTCAGAAACGTGAGTAATACTGAAACTTTTGAATTAAAAAAATGACACATAAAAGTTTTACACTAAAACTATCTAAAGTTTTGATTAGAATTGATTTTATCAAACATCTTTTTTGTTGTAATAACAAACAAATCCACTCATAAGGTTTTGTTTTTCAACTATCAAATTTTTTAAAAAATAATAATTTTAATCAGATTTGTTAGTTTGGAAACGTGTTGGTATATATCCTTGTGGGGAAAAAACCCTAAATTTATAAAACTCAATTGTTAAAAAATTTACATAATTCAATACAACTCAAAATAATAATTCCATTTATTGTTGAGTTTGTAGATAATGTAAACTAGAGCATAAAAGCATCATTTTTTGGACATGGACATTCGTTACGCGCTTGCAGCGTCTCAAAAAACAGACCGCAACTATTTTCAGATTGAGACCCAAAAGTAAGCGAACCAATTAACTAACGCCCCGTCACGTGGGATTGGCGGGCCCCACACACAAACATACAAAAGGCTAAAAAATGTGGCGATCCATGATGGCTACCCTGGAAAAAAAAAAAAAAAAACGTAGAGGCTGCAAGGTGGGCCCCTCAAATCCCAAATGTTCTCCCTTGAAACTCGATTGTATGCAATTTTCTTGAAAAAAATTAGGGAGGGAAAAAAAATGCCCTTTTTTTTTTTAGGGGAATCCTTTTTCCCATTTCTCAAAATTTTGGGTCATTTTCAATTAAGTTTGGAAAAACAATGATGAAAATTGAAATCCTTAAAAAAAAAAAAAAAAGTACCGAAAACTTTGATGCATTAAACAAGGACGTTCAAGTAGCTGTAAAAGGCAATAATTTTAGAGAGTCAAAAACGGCACACTAAAAAAATAAAGGAAAAAAAGGAAGAAGCCATTAAACATTAGACAAACGTGGTCAATCCAACCAAACCTACCACATAGGGATTCCGACCTCTCTCTCTCTAGACTGTTTTGAGGTCAAGTCCAAGTTCTCAGGATTGTCTGTTAAAGTTATTTCTTTATCTTACGAGATTACTACAGTTTTTCTGAAAAGCTTTTTCTTTCCTTTTTTTTTTTTTTTCCTTCCTTCTTCTCTGGTGAAGGATCAGTTACTTTTCTATCTGACAATTGAAACCCAGAATTTCAGGATTTCAATTCTGGGGTTTTCACTCTCGTGGGCATTTTTCTCTGTCATTTGAGGCGAGTGTTTTTGACATAATTCTTGGAACTTTATTTTGTTTATTTTTTTTTAATTTAATTTTTGTTTTTAGAGAAAGATATGAATAGAATTTCATGCAGATACTGGTATTGATGTTATATGTTAGTCTTTGTTTGTATCTTTTATAGATTTTTAGCTAACCTTTTATTTTCTCTTTCTTTCTTTCTGAGATAGTAATCCATGATTATTAGATCGCCCAGACTTTTTCTCTCTCTCTTTCTATTCATGATTATCAGACTGTCCATATTATTATGATTCCTTGTTGATTAAATGAAGGTGTGAATAATAAATTTTTATATGCTAAATTATTTTAGTTTCAGGGCTTCCTGTATTTTTGTCTTCGAGGCTTTATTTGTTAATCTGCAAAAGAGTTGAGCTTGTTGGAACTTTGGACGTATTGGGGTTTTTGATACTGAAAATGAGAGCAATAGCTAGGCCGATCCGACATTTTGGGTCGGTTTTTCGACATCAAAAGAATGGTTATTCGAGTGATATAGCAAGAAACAGAAGGAAGTTGATAGACATCAATTGTGGATTTGCTTATAAACTTATAGACAATGTTGAAACTCGTTGGTTTCGAGACCCCCGCTTTATGATCACAAGAGCTCTCTCTGTTGAGGCAGTTAAAGTTTCAAATGGAGGTTTTCTTCAATCTCATATCTTATTCAGTTGGTTTTCTGCAATAAGTTTGGTTTTACTTGATTTTGAATTTTGCTTTTTAATGGCAGATACGAATAGATCAGGGCCTCTTATAGAGTATGAACGAAGGATTTCCTCGGGCGAACTTGTTGACGGCGATATTTGCCAGGTATGCTTGAAACCAGTCAGCAGTTTGTGCTTTTCTTTCAACTGGAATTTCCAAATTAAGGAAAGATGGTCTTGGTTTTTGTTTTGTTCTTTTTTTAAAAAAAAAATTACTAAATTTCTTATTTTCCATGTTAAAAACTGTAGTAAAGTGCAATGGTGCGAGCCTTGATTTTTGGCTTTATTATCACCAATTTTTCATGTATTCTACTTTTGCCTTATTGGACATTTGCAATCCATAAATGACTTTGTTGGGCATATTAAACCTTGTGTTTAAGTCAGAAAAAGAAGTTTGCGAATACTTGTGGATAACAAATCTCTAGGCTCTAAGCATGAGTTTAGTTTTTTTCTTTCCAAAGAATATTGACAGTGAGGTTTTCAGCTAGGCACGTTAAGAGAGCTCCAGAGGCTCTATGATGAGCTTGTTGAGTCAGCTGATGCCTGCCAGTTGGACAGATACCGTGCATCTGAAAAAGCAGGAAGGTAAATTTCCATTTTTTTTAGCTTATTTGGGAACCCAGTTTATTTGATTGCTGATTTGCAGGATGGTTCTTGTTGTTCGTCTTTTCTATTTTCTACGCTTTAGTTGGTCTTCATTTCGTTGTGTTTATCTATTGTTCAGGAGTCGTTGGCTATGGTCTCGTTTCATGCCGCGATCTATGTATTCACCGGTTAAAGGTCTATATCTGTACGGAGGAGTGGGCACCGGAAAAACCATGTTGATGGACTTGTTTTTTGACCAATTGTCAGTTTACTTTTACTCTGTTCTTTTCGAATAATTGAGCAAAAATCTTTATAACCCCGTACACAAGCTAATATTTATAAGTATATGAGGCATCGGTCTATCTTTTTTCCCTCTATTCTCTTGATTATGACATTTGATCTAGTTTTGCCTATTCGTATTTGCTTCATCTTTGAGTTCGTAGGCCCAGCAATTGGAGGAAGAAAAGGATTCATTTTCACGACTTCATGTTGAATGTTCATAGCCGATTGCAAGTAAGAATGCAGTTCTTTATAAGTCTATGGAACTAGAGGATTTTATTGTCAAACTAGAAAATACATTTAGTGCAAACTAGGCTTTATGTCTGATAAACTTGATTCTTATCAAGTTGTTTGAGCTAATATAGTATATAATCAGAGCATTCTTTACAGAAAACCTTGAATAGAAGCTTTATTAGTCAGTAGAAGAACTCCTAGATGAACAATATGTTACTGGTTATTCTGATACTGTAGCTAGTTTGCATATGTGAGAAGTAGTGGATCTTCATTCCGTAAATCGCTCTTCCATGGTTTTCATTATTTCATGCCATAAAAATATAGGGAATTCTAGAAGAACCAAAGTTCTTAAAGTTTTTAATAATTTTTTAAAACTGGAAGTTCATAGGCCCTAGAAGTAAGGATGCATATGTCTTATGAAGATATTTATTTCATTACTAAGCGCTGTGTATTTTTGCAGAAGCACAAGGGTGTGGCAGATCCACTTAAAGTTGTTGCAGCAGAGATATCGGACGAGGCCCTTCTATTGTGTCTAGACGAATTCATGGTATACTAGTCATAACATTAGCTTCTTTGTTCTCTCTCTCTCTCTCTTTTTTCCTGCATACAATATATATCTGTTTTACACGTCCATGGTAACATATTCCTTTACTATGTGATCTTCTTTAGGTGACTGATGTTGCTGATGCATTAATTCTAAATCGTTTGTTCAGACACTTGTTTAGCAATGGCGTTGTGAGTAGTTCAATTTCATGTCTTCTATTCTCGGCCGTTTTTCTACATTATGAACTTTGAGAATTTTTTAGTAAAACTATACATAACTATTTGTTCTGTCTTGTATGGTTTGTCGTTTAGATTCTTGTTTCAACTTCAAATCGTGCTCCAGACAAGCTGTACGAAGGTGGATTGCAGCGGGATCTTTTCCTTCCATTCATTTCCACTTTGAAGGTATGTACGGATGTGATTGGATGTCGTTCACTTAAATTGGTGACCAGTCTTTATATGGAGTCAGCTTTCAACTTTTTTCATCAATGAAAGAAACAAAAGTTCACTGCAACTTATGACATGTATATTTGGCACAACAAATGATAGGTGGCGTTATGGACTTTAGATTCATGGAAAGTCTCTTGCAATTTTAGGCGACGCTGATCTACTTTAGTATTGATCTCTTTCCTGCATTTGTTGCTCATTTAATAATTTGGGAAACTATTTCCTTGTAGGAAAGGTGTGTAGTACATGAAATTGGTTCATCCGTAGACTACCGGAAAATGACTTTGGTAAGGATTACGAGCTGCTTGTAGATTTATTACCACTTTATTTATTTACAATCAAGTGATATGAATTGAAAACTTCTTGTCTGTACTTTAACTGCAGGCTAGGCAAGGTTTCTACTTTGTTGGTAAAGATTTGTCTGGTGTTCTTCAGCAAAAATTTGAAGAATTGATTGGGCAACACAAAGCTTATCCCCAAGAGGTGGAAGTGGTGATGGGAAGGACGTTGCAAGTATGTGCAAAATTTTAATTTGCGAGGAACATATTGATTATATTACTTATGGTATTACTGAATGTAACTTTGTATCCTTGACACCCATAGGTTCCACTAGGTGGGAATGGATGTGCATATTTTTCTTTTGAGGAACTCTGCGACAGACCTCTTGGGGCTGCAGATTATTTTGGATTATTCAGTAAGTCATCTTTATCAGAGTGGATTGTTTTGACATGAATGGGAGACTATAAGTATCAGTCCATCAAAACTATGAAATTATATGCTCTTCCTCCAATTTGTCATCGAGAGAAAGGGGGGGTCCTGTTTAAGAAATACAAATTTTGGTTAGAGTTGTTTTAATCAAACTGAGGGACCCCACTTTTCCTGCTTAACTTCTTATTATTGTTTGACCACAGTCGATATTTATGTATCTACTTTAATGTTTTTGCGCCTTGACTGCACTTGTCTTTAAGTAGTTTGAAGCGGCTTTTCTTTCTTGGAAGTTGACAATAATATATTGGTTAAGGCTTTGGATCCTCCGAATGCAATGGATTGGTAATCCTAATCTTAAAAAATGGACCGCATTTTTCAATTGAATTTTACCAGAAACACATGTAGCTGGGACCATTAAGCATTGTTTTCTCTGTTTGCTTGCCCTTGATTATAGACTAATTAAATATAAATTAGATCCCTTTGCCCCTTCAAAGATTGATTACCCTTATATTTCTTAGAGGAACACGGGAGATATCCTTGATACATCAACATGATGGTAGCTGCTCAGTTGGTTCATCTGTCTTTTCCTTGGAAACGCCGCAAATCTTTTTTTTTTTTTGGTTTCTTAGTTCTATATTTGCATTCTGCAGAAGCTTTTATGAAGACCTATTGTCTAGGAGTGATACTAAATTACTTATGCGAGTTTATTCATTCTCTTTTTGACAGAGAAGTTTCATACCCTGGCGTTGGATGGCATCCCAATTTTCGGTCTCCACAACAGGACAGCAGCATATCGGTTTGTCACTTTAATTGATGTATGCCCACCTCGCCATTATAAATTTGAATGTCATGGGATATACTATTAACTCAAGCCGAATAAATTTCGCCTTCACATGCTTCTCATCATTTAGAATCACTGACCTGATAATGTTTTATCAAATACCGTCATCTCTTATTGAATTTACTTTCTCTGTTTTCCAGTAATCTGAAAGTTTCAAGTAGATAAGTAAAACTGTATGTTCTTCGAGCTACTCTTTTATGGCATTTTCAGAGCAAGCAAAAGAAATGCTATACAGATGAACAATCCGTACAGCATGTTATGATCTTTCTTGAGAGTTTTCCAAGTTGCGTGCTTAATTTGAAGTATTAATTCCGATTGTACATGTTCATGTTATTCCATGGTTGCGTGCTTTTCGATGAGTTCTTTTTTTCCCCATGCCCAAGTTCTAAAACTTTTTTTTTAATAGCGAAGAGCCTTTAGAGGCTGTTCCTGCTTCTTGACCGTTTAACTTGAAGTAAAATGTAGACTGTTTTCATGTTGCGTTTGGAATAGATCATTCACCATTGTGGTTCCAGGTGATGTACGAAAACAAGGCCAGACTTCTATGTGCAGCTGAGGGGAGTCCATTGGAACTTTTCAACAGAATTGTGACAATTGCCGATGCTCAAAATATTGCACCTAGAACCTCTTCAAGGTCAAGGAAAAATGATGATTCCGACCTTTGTGTCGACAATGAATTGGGTTTTGCAAAAGATCGCACAATCAGTAGGTATGATGCTTAACCATGTATTCCTGTTCTCGTTCCGTCTCTCATTGTACCAACTGCAGTTCTTTCCAGAGTAGACAAACTTTAAGGCATCCTTAGAAAAGTAGAATCGGAAAGTAAAGGTAGATTGCTTGGTCAATAAGTTGATTTAACACTTGATTTGATTCCTTGTCTGCGACAGACATTTCAACAATATCCTTTAATTCTTTATGTATTTTTTTTTATTGTATTATCCTAAGTGGAGGAAAATCGTTGCAATTCCTTCATTTGTTTATCTATTCTTTTCCTGATTTCTTTTTAAACTCTCGATTCCCATCAAAGTTCCACTTTTTGTTGTTGTTTTTTTTAATCAATTTTTATTTTTCTTTTTCCTTAACAACTTTCTCTACTGTGTGAAAATTCCAACTCTTAAAGCTATCCCTGCTCATTCTCTCTAAAAAGTGTAATTTAATTCTTTCGAATATTGTTGTGGTCAACACTGATTTGCTCCCTAAGCACGTTAGACCTCTGTTCTCTGTGCTCACTCTTCATCCCAATCTAAATTGTACCACGATCGGTTAACTAGATTCTTGTTTTTGTTTGTTAAAGTTATTTTCCAACTTTAGGATTGGGGGACTCAAACTCTAGACCTTAATTTTGGAGTTTTAAGTGATGCTTCTATCATGTAATAGAATGATTACGATATTGAGTTCTGTCGGGGTATTTTAGTACTTTACACAGGTGTTAGTCTTCCCTAATTGTCATGCTATGTAAGGGGAATTTGTAGCATTTTTTTTCTTTGCTGTAAAAAAAAAAACCGAAAGATGGAGAGAGGCATTTTGAGAGTTGATTGTATCTTCACTTCTCCATCCGATTAAAGTGAAAATATGCAGAGGAAAGTAGGCGAAGCTGAGAGTGAACCCCTATAAATCTTTGTTTGTGCTTTGTTTATTTTTGTTCGTCTTCTCGTTTCTCATGGCTCTTGACCAGCAGGCATCTGGGCTTTTAATTCCTAATACACCACAGTCTACGGCTGTGGATAGGAATTATATAATTTCCATAGGCTTGGTTCACCTTTTCGGCCATAAATTTTGTTAAACGTGTTCAAGCATCTTTATAGAGTCCTTTTCCGTCCTATATATGCGCATTTCTTTCATTACAATTTGTGATTGCTATTCCACTGCATATCGCAGGTTAACGGAGATGAATAGCAATGAATACTTAGAACAGCATGCTGCCATGTTAGCCGAGCATTCGTTGTCGATGGAAGGTGTCAGCTAGGAGGATCCATTGTTACACATGCATGATACAGAAAGGAAGACAAAATACAGTAACTTATCAGAGTTGCTGAAATGGAATGGCATATCACATTGTTTTTAGCAAGGTGCCTTTTTGAATGTAAGTTTCAGTAAATGCATTACTTGTTACTTCAATAAGATTTAAGCTGTTTTATCCATATTGTGAATGTAACAAACAGCTTATGCAGTCAGTGATGCACTGGTTTACCCTCCCATTCTTATTAATTAATAATAATTATGATGATTGTTGATGGATCTAGACCGAAAAAAAAACTACCCTGATGTGTTTTTTTACTCGAGTTAGTGATATGTACGTAATAAAAAAACTTTATATTGTATCATCACACCGTTTATCAAATGATATATTGATTTTTTTTTTTTTTGGAGTAGGATATATTGATCTGTTTAATACAAGAATAATAGCAAATCGTGTTTTAATACAAGATTAATTGCAAATGGGGTTCTCAAGGATAGATAGTTACCTTAAGCATGCCTGACATATCTTCTGAAGTATTAAAACCACGGATGCAACAAAATGGTCAGTTTCGTTTGTAACGTTCAGCGGAAGTAACCGCAATCATAGCTTGTCACCGGATGACCAATTAATTAATAGGATTACTTATAAAAATTCCTTTTTAATTATAGGCTTGTAACATTATGTCTCTTGAACTTTAAAACGTAATATTTGTTCCTTGATCAATGAAATATTAAAAAAAAACTTCTTAAATTATGATTTTGAGCATTAGTGATACGATATTATACAATTTGTTTTAATTTTTTTTTTAAGGTTTTTAGTTTATATATTCAACAACTAAAATTTTAAAACTATATCAGCTTTTAAAATTGAAATTAGTTTTAGATATGATAGAGTTACCAAAATGATCTTATATTATGTGCCAAATCTTAATTATGTGCCTAAGTTTTATTCAAAGTTCTAACAAAAGAAGGTTTTTTTGTTAATATTTCATTGTTCGGGGGAATACATATTATGTTTTAAAATTAGCATAACAATGTTACAAGCATTATAATTGAGGGGACATTTTTGTAATTAACTCTAATTAATATTGTGATAAATAATATCTTACCAATCAACATTACCATATCTGATTTATTCTTCACTAATAAACGGTTGAGGCATGATCTGGACGAGCCCAAATCAAAGAATAAAAGCCCAATAGGCATGGCCCAATGTATAAATCAAATAGATTGAGCCAGTCTTGAGTGTTCGTTGTGTTGCGGTGAAAAGAAGAGTTCTATGTGTTCAATATGCTCGATTTCAATGGACTAATGCTATCTGGTTCGACGGTTTTTTTGTGTCCGATGTGCTCGACGAAGATGGTTTAAGATGGTCAAGAATTAGGGTGGAAAGTTGATCTCATTGTTTGTTTGGATCGACGTGTTGGATCTAGGCTTGAAAGTAACAAGGAGAGATCTACTAACTCACATAGAAGATCGAGAGAAAATGGTTTGAAACTCGCACCAAATGAGAGACTGACATGTGTCCTACTTTCTCAAGCACTAATTAGATCAGTTTCCACTAATTTAAGGCCCACTAACTCAGAAGGGCGTCTATAAATACTGACAATAGGGGTGAATTGAGGCCATCCAAACTCTCATACATGTACCTAAGACACTTACAAGAATTCCCCAATCACTCACTAAAAACTCGTATTTTTACTAGTTCATTTACTTGCAATCCAGAACTTGTATCAAGTTTAACATTTAATGAAGAAAACGACACTATACGTAGTTCTTTTTAAGAGTGAATCACTATAAATTTGTATGTGATATCTTTATTTTGCTGCATTTCACTTTTCAATTTACTTTGTTGATTTATTGTAATCCAGAACTTATATCAAGTTTAACATTTAATGAAGAAAACGACACTATACGTAGTTCTTTTTAAGAGTGAATCACTATAAATTTGTATGTGATATCTTTATTTTGCTGCATTTCACTTTTCAATTTACTTTGCTGATTTATTGTAATCATTATTAATGATCTAACCTAGATTTCAAGTTTATTAGGACCTGATAATGACGATTTGTAGGCCTAATCACTTTCACATATCTCATTAATCTTGTTTCTAACTATGTTTAGTTTAATTCTAGATCCAATCTTTACATAGACTTTTTAGTATTCTTGATCACTAAAGACGCTCACTACGTTTGTACTGGCACTCCAGAGAGAAATATAAAATATTAAAAGTGAAAACTCTGCATATTTTTTCTCTTTTACAAATATACAATTAAATGACACATTTAATGAACTTTTTCTCCAAAATTGTCGTCTAATATACTCGAAAAAAAAAAAAAAGATGGCACAAAGATTTTTGTGTTTTGAAATTCAAATCGCACTTTACAAGACAGTTTTTAAGAGACCGTTGTGACGTCTCTATATTCAACAATGACTTTGAGTTAAATGTCATTACATGTTTCATCAAAGATCCCAAATAGTTGGTGACTCAGATGTTTGAACGAAAAACTCAAACGTTGAATAAAAAGCCCTAGCCTAGCTTAATTGCCACTCTAATCATCGTTGTTCTCCATTCCTTTTGTGTCGTTGCTTGCCTAGTGGTTGCTCGTTTTGCTAGTCTTGAAGCCGCCCACCAGGGATTCTACGGCTACCACAATGTAGATTTACTTTAGTTTGAATCTCTCTTTTTTTTTTTTTTTTGGGAAAAATGAAGCTTCATTCGTGCTAAAAGTAGTACGAGCAAAGTTCCAAATTCCCACCCATTATTGGCACAATTGACTCCATATAAAGACTAAATCCAGTAGTTAAAAAAAAAAGTTAAAAAAAAAAATAAAGATGAAGTACAAGGATAACAATGACATCGAGACCCAAATAAAAAAACTCATTTGACATACAGAATAGAGCTCATCGACGGCTCATTACAAGAAACCCTTATTATCAATGGATGACACCAATCCACCAAAATTAAATCTACCTTATGAGGGTACATCAAATAGTCATAGAACTATATCTAGCTATCAACACCACACATAACACTGCTAGCTAATGGGTGTAGGATCCAAACCGACCGGAGGTGGGGAATCTATCTCCTTCATTACAAGTACAAAAAAAAAAACACAAATAAGGCAGAAACATCATCACCTTTATACGAAATACATTGAAACAAAAGTCAATAAAAACAATGAGCAGTTTCAACAATCAAAGAGTCCAATAGGGTGCAAGACAACTACTATCATGACTCAAAGATTGCAGGGGGGTGGGTGTTTTGTTGCCACGATCGAGATAAAAAAAAATTAAATCAAAATAAATAAATGAAAATAAATAAAACAATTAAACAAGATCAAATGCTTAGCTAAAATCATATTGACAATAGTAATCACCGTCACGTGAAGCTCTAACAACAAATGAGGTTACATAATCAAATTACAAATAATAGATGACAAGATTGACATCGTCATTTAAATATAATAGGATGAGACTGACATCGACGTCGAGACAAGTCGTACAATGCGCACGGCATACAACAGTCTTAAAAAAAAATACCCTTTCTACTCATACTCTATGATCATCGAACTCAATCGAAACTCGACTGATTCTACAAAACCCAGGGGGGAAATTTTTAAAACAATAAAACATGAGGAAAGGCTCAGTAGGATAATCTATTAAAATCATATTGTTCAAACTTGCATTTATAAATAAAAGGAATTATTCGCAAATTATACTTACTAAAACATAATCTCAAAATCTTAATAAAAACGTAAATAATAAAATACTTACTCGTATGAAGCTTGATAAAACACCACCATACGGGTTTTGGGAATTGAAAAGAATATCAAAACATAATTCCTTAGATGTATAAAATAACTTAAAAATAAAAAACAGAAGTTATTCTTATAAATTATTTAAGAATTGATTGATTGGTCAAAATAATTTATAAAATGGGCTACCAATGAAAGGATAAAAAATATCCTATCTTAATGTTTGAAATTCAAATACCGTTAGCTCCGATCAAGAATTTAACATAAGCTCCTTTTCTGAAAAACCTTAAAATATATTTGAAGCTAGAGATAACGCTCAATTAAATATCATTATGTTAATTTAATTATCAGTGTGCCTCTTGACTCAAAATAACCATAAATGCAAACTTTATATTCTTAATGTTTTTGAACACAAAAACATAATCTTTGGAATATTTCTTAATCGCAAAACGACGAAAAACCAAACTGACACAAATCAAAAAAACACAAGGGGCTTGGAGGACTGTGGCAACCACCATTGGCAGCCACCGCGGTCGATCGCCTCCAAGGGTGAGGTCGACCGCCCTCCCTCCAAAACTGGCAGAAGCCAGTTCTCCCTTTTCGCAGACTGATTCGTCTCTAACACTAAATTTTGATACAAGATCATTTTAGAATGCCATAAAATGCCTCAAAACACCAAGATGAACATACTAAAACATAATTAAATGTTTTAACAATCAAGCTTACAAAATCAAAGGTGAAAATCAATTTTAAAAAGAAACAAAACCCAAACATGCAAAATTTCTTACATGCATCAACTCAAACTTCATTACACATACTCAGATTGCAATAAAACTTTAAATTTGCATACCAAATCCAAAACTGTAAAAAAAAAAAAAAAAAAAAAAACAACTCTTAACAAAAAATGCTTGTTCTAATAACTTATAGAAAATCCATATTTAATTGAAGAAACAAGATGAGAATTCAAGAACAAATTCGGATGCTAAAAACAAAATTTTTAGAATTAGGTATTTGAAATACTAACCTCGTTTTCAGAAGAACAAGAATTAGGTCAAGCTTGAGCACTAGTGTTTACTCTTCTTTTTCTTTGAATTTTTTATCTTATTTTGAGAGGGTGAAAGAGAGAGAGAGAGGACATAGAAAGAGGAAGAGAGAGGCTTGTGTCTGATATGTGCTTTGAGGGTTTTTGTTTTTAACGTGTAAGGTAATTTGAGACAAGCATGGCAGCTTTTGTAACAAGATGTAAGTGGCATAGATAAAGGTATCATTTGACAATTAAAAATCAAAAATAAGATTTTTAAATTAAACTTATAAATAAAATATACAACAAAATTTTAAATGGTTAAAATTAACAATTAGATCATATTTGATACATCTAATAATTAAATTTAACATATTAATTTTAATTAAAATTTATGGGTGTTACAACTAGGAGGCCCAAAGGTCGGATCTTTTCGGTAGCGTCAGATAAAAACTACAACCACCGTTCACTACAAAATGAAATGCCAAAACCCACTAAAGGAAACACTACAGCACCGGGGAGCAATTCCCAGTGCGCCGCTATCCTCCGTCGTCCTTCCATGCTCCAACTTCATTCTATCGGCCTCCACCAAGCCTCCTTCTTCGATACCAACAATGGCCAATCTATCCCCCACCACCCGTATCTGAACCCCATAAAGGCCATAAGTCCCAGGCAGTATACAGCCTGACCATTGCCATAACCAAGGCTAGCCTTCAACCTCCTAGGCTTTGCTGGTCCATCAACTTGCTCTAATACCCCATCACGAGCCTCCCTACCCAGCTATGCAACTCTCACACCACCATCGTTCTCCCTCCTAACCAAAGCCCCATTATAGTCAAACACCCCTAGGCGTTGCCCCCTCCCTAAGACTTAAGCACTGAAGGCTAACAGAAGACTACCTCTAGGCTTCAGCCTAAGGGATGAGAAGGGGGCGGTGCTAATGAAACCCCAGCAAACCCTAGTAGAGTTAGGAGCTAGAGAGAAAAAGGTGAAAAAAACGGTTTCTTGTTTGAATCTTTAGTTTGACTTTAGCTTTAATTTTTCTATTTTAGTTTCAATTTTTAGATTTTTTATTTTTGTTTATTTTGATACTATGTTGTTGGAGGTAGGAAAACATTTAGGATTAACCTTAAGTTTTTAGATATATTATTTTTTTAAGGAAGAAAAACGAATATGATTTGGGATTTAGATTTATTTGGATTTATCGTCATATTAGGATTCATTTAAGGATTTTTTTAAATATTTTGTTCTTAAGAACAACATTATATTCATGATTATGTTTTAGTGATATTGTTCTTTTGTTAATAAAAAAAATGATACATAATAATACCACTATACTTCAAAGAAAAAAAACTTAAAATTTTAGCGTTACAATTAACATTTCTTTGTAATTTGACTTGGTAATTCAAGCTCTATATTTTGCACTAGAGTCAAGTATAAAATTACCGTTAGGGCATGACCGTTACTATAAAATAAAAGACATGTAGGTTTATGCTAAGTAGTTTCTTTAGTAAGAAAAACAAATAGATCTAGAATTAATAATCTCAATTTAAGGGATTTTGTAATATTTTAAAGTTTTAATGATCATGTATGATGATGTGAATAAGTTTGAAATTTATTTGTCTCACAATGCGATCCTTAATAATAGTCAAAGTTCTTTACTGTTGGTTAGCCCATTCTTAAAGGAGGATGATTTGCCCCCAACTTTTTGTTCACAACATCGCAACATAAGATGTGAAGATGATACCAGAAAGTCACCACATTTTGTTGAGATCTGACGCAGATCCATGAAGGAAAGTGAAACTTTCCATGGTACGTTTTGTTTTTGTTTTTCAAAAGAAAAACGAATTTGTTGATGAGGAGCTGCAAAGAAAATAAATAATTATTAAATTACATTGGAATGTAAAGAAACACCACGGAAGACAGGCACAGTTGAAGCTCCCAGGAAAGATGAATAAGCAGACATGCAGAGCAAGCGTTCCCTAAACCAAAGCTCAACGTTTTAGAAAGAAGGTACTTGGAAGTTGCCATATTAAAATCACAAGCGAAACCTTCCAATAAACTTAAGCTCTCATGAAAGTAACAAAACTACAGAGTATGTCCTATCATGAAATAAAACTATTTCCATAAATTTCACAACTTTATCAACTTTGCAATTGCTTGTATCATCCTCCTGCACATGGATTATGTCGCCATCCAGTTTCCGCTCCGTGATTCTGATCACTGCTTTGTTTCTTGCGCGACGCCATGGGCATTGTGGTTCAGTGACTAGCGTTGGAACGAAATAGAATAGGAGCCAGTATTTGGATCTTTGACAGCTTTGAAGTTGTCAATGCTCATTCCAAAGCGGCCCAGCAAAGAGTTGCCCATTTCTTTCAGTTTTCCTGCTCAGAAGTAGAAATCAACAATTTCACACCTAGTTAATTTCAAAAAAACAAAATGCACGAACAAACTGCCCACGCAAAGCGTGAAATAACGGTAGCAAGCACGCAATGTGTATACCATCCAAAAGGTTCAGAATGATATAGTTTATAAGTACACATTGACTTTCATTAAACCTACAATGCCAATGTCCTTGAGATGAAATCATGATCAAGAAGTTGAATTGAAAACCGTAAGACAGGCAATCTACAAGCAGAGCTCGACTAACCAAGAAAATATAGAATTAGTATTACGTGTAGCAGTAACAAATCACAGATTATGCATGCAGCGGACAGATAAATAAAGACAATAGCTTAATATTGATAAGGTTTCAATTCCACCTTCTACGGATGCTAATTGTAGTACAGGGCACAAAAATGTTTTGTTCATGATCTATTTATGTAGTTGCATTGCCAAGAAAAAGTCAAGTCATAGCTCTAAATAGCTAGCTGCTCGTTAGAGCATCAGGTGTCAAAAGGCTATTGACCAGAAATGCATATCTAAATGCAAGATCAACTTGAAGAGTGAAGTAGGGTTACTAATAGAGTAAAAAGCCGGACATAATCCAGAGAACATAGGACGATTTATGGAGATTCATACACAACTCGGAGGACATGATTGTTTAATAGTAAGTAGCTTCAAACTGTTTTTGAGACAACAAAAGCAGGTCCTACCCCTTGGCCGCTTCGACTTTTTGACGATTGGCATAGAATAAAACTCCCACGTCTTAAATTTTACAATTTCATCAATATTTCTTTTTTTTTTTTCCACATAAAACACTTTTTTCAATATGCTTTAAAGATCAGTTTTTCATTAATAGTCAGCTTAAAAATTTTGGTGTCTTTCTTGAGAAGGCATGCCTAACCTTTAGAGATTAGTCCATCAAATTAGAGGAAAATGGTAAAAACACGCAAGAGGATGATTCAAGTATCTTACCAATCATCTCCTCTTTCATCTTTTCTCTCTTTTGTTCTGCTAGGGGCTCCAGACGACGGATTGATTTCTTGGCTTGCTCATTTAAGGGATCCAGCTCCAAGATTTTTTTCATATCTGAGAGCAACAAGAAATAACAGAATGCAAAATTAGCAGAGAAAAGCATTATTCATACACCTTCAAATCCTTTCAACATAAAAAGGACAAGATATGGCTAGAAAGAAGATTCAAGACATAAGGATGGCAAAGAAATCCAAAGCAATGGAAGAATAGAATAAAAAATGAAAAATTAGTTTAACCACAAAGACAAATCTAAACTAACCCGCAATAGCCTCCTCGAAATGCTCAAGCTTTTCATGAGCCTCTGCTCTTCTTAAAAGAGCTTTTATGTACGATGGATTTAGCTCCAATGCTTTTGTGCATTCTTTGATTGTGTCCTCATATTTTCCCTGGAATATATATATATATATATATATTCAAAAAAAAATCATGTATGACATAAAGGGAACAATAATGCAAAACATCTTTTTAAATTTTGTGGAGGAAAAACTATAAGACTAAAATACCGATGGTTTAATGCCCCAGATTCGGTAAAAATAGAACAGTAACAGATAAAACAAAATGAAAGAGAAAGGGGAAGAGGGAAGGCAGGGCATGTGTAAAAAGAAACAGCTTTGCACCAAAAGAAAAGGCAAGAGATATTCATACGCACAGAGATACCAAGCATTTTTCTGCAAATTTATCTTCTCCCCCGGCAGTGATTTCAGCAAAAAGTTTTGCTTTCCAATCACTGTCCTCGCTAAAATATAAACAATACAACAAAGATTAAGAATACATAAAAAGAACCCTTCATCAGCTCCCCTTTTTTTTTTTTTTGGTGAACAGTCAACAGAGTGAAGCTTTACAGAAACCCAAGTCTAACCCTAAACTCAACGCAATACTGACTAATGGCAGAAAATTAAATGTCAAAGAATGTCAAGAAACAAACCAGTTTCAAATAGCATATTGCACGATTTGAATGGCACGTAGAGCGTATTTCCACAGATGAAGGCATATCTGGTGCAAAATATAAAGCAAGTTCATATTGTGATAATGCCTCCTCAAACTGCCCATTGCCGTAGAGTTTATTGCCTTCCAATTTTGCATCATTTGCTTGTGCTAAAGCTTTCTGTCTCAGACAACAATTAAAAAAAAAAAAAAAAAAAAGAGGAGCCCATAAGAGATCCCCATAACACAAATAGCCTAAAAACCAGGTTAATTGATAGAGCAAAAGATGCTATTTCAAGCAATGAATGGTAAAATTGTGCTATTTTACGAGATTGGCATCAGACATGATCTTAAGCTTTGCGAGAGAAACAGTAAAAGGAAAACACGTATCCCAGAGAGACACCAAGCCTTACACCCAAATCTCTAATTTGATTCGAGATTCATCGAGGAAAATTAGTAGGGGTGCTTACATAACGAGACCACTAGAATTGAGAAGAAAATTTAAGTCTCAATGCGCTGATATGCTAATTAATCAACAATGCATAAACTGATTAACCATAACTTTTTGTGCAACAGCATTTCACTAAACCTAGTCACGCTCAAATGGTGAACCAGAATCAAAGATCTCAAAGTCAAAATCTGAAACCTTTTTCTCTACATATGATATTACTGTGATTCAGAGAAAAGGCTTTAAAATTTTATTTAAAAAAACCACGGGTTTCAAAATTTTTTGTTCCCATGTTTCTTCTCCAAGCATTTCAGAACTTAATCGCAGACAAATAATCCATTAAAATCCAGATACAGTGTCAATTTATCAATGACAACAATTAGGGCGAAATATGAACTCCTAGAATTACAAAACACACAAAATACCAATATTCATGATCAATAAATAAAAAAAATCTAGAAATCAAAATTATCTGAGCAAGCAAACCTGTTTAAGCTCATCGTCGGAAATAATCTGTTCTTCTTGTTGCTCCGATTGCTCAGGATTTTGCTCCGGTTGCTCAGGATTTTGCTCCGGTTCTTGTGGCGGCTGCTGATGTGAACGGTGGTTGTGTTGTTCGTCGTCGTCGCTATCGGCGAGCTCGCCGTCGCTGGCGGTCTCGAAGCCCTCGTCGGCGGTTCTGTTGCCGTTGGCGGCTGAATCCGTTCTCGTTTTGTCCGAAGATGACGGCTTTGAGGGATTGGGAACGGGTTCTTCGTTGTCGTTCACTTCTATAAGCACCATTGTTTTAATTTAGCAAATAAATAAAAATGTTTAAATTCAATGTGTACAAGTAAATACGGAAATGAGGAACTGAGAGGTTTTTGTGTGTTGTTTGGGGCTCGTGATCAGAGTCGAACTTTCTAGCTCTTGCTGCGAATTTTTCTTTTTCATATATATATTCCCTAATTGTTTCATAGGTAACTTGCAAATGCAACTCTTTTTTTTTGGGATTTTTTTATTTTTCTACCCACCACTTAAAATTATTTTTATTTTTGAAATCATGGCTTAGAACTTTAAAATATCTCACATAATAAATGTAAATCTACTTTAAATATAATATTTATAATCATGTTGCAAACTGTGACTTGATTTTTAAAATTTTCTGTATAACAAATCCAAATATAAAACATATTGTAAGCATTTGAATTTTTTTTTTTTTTATGTTATAAGTAAGGTTTGAAATTTTTAGCAGTGTTCTAACATTTCCACTTTACCCTTGTCTTCTTATCAATTGGCTTTGTGTCCTGTTTTAAGTGATACCCGACTATTAGCTTACTTTTTTTATTAACAACCTACTTAATCGATAACACAACTTAAACATTAAACATTCATTTCTAATACTTAACTTCGTTTTTTATCGGTTTATCTTTCTTTTACTTAACTTGAATGTCCTTTAGTCAAATTTTTCGTCTTACCTGACGATTTCATTTCTTAGTGTGATACGGAACATTTTTTGTCTAAAGGCGTTTTGCTAATGCATAGGATGTTTGGCATGAGACAGTCGGGACCATTATTTCAGTTACAAACAGAGTAAAGCTCCCACATGTTACAGTTAAAAAAAAGTTGTTACAGTGTAAAGCTCTCATATACTATAGTAAAAATAATTCTAACTAATGGTTCACACCACTATGCGAAACACCTTATCAGAGTGCTCGGGCTCCGTTTTAGCGGTTTTATCAAAAATGACGATTTTATCCTTAACGAGTTTTTCATAAGTCACATAACTTCATTAAACTTCTTATTTTACTTTACCAAACCGTTACTTATAGGTTATAGAAAAATTCCAGCTAAAAGATATTTTCTTAAATAGTGCATTTCGAGGTGGGTTTTGGCCTTTTTATAAAAATGATCATTTTGCCCTTGATAGGTCCTAGAAAATTTTGAAACCTATTTTAAACAACAGTTACATTTTCTTGCTACTCATCATGTTGTGAAAAACAAAACTTCGGTTTTTTTTTTCATGAAAACTCTATTTTGACAAAACTTTATGAGTTTTGACTCGTATATAAAAATTTTAGTAATTTCGCCCTTAAAGTACTTTTCTTGAAAAACTCCCCACTTTCTTTTTGGGCTTTCAATCACAAATTTACTTGCTGCCCATAACTGTATAGGCAGCCCTTTTATATAGAAAGAAAAAGCAAAATAGCATGCTTAGGCTAAAACTTAGTAAATAATGTCATATAGTTTCAAAATGTGTAAGATATAAAATATCATAAGAAATTGAGTACTATCTCATGAGAAATGTTGGAAACAAAGTACGCAACGGAATTTTTTTAAAATTTTTCATCAGAGTAATTTCCAAAACACAAGTTTGACATGTTATATGTATAAATTAAACAGATCTTACTAACCTCAGTGTGCTGAAGAACCTTCGCGATCCGTGTAGAGAAGTAACGTTCCAAAAGAGCCTCAACCAACTGGTCTTCTTTGCTATTCTCTATCCATAACCGGAGTGAGTGTGGGCTCACACGTACAGCTCTTCCACCGGTGACTCTCCTTCCAACCAACAGAGAGAACCCAAAGCTAGTGTTTGTGATTTGTGAACAAAAAGCTCTCAGGGAGTTTTAGATGCTCACTAGAAAAGTATCACTCTTAATCTCTTAAATTGATCTGAGTAAATCATGAGACTCACTACCTTTTTATACCTATTGGTCTTGGGGTCAGTCCATATCAGATTAGGTCTCAAAAACTCGAAACAGAATCAAGTTCGGATCAATATCTGATGAGATCCGCGTGAAAACGCATACTCTTATCTACCGCTGATCGGCAGGCCGAACACGTCATCCGGCAGGTCGAACTCCCGAGAAAAAATCTCTGCGAATATTTTATTTTCCACCCGAGATTCTAAAGGATAAAGTCTCAGTTTTGATTCAAATAACCCAATAGAGAAGTTATCTGATCAAAACAAACTTTATCAAGATAATCTCTAAGAAAATAAATCAATTCACAATAATTCTACAAGTTTATCTTGTTCTAATTTTGTCCAAAATTAAAACAACCGATAAACAGACAAGAATTATCTGATCGCAATAATTCAATAAGTTTATCTTGAACTAATTTCTTGCAAAATTAATTCAACTGATAAACAGACATGAATTATTTGATTCTTACAAATTTTAAACCAATCTGATAAATCTGACATAAGTCACCAATTATTGGAAAAGCACACCGCGTCGTTACAGGATTTTGTGAGCTAGCAAAGGGGACCAAAAAGGACCTATAAAGTTCAAGCTCATGATAATTATGAAACCCAATATCCCAGATATACATTTCATAATTATCAACTCCAACGCTACTCCACTAAAAGCTTGGAGCTACACTCTCAAACTTTATAGAATTACGAAGCTCGTTTAGCTAAGTCTCCATGACATATTATAGTGTATCGTATCCCCATATGATCATCCATAATCGGCTTAAGGACAAGTTCTGTCTTACCTTCCTGATTATTTTTATCTTACGTTCCATTGTCTCACCATTAGAAAACTTACCATCCAAAGATAGTATACCTTTCGGTTACACCTATGTATCCAAATGGTTGAGCGCTCCAGTTTTTCAATTACAGGACAACGCATATAAGAGGATATCATTACTCCTAAAGAGGAGCTATGGATTCCATATCTATGAATAACAAGTCTACGCTATCAAGAGTCATGCCTCCAACGTACCGACATGCATACCACTATAGAGATGTGGGAGTCACCCATTGGTACATCAAAAGACACAAGTCGAGATAACGGGCCCACTATTCATCTCAGGATTAAGATACAATACAAATGACTGTCTAAAGTGAATCGATTTGCCAAGACAGAATTATTAATCCAAATCAATTCACTTTATGTCCCGATCCAACACATCGTCACCTATGACAACGTGCCAATGTTTCTATTCACAGAGTCCAACTCTGATGGCCAAGACAAACCATCTCCCATAAAGGATATAGACAACATAACAATCTTTACATGAATAAAGCGCCCAACTTTATTCCCTCGATTGCGGATCATATGTTTTAGACCGTCACCTTAAGAATCGTGTCTACCGCATAATCATCCCATCATATGCCCAATTCTTAAGGTTTAGATTGACAGTCTCAGACTACTGTTTGCTTATCATACATTCAACAAATATGAACATAAAGAGGACAAGATTTGGTATATATAAATGAATAAATTCTTTATTGATAAAAATGTCTCAAAAAACGTATTACATTTTTACTCCTTAGGGCATACATGTCTAACAAGAAATTGAAAGCAAAACCCCAAAATACCCTCATCTCTTTATCCTCTATATCTTTCACCATCCTCCCTCTACGGCGTCACCACCCGTCGTGTAAATACAATATTTACTGGAAAATACTTTTATTTATGGTGTAAATACAAAAATTCACTAGCAACTTTTCTGGATCGTCGACGGCTGATAAATACAATATTTATCAAGAAATGCTGTATTTACTATGTAAAAACAAAAATTCACCGACGACTTTGTCGGATCTACGGTGGCCAAAAAATACAGTATTTCATTTGAAATACAATATTACCATGTAATTATAAAAATTTACAGACTACTTTACCAGACTGCCGACGGTCAAAAAATACAATATTTACTAAAAAATATCGTATTTACCGTGTAATACAAAAATTCACTGGGGACTTCACTCGACCACTAGGACATATAATTTTTCACTTGAAATACTATATTACCATGTAAATAAAAAAATTCACCAGCGACTTCATCGAATGATCGACGGCCTAGAAATACATTATTTACTAAAAAATACTGTATTTATCCTAGAAATATATTATTTACTAGAAAATACTGTATTTATCGTGTAATACAAACATTGGCCAGTAACTTTGTCAGGCCACTAGGAAATATAGTATTTCACTTGAAATGTGTAAATATAAAAATTTACCAACGACTTTACCGAACCGTCGGTAACTGAGAAATAGAGAATTTTACTTGAAATAATGTATTACTGCATAAATATAAAAATTCACTGGCGACTTCATCAGACTAATTTAAATTGAATCTTTGATTGTCTGTAGGTGTTGTGTATGATTTCTTGTTGGGTTGAAGATCTAAATTCCGAAGCTTATAAACTACATTTAGCTTGAATCCTTGACTACTTTTGGCTTGCCGAAGATGGACTCAAATTTTCGGTATAATTATACACTAATTGAAAAGGCCTCTTATACACTAGTAACTAAAATAATGCTTAATATATACCTAAAAAAAAAAAAACTGACGACGGGGAAGTCAAGGATGGGTTAGGGCAGTGAGAACGAATAGTTGCCGTCAATCGAGTTCAACAAAACTCAAATCAACTTTGTTGCCCGGTAAGCTGCCAGATCTAGAACTTTATCATCCAGCAAATGTAGAAAGATAGTGGGTTAAAGATGAAGAGAAAGAAAGAGAAGAAAGATGAAGAGATCTTTCCATTGCTTTGATTCTTTGGCACGGTGGCGCCGATGAGATCCGATCGCCTCACTGTCGAAGCTCTTTTGAGTTTGTCGAAGCTTCTATTGAAACAAAGGTCACCGCTAGTGACGGATGAAAGAGAAAGGGGCAAGAGAGAAGATCAAAACTCCATGCATCGTCAAAGATTTGGGATCTGTCTACTTTGTCCGAGAGGCACCGTCAGCCCTTGCTAGAGATCGCGAAGTCTGTAGCTTCTCCGACGTCGATTCCGTGTGAGCCTTGCAACGCCGACAACGTCGTAGTTTTTTCCAATATCTCTGACGAGGGTGCTCTAATGATGGTGCTCCATAGCTGCTGAGAATAGCAGAAAGAAAGACAGAGAAGGACGTAGAGAGGAGAGAGAGAAGAGGGAGGGGAAGAGAAAGTAGATCTGAAATTTTGAATCCAAATTTGTTTTGTGACTTTTAGGAATAATTTGGTCATTTTATGTTTGTAAAAATTTTATTGATATGCTATTTACTTTCTATTTTAAAAACTATTGACATTATTTATTATGTGAATGGTAAAATCTATTATTTTGTGTAATTTCTCTTTTATATAGTAAAAAGTTCTGTTCATATAGTTTTTATTGTTTCATGCCTAAATATAAAAATCTTGATATTTTTACCCTCAAGACCAAAAATAACTATTTTATATCAAAATGTTTAATTTTTAACAAGGATTAAAACTTTCTAAAGCATCTTGGCCTCATTCAAATCATTTCATAGCATTTCCTATTTACGAAATTTGTGCTTAAAATCTCATAAAATTTATAACTTAAAATTAGTCTGAAATTTTTACAAGCTGTTTATGTATCTTAACAATCTCAACGAGATCTACAATTTTTATGTTTTAGCTTTTCTTAAAATCATTCATCTTGATGACGTTCTTGCAAAGGCAGAAATGAAATCAATAGTTTTCATCTTGTTTTGGTAGAAATTCGAGTAGGATTTTCTCATAAAAATTGTCCACCTTGATGTTTTCAATAAATTTCATGTTGAACTCAGAAAATAATTCAGCCTTTAAGTTCCTTAAACACTTAAATTTTTCAAAAATGCTTTTAAAACACTTTTTGCATCTTAACTTTCTTTAACTTATTTTTCTAAGGTTTAATTACATTTAAACATTTCCAAACACTTAATCAAGTAATTAATACTCAAAATAACTATGCATAATATTTCCTTTTTATGCTATGTTAAAAATCCTTTTTATCAAGCACCTAGAATGCTTAAAAACTTGAAACTTTGTATTGGACCAAGTTTGTCATAACCTTTCCTTTTAAGCTTAAAACCCTAGTTTTCCTAACATCCATCATCATCGTCATCATCATTATTATTCACATAACATAACATTTATCCATACCATAGAGTCTCTTATACATGCCATAATCCTGCCATAATCCAAAAAGATTACAAACTATAATCTTAACTCATGAAAACAACATATTTCTCAAGACTAAGGTTTAGGATTTTACCAAGAATTTCTCCAAGCTTTTGATCCTCTACTTGTATGCTTAAACTTGGCTAGCTTTCTTTGTCATAAACTATGACCAAATATCATCAAAAATCCATCCATAACTTGGAAGAAATTCGCTAAAACCCATCAAAACTTTATTTCACTTTTATAGAATTTATCATAAAAATCGGATTTAATTAATAATCCTTATGACATTCGTTATGCTCTTAAAAATAGTTGACAAAATTTTGAGCATAAACTTTAGCTCACAAAATTTTTACTTAAATTACTTAACATAATCCTTAATTATTGCATATTGGATGTATTACAAATTCTCGAGTGTTACAGATGGTTCCTTCCATGCCCAGATACTAGTGAACCCATGGCTCTAGTGGTTCGATTGTGCGTCAATTGGAGTGGTTGGAAGGGGTAAACGAGGTGTTTTTCTCTTTTGGGTTGGGAGGTGTGCTGCTCATTAGGGGTGCTTCCTTAGGACCATGGGGTTTCAAGAAGTGGTGGAGCTATTACGTCATTCTAGATCTATAGAGACAAACGACAACGGGTGTCCTTCTCTTGATAGCTGGCTGTGTCCTTTACGGTCTTCTTCTGACTCGATGGCTGTCCCATTACCCACTCTCTCTTGGTCAACAGAGGTTGGTTTGTCACTGGTGGTTTCGACAATTTTACATAGATTCTACCAATTTTGTTTTTTTTTTTTTTGTATTTGTCAAATAAAAATAGCGATGTTTTACCTGTTAGATATAGTATTTTTGTGTTCTTTTGTTGGCCTTTTGTTGTAATAACGGTTATGGTTTTCCTATCTTCCGGTGTTGTTTTTGTGTCTAGTTCACAAGTCGTTTTCCTTTGCGGTTTTAGGGTTGTCCTTGTTGCTCTTAGTCACTTGATCTTGAATGATTGCAATGGTCAATTGTTTATAGAGGTGTATTTGAAAAAGCCATTTGTGTGCTCGATTTGTGGTGTATCTTTTTGTTTCCCTCTTGTTAGAATTTGATACATATATTACCCCCTTGAGCGTTTTAATTGCATCGTGGTCCTTTATATTCGAATTGGTGTTGAAATATACTAATTTGAAATGCAATACCATTTTCAAAATAAATAAATAAATAAATCAAGACAACCAACAAAAACAATATTGGAAGACAATTTCTTTTTCTTCTTTTGGAATCACACATCCGGAGACTTGTGTATGCTGTAAGCATCTTTTTATTTTATTGCTTTGCTCAAGCGGTTGGAAATTTATTAATTTTTTTTTATTAATTTCACAAATGGTCCTTAAGGTTTACCCTTAGTCTTTTTTAGTCCATAACATTTCAAAAGTTCTACTTTGATCTCTAATCTATTATTTTGTTTCAGTTTTAGTCCCTTTGTTAGCTAAGTGTTAAATATTTAACGAAAAACTTTTAAAATGTCTCACTTTCGTCCTTTATCTATTACATTGTTTTACTTTTAATCCTTCTATTAAAATAGTTTAGGGACCTTCCTTAAAAAAAATAGTTTAAGGACTAATAGTAAAACAAAATAATATATTCGAGATTAAAGTGAGACATTTTAAAAATTTTATGTTAAATTCTACCTAATTAATGAAGAGACCAAAACTGAAACAAACTAATAAATTAAGGAGCAAAATAAGACTTTTAAAATATCAAGAACTGAAATAGGACTAAAGATAAACTTGAAAATAATTAACCATTATCTATTTATTTACTTATTTATTTATTTTTGCTGGATAAGGAGTGCTTAGAAAAATTATTCAATGCCGACTAATCTACCAACCTTCGCCCACGATGGAGGAAAGATACAGAAAAAGAAAAAGAAAAAGAAAAAGAAAAAGTTGAAGTTGCTGTTCCCTATTATTTATTAGAAAAATAAGGCTAACAAGATTAGGCTGCCAACTCGTATAATAATTTGTTGTTCATCATGTGGAAAACATGGGGAGACCTTACTGGTTAGAATAATCCTTTTCTTGCAAATATATATATGTATATAAATGAATTTTACTGTATACAATTGTTTAAAACTAATTAGCTAGCTTATGTTAGAAGAATATGAAATAGTTATAGTTCAACAAACATTGCTTATTTCATTTGTTCTTGCTACAATAATTATCATCCAGTGAAATTATGGGAGCTTTGCTGGGGTGCTCTGCGAATTATGGTTTTTATATTGAGATGAACATTGCGGTTTCATATAATTGGTTTATTGACATTCTTGTCATTACCATATTCATTTTGGGTCATGAGATATTCAGCTCTTCCATGTCATTCTTGTAAACCATTCATTTATGCATTTTTTTTTTCAAGTTGTCCATACAATTATAAAGAAAATTGTAGCAAATATCACCTAATGTAAAGGGATCATGCAAAAATACACAATTTTGGGCTTGTTTGGCAGTCATTTTTAGAAGCTTGTTTTGGCCTTTTGGATTCAAAAGCTACTTCCGAAAGTGCTTTGATGATTTGTCAGAAGTGTTTTGACTCTAAAAAAAAACCTCCAATCAAATCTATAAAATATGATTTCTCAAAAAAATACTTCTAAAATAAACTTGTAATTTTAATAAGACGTTATAATTTATTATAACATTTTTAATACTTGATAAATTTTTAAAAAATTATTTTGACCCATTTAATTCTTTTAATAATATAATTACAAATATTTACGGTAAAACCACAGCTTTTGTTTCTTCTTTTCTACTGATTAAAAGTACAAGCAAACGCTCTGCCAAACGGGCCCTTCGTGGCCCTTGGTCAAATAAGGGATCACCTTATTCGTTTATCAACAATTTAATTGCATTATACAAACACATTTGTTGGGTTTTGTTGGATTTTGTGATTCGAATAAGCAACAAAAAATTAAAATTAATTCCCACAAAACCCTCGCAGGATCTATGCAATTCGACTAGATTGATAGGAAAGTAATAGAATCTTACCAGGATAACAAAAATGGGCAAGATTTCTAGAAGGAAGAGAGCGGGTTCACTTCGATGACACCCTAAGTCGAGCTTTTTGTAATCGGGATCGGATTTAGACGTTGTTCCTTAGAGCAACACCCTCTGCAAGTATCCACATGAACATACTCTCTCAAAAACGAATTGGTGTGCTAGCACCCTCTCATTTGCATTAAATGACTCTCTCTAATTTTTAGAGTTTTTAATGTTCTCGCCTTTTTGAATAATAGAACACCTTCTTTCTTCTTTATTCGGCTAAAAACCCTAAAACAGATATATATATATATATATATATATATATCTATTGACTTCAAGATAGAGTTAGATTTTAATTAGGGTAAACTGTAATTAAAATATGATTCAGAGAATCTAGATAATATCCGTAATTCGAATATGATTCAGAGAATCTAGATAATGTCAGATTCAATGAACCTAAACATATCTAGTACATCAAATCTAGACATTATCAGGTTCATTGAACCTATACATAGTAAACCCAAAATTCTTTTTTGGTCTGTTCTAAGTGTGTGACACTCTAGGTTCACATAACTGTTGGTAGTGGGCTTGAAATTCTATTTCTGACTTACAAATCATAAGCAGCCTCTAGCAAGATATTATGATTACCCAAGTTATGCGAATGTCAATAATTCGACACAACCTAATCCACAATAAGTATTAAACTCCTTTTGTCACTAAATACCTTGATTGAACATAAGGCATGGTTTATGTCATCCTTATACTATTCAATCATATTATTTCTCGATTTAAAGAAGACTGATATTGACAACCCTTATCAATTCATTCCAGTATGGACATATATTTTTCTTCAATCTAACTTATCGATGGGCCCATAGGTATCTTTCTCATAATAAAAGAGAGACAAATTCCTTCTTAATCACTTACATTCCTCACATGATTCATTCTATATCCAACAACAATCTATTCCATCATCCTGTTAAAGATACTATTAGAATGTGTCAAAATATAAAACTTGTCAAGTAGGAAACAATAGTGATTTCAGGTTAAAGGACTAGGATAATACTATTGTGATGAGAATCACTTATGACAATTATCCATGCAGTATTCTCATAGCGGATCGATCCAATACATCATTTCTCAAATGTATATCTATGAGTTGACTTAATATCTCATACACATGATTAGTAAAACATAATCATCGGTAAAACTTCATACTAGTCTTCATTCATTATTATCCCAATAATAATAACCGACTAGGGATAATTTAGAATAGAATTCAATTTTCACCTAAGAATTTTACTATCAAGTCACATACTTGATAACCTTAGGCAGAATTAACTATTCATGGAATTAAAATAAAAAACAATAAAGAAAATGCCTCTTTATTAATAAAATGCAAATGCAACGAAGTCAAAATGTAGTCATTACATAATTGACCTAGGGCACATTACTAACAATATTCACATATCGATTGTCTTTACATATGACATATGACAGACATGAACTCGTTATCACAACCATCATCATATTGGTTTCCTTCCATACCATCACCATAGGGTATATCCACATAAAATGACTGAAATCCCAAATGAAATATGATGGAATTCACCAGTGGAAACATGGAGTAAACCTTTCTTTCTTTTTTCTATTATAATACCACTATACAAGTGCGGTAATCTAAAGTCAATATGAAGCGTACGTAATGGCACTGGCACTTGTAACCTCTCTTGCAGGATTTCTTGTAGAAGGCATGCCGGCAACCGCATCTCTTTCGATGCCGGACTCGCTTGTTCCTCTTCTGATCATGAAGTACCCATCCTGCAATTCAGAATGAGAAGATTTTGGAACATAAGAATTCTGATACGGTTACTAAAACGAGAGAAAATATTAACGGAAACATACGTCACCCCAGCTTCTGTTCCATTGATTTGCAAGAAGCTGCAATAGAAAGAACACAAAATCAACACAGAGAACATCACAGAGCTGTTGTGCTTAAAAAATTGAAAGCAAGAGTTGGAACATATCAAATACCCAGTAGTCGTCTCCAGCATCAGTTGTTCCCCATCCAATTAGCTTAACAGCATGACCCCCCATTGCTGACCCTGTTATGCGTTTGTAAACTCCTGATTTATAGTGAGCAAAATCCTGTAAAATGGTTGTAGAAAACAATAAGAATCAGAACGAGTATGTTAATTTTAATCCATCAATAGTTTGATTAAAATTAGTTGTTCAAGAACCAAGTTAGCAAGAGTATTTAAACAAGGCATTACCTCGTAAACGGTGAAGGCGACTTCAACAGGCCCGTTCTTGTAAACTTCGGCCATTATACTATGGGGGTCAGAGCTGATTTTATAGGCATTTAAGCTATAATGCTTTGAACGCTTCCAGAGCTGATTTTTGTTAACACACTTTCTGTGACACCTGGGAGTTGGATATGCAGGCTCACAACCAGGATGGGAACAGCCAGAATTGTCGAAATATGGGTCACACTACAAGATGTGAAATTTATGCCATATAAAGCTTAAGAACAGCCATAAAAAAGAAGCCACGCAAAACTTGATATATTGTTTGCAAAACAGCATGCAAGGATTAGAAAGAATCATCCCAGTAATAATAACTAACAGACCATTTGTGAAACTAAACTAAAGCAGCTGCAAAAGAAAAGAAGGTAATCACAACCTACGATGTTGCTGGGTTAAGTTAATAGAAAATTCAAGAATATGTATCCTATAAATGTGAGATAACTTCCATCATTTTCTGGCATTTCCTTCCTAAAATGAAAACGTGACAAGGAAGGTGAATGCAACTCCCATCCTATCTTCCAGTAAGAAGAACAAATAGAGAGGAAACGAAAAGGTCTCAAACTCTCACCTCTTCAGTCACAACACCATGATGGACAAAATATCTCCAAGCATAAAGCGGAATGCCGCCATTGCAACCACTTCCGCACAAGAAGCCACAGCAAGCCAACACATCGTTTGCAGATAGAGATACATTCTGTGACAAAACAAATAGCAAATACATTTCACAGCTCATAATGGCAAAGAGATGATCATGTTTCCATCCATTATTGAAGTTACCGTGTTAAAATGGATGCAAAAACGATCAGACAATGATTCAACAGCACCGAAAGCCCAGCAAGAACCACAGTGCCCCTGTAGAAACAAAACCTTCAACGTTATGTTCAAAGACCTCATTTTCTCCACTATAAATTGTGCTTTAAATAAACATCAGGTTACCTGATCTGTAGTGACAACAATGATCCAGCATTTGACACAAAGAACAACAGAAAAATTAGCAATTTATTTGTCACACAAAAGAGTCATATTGGATAACAAGATATCGATAATAAGACACAAGTAATAACCTAGAATTCTCCCAATGGTGCTGCATTGCGGCCAAGCGGTTCTTGCGTCGAACTTTTTCGGCAACTTCACAGATTTAGGATGCGTTATAACAGGAGAACTCTCCAATTCATGCTTAGGTGTTGGCTTGACTCCAAGAAGTTGTCTGAATTCGCCAACCTGTGTGCATTAGGAGAAGAATTAGGGGAAAAAAAAAAGGTCACACATTGCCTTGTGTTAAAAAGAATAAACCAAGTTGAAGACTCACCGTGAAATTAGAAAATCGAGGATTCATGTCCGCTTTCCATCCAGCCTGAGGGTTCTCATTTACATGTTTAACAATTGACTCCTAAAGAAATAAACAAAATAAAAATAAAGATAAAAAAAGGAAACTATAGCATAAACATAGCATACATATGCCAACCTAAAACACCAATTTGGCAAAGGGAAAATACCTGCAGGATCCGTGAATTAAGCTTGAGATTGCTTAGTGGATTCACTGCAATAACCTGCTGATAATGGCCCAAAAAAAAAAAAGACCCATTAAAAGTCAAACAATGAA
The DNA here is from genome assembly GCA_025403435.1 of Artocarpus heterophyllus. Classification (NCBI taxonomy): domain Eukaryota; kingdom Viridiplantae; phylum Streptophyta; class Magnoliopsida; order Rosales; family Moraceae; genus Artocarpus; species Artocarpus heterophyllus. The sequence continues at coordinate 332,966 of JAJQZP010000162.1, forward strand.
TTCAAACACTAAGCAAGAAGAAAAAAGTTTTTTATTTTATTTTATTTTTTTGTGTGTTCTTATATTTTTAATAAAACAATCAAACAAACGCAACAATACGAGATGAAATTGAAATTTAAGATCATATTACATTAGACTCTAAGCCAATATTAGCTTAAATTGATAATCAAAAAAAAAAAAACATTTACATGTGTGTCTGTGTGTGAATATTACCTATCATGTTCTTGCATATAACAACATATTAGAGAACACTACTAGAAAACTTTTTCTTTTTTCAAATTGATCAAATATTCCAGAGGATTAACTGTCCAAGACGAGAAAAACACCAGATTGAACAAGTTTACTTCTTTTAGTACTCTTTCTGAATCAGAAATTAGGAATCTTCAAATCGGTTATCAAAGGAGGCAACAAATTCAGAGGAAGGATTTGGAGAAGACGAACCTGTGGGTGACAGATGAGGATGGTCAAAGTAAGCGAAAGATATATCGCCAAATAATTCTTCTGTTTCGTCGCCATTTCTTTTTCTTTGCTCCCTCGATAGCTTTGGATAATTTGGACTCAAATTTAAATATTGTTGCTTGGATGATTTTTTTTTTTTTTTTTTTTTGGGTGGTGTTTTGATAATTGGAACCGGATAGAGTAAAAGAGAGACAATCCCAAAATTGAATTATTCAAATAAAGAAAAAAGAAATTATTCAAAAAAAAAGAGGGGCCTTGCGTTTGGGAGATTTTTTGAAAAATATTTTTAGTTACCATCAAAATCATATCAAATTTCCCTTAAAAAATGTCATCGTTGTGAATAAATTAGTTTAATAGTGTGGATGTTTATATTCTTTAACACTTTTATAAATTGTATTATTTTCACCTTAATAACTATTAGTGTTGGTATTTTATAACCTTATTACCTCCCAATTACAACTCTATTAGTATTATTTTGTTGTTGTAACTCTTGCTTTTGGTATCTCCTATTTTATGATCTTTGGCCTATATATATGGCCTTTAAGAATTTGTATTTATACATAATATGATATGATAAATAACAAGGTTGTTTCTCTCCATTTCTTTTGTGTCTCTCTATTTTATGCTTTACAATTTAGTTCTTGACATTTGTTTTATAACACGTTATCAGCATGAGTTTTTAACTATTTATATTGGTTTAGAATGATTGAGTTTTTTTTTTTTTTAAATTCAAAATTACTTTGAATACTTTTAGCTTCCATTTGTATTGCTTTCCAGACTAATTTGTTTACGAGAAATTTAACAAAATTTTGTTCGTAATATGTAATATGATAGGGTTGGTACTTATTGAAGTATTATTATTAAAGTATCTGGCTATCGTTTTCTAAAGATTTTTGTCAAACTTTTACAAGGTTAGACATTACAATATGTTTTATGTTTTCCTAGAATTGTTAAGGTAACATGTTTTATTTCATGATAGAATCTTAGCAACTCTTCTTATCTCATCTAAGCATGTTCCCATATACATGATATAGAGATTTATCTTTCCTCACTTTAGAGTAATAAAAATGAGTTTTATATATATATATATATATATATATATATATATATATATATCGGTTCAATGGAAGTGAATATATACACGTGTGTGACTGTGTTGAAAAGTTCTTATTGCAGCCACATGAGAAGTTGTTTTAAACATTATATGATGTTGTCTCATTATTGTTGTATTTTCAATACAATGGTTTTTTTGCATGCAATTGTTAGTATTAAGTTTACAACCACTACCATATATTATGATATAAAGTTCAACAAATATTTTCTTTGTTATTTTTGTTTTAATATATCTCAATTAATGAGTTTTATTTTTTTGGCTATTTTTTATTGGAAATATTATTATCCTTATGTTATTGAATCGGTTTCTACTCTCCAGAGTTCAAGACAAAGAGCGTCATATAATTTATATATAGAATATTAATTATTATTCAATACACTATAATTATGTAAGTTGCAAGTTTTGTTTGTTTAATTATGGGTACAGTAATGTTTTTAACATACAGTTATACAAATTATTTTTAAATGGCTATTAATCATGTCCATAAACACAACAATAGCAAGATCATAAAAAATAATAATATGGTCTTTTATTATTAAAACGCTTGATATAAAAAAACTAATTGTCTAATTAATTTTTCCACATTCCGAGAGTTGAACATTGCACCATTTATTGGTATAACTTGGTCATGTTTAAAATTATATCAACATAGATGGTTTATTGTGGCAGATATATTTGAGCCAATAATAATTTGGTTTAGTTGGTTATATGACACTATACATTCCATGAACTATTGTAATTTTGTGCATTCATGATGTGATAGTAAAAGATAAATAATTATAAATGTCGTTTATAATCTTACCACGCAATATAAAAAAAAGCCATTAACTTTCCCCAATTATGTTGCATATTCCTTAGAGTGAATATTGCATATTTGTGATGGCTATAAAGGACTTTAAAGATTTCTCAACTTCCTAATTTTTGATGAAAATAATAAAATAAGCACTGGGAGGGTGAACTTATAAGAAAATAAAAAATTTGTAATATCGATCCCATGAATAATCAAAATCAGTCACTTGGCATGTGACAAAGAAAGGCTTTGGTATGTACTTGTTGTACGTCTAAATGTCAATACCAAGGCTAAATTAAGGGAGAAATTGCTATCCATTTGTTATAAGAATATTATTATGATATATGAAATAGGCTATAGTGGTGCATTTATGAAGGACATACCTACAGAATGCTAAAATTTAAAGGTTGTTGTTTGGATGATTTTTTTTTTTTTTTTTGGTGGTGATTTGGTAATTGGAGCTGGATAGAGTAAAAGAGAGACAATCCCAAAATTGAATTATTCAAATAAAGAAAGAAGGGCCTTGTGCTTGGGAGATTTTTTGAAAAATATTTTTAGTTTCTATCAAAATCATATCAAATTTCCCTTAAAAAAATATCATCTCAATTTTATGTTGAATAAATCGTATATATATTTTTTTTCTTTTCAAAAGACAGTACGATTTAAAGAACCTTCTAATAATTGGTCCTGCCGCAACCTTATAACAATTGTTTTTGGATAAAAAACAGGGGTTTGATCAAATGACATGGAGTAGAATAAGGTGGGGTATGACCAAAAACTTAAGCTGGTATAAAAGATGATATGAAATTCCAATAGAATGTTATCTTATGGAACATTGCCCATTTTATTCATTTTCAAGAACCAGATCGAGAGGATGTATCATCACCCTGCGTACTTTTGAATTTTGAAGCACATACATGGATGGCCATCATTGCTTAACATACTCCCATGAAAACACATCAAACACTTTTTATGCACCATTTCAAGTTCTCATCTCAGGTATGCATTATTTCAATATGTTTGTGAGCCCTGCAAATAGGTCCTTTTCTTATCCTACCTCACGTAGTCAAATAATACAAGAGAACCTACTCCAAAGTTTCTATTCCATTCCGCTATTTATGTTACAAAACAAGAACCAATATTGATTCAATAGGCATTGGTTTGGCACATGGTTTGATTGAATAGGCATTGGCCTATGTTTCTGTCCCAAATTGTCCACTGGTAATCTAATAATCTAAACTTGTCCAAAATCATTTGAAACCGGTAATAGAACTGCCTGAAACAATAACTAAAATCTACATTCAAACTAAGAAAAATACAAACAAAATCTTACATTCATTAAGAGGAAGTTTTTTCCTGCGACTATTTAGTCAATCACTACCAGTCCATTCCTTCCAGTCCTTGTCAACATGATTTTGCGCCCATTTGAATGCTGCTCGAGCTGCTTGTGATGCACCAGGCAAGCCTCTTTCATGAACTGTATCAGCCATATCAATGACAGGAACGACCAGGAGCGTTCCTGGACCACCATACTCAGTGTGTAAGAAGGTAAGGAATATCTGTCACAAAGATTTATACTATGAGCGCGGTTCAATTTCTTTGTACTTTTTACAGAGTTTTCTTAAATCCAACAATGTCTAAGTACCTCAGTGCAGATATCAACAACTTCTTTGACTGAGTCTTCATAGATGTCTTTCTTGGAGAGCTTTTTGAAGAGATGAGTCCTAAATTTATCTGTCTCCTATCAAGTGGTAGAGGGAGGATTTAGAAAATAAATAAAAATATAATAAAATATTAAAAAAAAATAAAAACATTGACCAGATATTAGATAAAAGAAGAGAGATGAGTAAAAGGCACTTACTGCCTCAGCAAATTCAGGAATCGGACCGGGAAATTTGTACTCGGCGGCTGCTCTACAAATCTGGTTCATGACTGTCTCTGCCTTCAGTCTTTCGGCTGCCTGTGGTGAAGGGTAAAAAGAGGAAATTTTGGAACTAACCCCACTTGAGAAATTGGAAGGGAAGCATAATGAAATCCCAGCAGTCATAGAAGAAGAAGATGAAACAAGCGGTCGGGATGGCTCGAATTTTGAAGGAGCAGCAGGCAACGTAGCTATTATGGTCCAACCCATCTCTGATGCAAAACCCTCTCTATGCCTATGAAAAAAAAAAAAAAAATCCCCATCACATTATATTAAACATTAGAAAAGCTCATCTTGAAAAAGACTCTGCAAAATGGCAGAGACTATATAAACTGGCAGACATGTGAAATAAAAACCAACATCATCAGATAAAATAAACAAAAACCAAAAATAAAAATCAGTAGATATCTCACCGGCGGATCAAGCTTCTAAGCAATTAAATTTTTCAGGGTTTTAGAGGGAAGGAAGTGCCCCAATCGAAAGAGGGGTGTAGTGATGGGAACAACAAGGCTTATCTACAGAATGAAAGAATAATAGATAAAGAGAAAAATACATATTATCTAAAAAAAAGTACTGTTACAGGTAGAAACTATCATTGGGAAAAAAAAATTAAAAGGTATCATTGCTGATAAAAAGAAGTAGAACTCACTGAAAGAGAATTTAGAAAGCACCATGACAGATGAAAACAAGTAGAAACTATCACTGAAAGAAATTGAAAAAGTACCACTACTGATAAAAACAAGCAGAAGACTTCCTTACCCAGAGCTGAAACTCGTCGTCAGGTCAAAGTATTAATATATATCAGACATCAGCCGGTGATGTTAACAGCATGTATCAAGTTTTGCAAGGTGTTAATTAACTAAATGAATTCAGCTAACCAAAAAAAAAACAGATTAAACAATAGAAAGAGGGACTTCAAAAATTAACCAAAAAGGTCAGAGATTAAAGCAATAAAATCACTATTTTCAAGGGGGGTGCTTCAACAATACAGCTCGAACTCGCCATTTCGTGACCAATTTTTGGCCTACAATGGCAAAAAACATAGATAGCAACTCCAATCAAACACAGCAGCAATGAAAAAGGAGCAAAGTTTTGTTGTTGCCCCAATTGTGAGCATGGACCCTAATTTCATTGGGTTAGTTAAGGGTTTAAAGAAATTAACGAATCTGTTATCACCACTATCTCTCTTCAAACGCTTGAACAGCTAAGTGAGCTTTTTCAATGTAATTATTTAAGAAAATGAAACAAAAATGAGAAGCAAAACGCAAAAGAGAATTGAATGAAGAAAAAATTTAGAATATTTCGAGAAGGATGAAAGGAATACCTTCAAGAAACGAAAACAGAGCTTCTTCTTCTTTTACCCCTTGTGGGTTTGGTTGCCTAGGTAGTTTAAAAAGAGAAAAACCCTCTTCTCTCGCTCTGCTTGGAACAGAGGCTTATTCCCCTGTTGTTTTTTTTTTTTTTTTTAATTTTATTTTGCCCTTTTTTCAAATTTCCTTGAGGGGGGATTTTGACAAAACATTTTAAGAAAAAGCTTTTTTGAATAAATGATTTTTTTTACACCAAAAAATAAGTTTTTTGATAAAAAAATTGTTTCAATTTTTTTTCCATTCTGTTGAGTTTTTTTTCTTACTATAATTCTTTTCCTCATCTTTCTAAAAAAAATAAAAGAGTTTTCTTATCAAAAACCCTGTTTTTTAGTTTAAAAAAAGGTCATTTTTTTAATTAAATTTTTCTTTTGGCTTTTTTTTTTTCAAATTTCCGCCTTCAGACAAGACAAGGATGGAAATGGATAAATTTTTACTTTTAAAACGTCGATTTCATATTTAATCCCCAAACTATAGATAAATTCAATTTCGTCACTGACTTTTAATTAATAATTCTCCAAGCTACTAAATTCTAAAGATTGTCTCAAATTCCTCTTTTCCTTTTAACTGCTAAAATATATATATAAATTACTTCTTTCTTAATAGTTGTGCCTTAACAAATAAATCAAGGCTAATTTAACAAATAATTATTGACTTTTGTCTCAGACTCCATCCTTGATCTGTCAACTTGTTATAATTTTAGTTATTTTGATTAATTAGATGTTAAAAGCAGAACAGAATATAAATGGAATTCGATTAAGAAAGTGTTATTTTACAATTTTTGTGTTAAAATCACCTGAATATTCTATGTTGTGTTAGCAAAGTATATTTTCAAATGGCGTGACATGCATATTCTATAACGTTTTTAATAGCCAACTAATCAAAAGGAATGAAACAAAAACAAATTGATTGATTAGGGATGGAGTTTGAAAAAATTTAAAAGCCGGAGATTAAAATAGGATTGATATCGTAATTCGAAGATCATTTATTATATTGAGCCTATAAATTATAAAATTAAACTCTACTAAATTGAACACAGTTTTCTCATGCCTTTTTCTATTGTAAGTTTGACAATAGGATAAATGAAATAGTTAATTTAGTACAATTTTATGACTTTCTTGTCAATTTGTCCTATGATTTGATAACTAAAATAAAATGAACTATTTTAAAAGGATCACTTGATCTTAAACAAGCAACAATCAGTACCTCTAAAATTTAAAAAGAAAAAGAAAAAAAACTCGCAATACAAAGTAGCTATCTTTTTTATAAAAAGAAAAATGGTTAATTCACATATAATTCTTGAATTTTAGCCTCAATTCTATTTTAGTCTCTAACCTTTAAAGCATCTCAAACTTATCCCTAATTTATTAAATTTGTTTCAATTTTAATGCTTATTTTTTAGTTAGATGTTAAAATGAGCACAAAATATTCACTTGATATGGCTGACTATCGAAATAGGATTATTCTAATAGAACATATGCACGTGATTCTAATGTAAAATAACACTATTCTAATAGACATGAAATATGCATTTGATGCTATTTTTAATGCTCAACTATTTAAAAGGACTAAAACAAAAACAAACTGATATAGTGGGGTCAAGTTTGAGGCGTTTTAAAAGTCAAGGACTAAAGTAGTATTAACAACAAAATTTAGGATATTGTTTTTGAGAAAATAAATAGCATTTTAGCAAACCGATTTGAACCGAAAAAATTAATCTGAGTAGTATAGTGTATGAAAGCTTTACACTTTAGCTGTTTTTTGCTTTACACTGTAAAAAGAGAAAAACTTTCTTCTCTCACTCTGCTTGGAACATAGGCTTATTCTATGCTATAGACAAGACGAGGATGAAAATGGATAAATTTACTTTTCAAACGTCAATTGCATATTTAATCCCCAAACTATAGATAATTCAATTTTTTCACTATTTTTTAATAAATAATTCTCCAAGCTACTAAAGTTTAAAGATCTCTCAAATTCCTCTTCCTTTTAACTGCTAAAATATATATATAAAAAGGATTTCTTTTTTAATAGTTATGCCTTAACATATAAGTTAATTTAACAAATAATTATTGACTTTTGTCTCAAACCCCATCCTTGATCTGTAACTTGTTACAGTTGTAATCATTTTGATCAATTAGATGCAAAAACCCAAACAAAATATAGATGATATTCGATTAAGAAAGTGTTATTTTAAAATTTTTGTATTAGAATTTCATGAATATTCTATGTTGTTGTTGCGAAAAATCTGCAAGTGTACAGAATCGTAAACAAGTAATAAAGAGTGAGTAGAGTATCGTTCTCACGAGGATTGCGTTAATCTAGCTAAGTACCGAAATTAGTTAACTCTAAAATTATTTGAACAATCAAATATAAAATAAAAAAATAAACAAAACAAAAAAATATAAATGAAAATCTAAACAATAAAAGACTAGGGCATCCGATTTCACCTAAATTAATCCTATTCAAATTATCAAACTTAATCAACTGATGTTTACTCCTATGTCGATAACGAATTTCTCTTAAGTAGTCATTAATCTTTCTCAAGCATTAATAATTTATCCTAGTTGGCAAATTTCCTACATCTCTGTGGAAACTCTAAACTTACCGAGATTCATTAAGAACAAGAAATTCATAATGTTACACAAGTCTCATAGATATCTCTATCCCATGATGATCTTATGGCATTTAATCATGGTCTAATTTAATTATCGCTTCTCAGCCTCAAATTAAATCACATATCATGCAAAATGTGTGCAAACTTTTACAAGCATTAAGATTAGATTAAACACTCAGCATAGATAATAAATAAACATCGAATTGAATTAAATTAAATAAAAGTGAACATTTATAATCCGGCTACATCGTAGCCCCAAAAAAAGGGAAATTAGTTCCTAATGAAACTAAAAACAATTCTAAATAATGTCTTAAACATGATGAGTGAAGGAAAAGAACTATGTTCAGGTGCAAAGATGGTTTCCGTCTCTGGGTTGCACCGTTCTTCTTCTCTAAAGTAGTGAGTTCTTCCCTCTTGTTTTTAGTTTCTCTTTGTTAAAATTTGTCCTCCAGCCTTCTATAATGTTCTATTTATAGGCTAGGGTTTGAAAGGGCAATTTTGGAATGAAATTACGTTGAAATTTAAGTTGGAATCGCAACAGCGCCTAGGCTCGATTTTCTGGCACCTAAGTGCGATACTTGGCCATCGATCTTTTTCGAACTGGCACCTAGGCGCCCTCTCTATAGTGCCTAGGCTTCAAAGTAGCGCCTAGGCGCTATACTGGTCTTCTAAATGGCGCATAGGCGCCCAAATTGTAGCGCCTAAGCACTATGCTCTCGGGTTTTATGTGTGAAACTTTATCTGTAGCAGCGCTTAGGTGCCCAATAGTTGGCGTCTAGGCTCCATTTCATCCCGAGTCCACTTTTGCTCAATTTTCGGTCTGCTTTGCCTTGTGCTTTACCATTATGCATTGTTTTCCTTCAAAACCTATAAAAGAACATAAAACACTATTAAATTCTTATAAATCGCTCAAAACTAACAAAAATATTAAGTGAGAATCATCTAATTAATTAGCCTAAAACTAACTTATTAGTTGTGTTAGCAAAATATATTTTCAGATAGCATCACATGCATATTCAATAATGTTTTTAACACCCAACTAATCAAAAAGATTTAAACAGAAACAAATTGATTGATTAGGAATGGAGTTTAAAAAATATAAATTGACATCGTAATTTAAAGATTGTTTATTATATTAATCCTATAAATTATAAAATTAAACTCTACTAAATTGAACATAGTTTTCTCACGCCCTTTTCTGTCATAAGTTTGACAATAGGATAAATGAAATAGCTAATTCAGTACAATTTTATGACTTTCTCATCAATTTGTTCTATTATTTGATAACTAAAAATAAAATTAACTATTTTAAAGGGATCACTTGATCTTAAACAAGCAACAATCAGTACCTCTAATTTTTTTTAAAAAAAGAAGAAGGAAAAACTAGCAATACAAAGTTGCTATCCTTTTTATAAACAGAAAAATGATTAATCTTACATATAATCCTTGAATTTTAGCTTCAATTTAACCTTTAAAGCATCTCAAACTCATCCTTGATTTATTAAATTTGCTTCAATTTTAGAGCTTTTTTTTTTTTAAGTTGGATGTTAAAATGAGCACAAAATACACATTTGATATTGCCGACCATCTAAACGGCATTATTGTAATAAAACAAATGCATTTGATGCCTTTGTAAAAATCTAAAATATCAATTCTAATAGACATGAAACATGCATGTGGTTCTATTTTTAATACTCAACTATTTAAAAGGACTAAAATATAAATAAACTGACTTAGTAGGATGAAGTTTGAGGCATTTTAAAAATCAGAAACTAAGGTGCTTTTAACAACAAAATTTAGGAAATTATTTATGAGAAAATTAATAACATGTTTAACAAATTAATTTGAATTAAAAAAATTAATTTAAATAGTATAATATATAAAAATTTTATATTATAATTATTTTTTTGTTTTATACTGTACCTATAAAACTTCACATTGTATTTGAAATTACCATAAATAAGTGAAAAAAAAAAAAGAGCAAAGCCTCAAAGTTGCGATTTATGACCTCATAAAAAGCCGCAAACTTTACCAATAAAATTAACAAAGTGGCTATGAAGACAAAGGACCAGAAACTTCGTATTTACGACTTCGCCCCTTCCCCAAAACAAAGAATCGAAGCGAAGTCACTTCTCCGAAACAAGGCATAAAAATTCAATCCTTTGATTCTTTGCTCTGCATTCAAATCGAGAAGAACCAAGGTAAAGGTCTTTAGAAATTTCAATTCTCTCTTCTTCAATTTGCAGATTTGTTGATAAAAAGCCATTTAGGCTTGTGATTTTTGGTCGTTTAGATCTGGTTTTGATTTGTACACTTTTTTTTTTTTTTGGGTTTCACGCTTGAATTTTTTAAATTAAATTGCAGGGTGTTTCGTTTCGTGTGTATTGTGCTAGGGTTTGTAATACTAAGAGTTTTGGAGGCGAATTAGGAATTAGTATGTGAAAATTGAGAGTTGAAATTTGAAAACATGAACAATTTTTGGTTGCGGGGTTAGTGAATTTCTGTCCCAATTGAATTGTTATGTGCCTGGAAAAATTTGGGTAAATGTGCTTTTAGCTGTATAAGCTGATTCTGACTGCATAAAATTTGCTGTTTATGAAACCTCGGAAATATAGCATAAGAAATAATACCTTACGCTTTGTGCATCATTAGCTTCATCATTAATTTTTATTTTAAAAAAATTAATTTGGGTAAAAAATGTAATGCTTTTACAAAGAAAACTGTTGTGGAATCTGTTTATGTAATTGGCTACTTTGTTTTTATCTTTTTTAAAGAGGAAAAAAAAAAAAACTAATTGACTTCTCACTTTCTTGCTTTCCAAATTTTGTGTGGCTTTTGATTGTAGATGTGTTTTAAAGGAAATTATGTTTAGAACTTTGGAGAAATATGTTAGATGAACTTTGTTGGCGACGTTAGAGTGTTGTTAATTTGTGAAAGGTGGGACCAGAAGATGATTGGACTAGGGACGTGAAATCTACATCCTCAGTAACACAGAGCAAAGTACAAAGATGATACCATTTATTGATTTATTGATAGGGGTTTCGATTGATTTGTAATATTTAGTTGAATTCTCTCTATCATTACTGTTCGAGTTGTAAATTGAAGGCCTGAAGCTTCCCTCTAATGACTTTTTGAATAGTCTCTGGTTCTGCTATGAATAGTTTAATTGAGTTGCTAGTAAAGTGTTAATTTTGTTATTCTTTCTGTTATTTACTAAGACAGAATAAATAGACACACGGTTATTCATTGATTTACCAAGTAACATTGTAATCTTTGCATTGAAAGTTACTCACTAATTTACGAGATTTACTAAGTACTTGACTTCGTAAATTTATGGTTTAGTTTGGTATTTAACAGAGTGTCAGTTTCTTGGCTGTTTTTTTAGTATGTAGTGTGGAAGTATCTTAGTTGTTTCCTACTTGGTTTACATTTAATTAACTAGCGTATTATGTAATAGAGTGGCAGTTTCTGAATTGTTGTTTCTTATCAAAGCGTGAATGTTTCCGTTAATTAGCAGAATGTGCAGGTTTCTGAGTTGTTTATCAATAATGTGTGAAATTTTTTTTAGTTTGTTAGTTTATATTTGGTGAATGTATGATTTACTAGTTTAGTATGAAAAAATATATATATATATACAGGCTTCTGAGTTGTTGCTAAATCATGTATATCCCCTGTTTTTTTTTTTTTATTTGTTTTTTTCCCCTTTTGCGTTTTGAGCTGAAAGTTATGTGTTTAATTCTTTGGAATGTACTTTTGTGCAAGTTTCTGGCTGTCAATTACTACTTTTGCATTTACCACTGTGCATAAAACTCGTTTATTTACAATAGTTCAGTCTAATATCTTGCTAATTTTATGATTTAATTTACTGTCTAACTAATGTATTTACTTGTCATATATTATATTCTCTATTGTTGCTTTCCACTCGAGAACTATTTACTGAATATGTATTTTATCTATTAGTTAGGAGTCTAGTCTTTTTATTTAGTAATTCTGTATATAATCCATTATACTATGGGTCACTGGAGAATTCTCACAGTTCACAGCAAGCTGGAACTTGATCTTCTCGGGGCTTAAACAACAAGAAACAAACAATACACCACTGTGTCGCTTGGTGGTCATCAATTGGATTCCACAGGATTCACTGTCATTTGGAAGCAAAGGCAGCTATAAATGGATTTGATGGAGCTTTGGGCGATCTTTGGACCAGGCGTTGCCGGGGCAATCTTTGGTGCCGGTTGGTGGTTTTGGATTGACGCCGTTGTTTGCAGCTCTGTCAAAGTCTCCTTCGTCCATTACCTCCCTGGCATTTTTGCGTCCTTGGCAGCGTTGATGTTCAATTGCGTTAGGAAGGAGGATATCGACTACTCTCCCTATGAAGAAGGCGAGTGGAGATTGAAGCTCTGGCTTTTCTTTGCTTATGTTGTATCCTTTGTTTCTCTGGCGGCATCAGTCGGTCTCCTGATACAAGATTCAGTGGTGAAAACCGGCCCTTCGGTATGGACAGGAACAGCTGGTGTTTTGCAGTGTGTTTTTGTGTTGGTCAGCGGGCTGATTTATTGGACTGCTCACCCGGAGTAACCTGGAAAATGCACCAAACACTGTTCCTTCTTAAGCCTTAATGCCAAAAGTGAGAAGCCATTTATGAATTTTCTTGTATCACTTTAACATGGTATATTCAACCAGTTTGATAAACAATAATTTATCTTGTAAATGTTGTGCTAACAATCTTGCTATCTTCTGTTCAAATCAAACCTTTATTTGTGGATACATGGTGGAAGTGAATTGACCCTTGTTATTCTGCTATTGGTTTGGTGTTGAAATCTGGGCAAAGAAAGTCTGGCGAGTCTAGTTCTATTACGAGGCACATGTACATGCTTTTAAGTGTGTTTGTGTGTGTATTTTTTAGTTGCTCGAGAACAAGGAGATTTTCTATAAGATATTCGGGGTTTTGCTTTTAGCAGCTAACATGCTATGGGGTGGTGGTCTCGCTTATGCGGTCAAATCAATACGTTTTAAGTGTCCATATGTTTCAAGTGTCCGTTTGGTACTTCATTGTAAACCTTTTAGTAGCCACCGTAAAAAGCAAAAAATTACTGCAATATAAAGCTTTCACATGTTAGAGTTTTTAAATTTAAAACTTCAATTACAACTAAAGTATCAAACGGTCTATACCTATGGGTATTGATTTAAGCACAGTTTTGCTTAGAAGTTCGTAGGTTAGGTCAAATACTGAGTTTCTTGAATCAGATTATTAAACAAGACATAAGAAATTTAAAAGATTGAGTAAGCTATTCATGTTAATTGTGAATTAGATCTTCACAATCAAACTTTTTGGACATACAATTTTTTCCCATCAAGATCGAACCCCGTGTTGTAGTGTTGTTGTGCCATCAATCCAATTACAGTTTGCTCCCTATCAATGTATGGTGACATAGCTAAGCAGAATGATTTTGGCCATTGACCTTTCATGAACAAACTACCCGAATCCAACTCCAGAGCTACACCACCGTACGCAAACTGATGTCTGACTTCTGGGATCTCTTTAAGGTCTTCTTCTATATTACCTGTACGGCCACCGTAGCAGGGTGTTTTATGATCCGCATAAACTGTAATTTCTCTCATTCCTAAGCCATTCAAAATGCTTCTAAACTTCTCATGAATCATTGTAAAATAACTGTTGGCCAGTCTCGTTGTTACTGTTCCTGTATCGATCACCGCCATGTGTGGATGAATGCGAAGCCTTTCACCACCTAGAGTAATAGATTCTAAGGGAATTCCGTAAACACCACCAACCTAGATCGGATTTGGATCTCCTTCAAACTCTATTCCGTCACCTAAGCAAAGATGGCTGTAACGATTGTCGTGATTGCTTAAGTCTCCAATGCAATAAGAAAACTTTGATCCTAATTTTCTCACCAGAGACTCAGCATGATAACCGGCCCCAAACATGCCGTTGAAACATAAATCGCTAATATACTTGTGCTCACTTTCACTAGCACAATCAAACAATACATTGGGCACTATTTTTGTCCCTTCATCTGATGTCCCCAGGGTGATTTGCTCAGTGGCCTGCACTCCACTTGATGACAGTCCTCTCGCATGTAGTTGGCTGTAAGGACATAGGTCAGGAGGCCTGCATCTGTGAGCTATACCGGTAACACAACGAGAATCGTTACATATCACTCTTTTGTATGTGGTGGAGCAAGATGGATCGAATATTGGCACACTTGTTTCTTTGCAGCCTTGGCAAGGATAGCAAAGAATCCATAAGCGGCTGCTGCCTGTGTCGAGCACCACGAGTTGGGGGAGAGGAGGCTGACCGTGTTGGGTTTGGTGCCCTAAAAACTGTGACATTGTACATATTGTTAATAAATAAATAAAATGACATTTATTATTATTTTGGTTGATTATATGTATTATGAATACATTTATAAACATCAAGAAAATTTCATGATTATTTATGTGACTATAAATTTAGCATATAAGTGTTATTTGCTTGGGGATAAAATTTATAGATAATAATCTAAATAGTCCGTAATAATTAATTAAAGTTTGGGATCTTTAATTAAAAATTACAAGTACGGTCCAATCTCATCTAAAATGGAATAGTCATTATCCGGACTATTAATGTAGAGACATTGGGTTGGAGGTACTTTATATAATGAGATTATATAGGACTGGACCAGATAAATTATGAATCTCTAATAATCATCCGTTACAAATAGAGTATTCAAATTTATCACTATGATGATCATATATTTGACAGTCTTAATCCTGAGTATTTATTAGACTCCTATTTATTACATTATGTTTTTTGACTTGCATGGTAAGATTTGTCTAAGCACAGATTATAACTTAGCATCTTGAAAACATAAAGTAATAAATGACTGGGAATAATATTATACAGATATGGAATACATTCCTTCCCTATGGAAGCTAGAAAAATAGTTCTCTTGAGTGATAATTCAAGGTTTGAACAATAGAGCACTCGTTCATAATAAGATTATGAATTAATTGTTCATTAGAGAATTATTGGAACTCAAGGATAAAGATGTAATAAGAGAGGTGAACGGAAATTGAACCTAGCTCTTATTATGAACTATTTATGGAGGACTGACTTATATGTAATGATTATATCAATGGACTACTCGTTAATTTTCTTTGAGTAATTTCACTATAATCTCAAGAGTTCAGTTTCAGTTTTTTAGTGGAGTAACACTGAAACTAATAAATTTGGCACATTAATTAAAGAGTTTGATTAAATGTCAAATTTATTGGAGCTTGGGTTATAGGTCCATAGGTCCCCAATACCACCTCTGTAACACTATATTGGATTTTGCATAGAATGAATTATACATGTTTAATTTAGAATTTTTGAATTCTGAATTAATTTTTCACACTTGAATTATTAACGTGACACAGAAAAATGTTCTCTGTGACATATAATATAATGTGATAAATGTTGTCACATTTAACTGAGCATTAGTTAATTAATTGATAATTGTTAAAATCTATTCTTAAATAAATATGATTTATTTTTGAATTTAGATTTGGATATATAAATATATATATTTGGTTTTGAACCAAATCTTTTTATATATATATATAAAATTTTATAATATATTAATATATATATTAATATAATATTATAAAAAAAAAGGAAAAAGGTTGCAGCGTGAGGCTTTCACGTTTCCTTACTTAATATATATATATATATACATGTGATTCGGTCAAAAAAAAAAAAAAAAAAAGGGGGAGTTTTTTTTATACATGTGCATATGTGTGTGAAGTGTTGACCGAATAAGGATTCGGGTAACAAGAAACAAACGGAAAAGAAAAGAAGAAAAAGGAAAGGAAAAGAAAAGGGAAAGAAAAATGACTAATGGCTCAGTTATAAAAAGGGAGAGATAACAGTTATCTCAGTAATTTTTATTCACATAATATTTAGAGAGAAAAACTGAGAGTTCTTCTCTAAAGAAAAAGGTCTGCTATCTCATGTGTTGAGTACATAGCAGATTCAGAAAAGTGTGAGGATAATTCATTCTTGCAGTTTGACGCCCACTCGTCTTTCCATTGATGTGGAGGCCTGGTTTGGAATATCGTGGTGTCAAAGAGGAAAGCTAGGATACCCTGATAGTCTTCAAAAGGTTAGTAAAAAATTCCTAAAGCTTTCTGTAATTAAAATTATATATCTATTCCCGATAAAACAAAGTTTTCAGAAAATTTTTGTTTGTCAACGATCCGTTCCTTCCGCTGCATTTCATGTTTTAATTCCAACAAATGGCATCAGAGCGGGTTATAGCATATATAATTTTAATTAAACATGATTTTATTTTGATGATATAATGTTTTTGATGTATGTTTGTGGGCACTTTGCATCTTTATTAATTTTTATTCATGTGATGAATGGTTGTTTAATGAAAGGATTTTTGGTCGTTAATTATATGGTCCTTTTGGATTAATAATTTTTATTTTCAGTTTGATTAGATCAATCTGTGTAAACCCATAAAGGGGTATAGGCTTTTTGTAATTTATTATCATTATTTTTTCTTCTCTCCTCTCTTTCACTTGCTACACGTGGAGCGATGAAGAAAAAGATGTCCATTGGATTTTTTGGCCCAGTTGAGAACTATGGGCCTATCAGATTTCAAAGGCAATCCAGCAAATTGTTGCACAATAAACCATTTGATGAAGACCACAAAATTGGAGCAGGGAATTATGTATAAATTACAAGAAGACCCCTGTAATTTTATTTTTTTATTTTTATTCTTTGGGTTGTAATTTTAATTATCCAAAAGGACCCGGTCAAAAATTCATTGTTTATTTTCATTTTTATTTTCATATGATGATTGTGATAACATGTTCATGCATGATAACATGTCATCTAGGAAAGTGCCCACTTATAGTTATTGTAACATGACATGCATACGCTTAGCATATTATTTTTATAAAGGAGTTTATAAAATGAATTAATATGTGTTAGCATTAATTTAATAAGATTAAATTAATTGGGTTGGTTTTATAGAAACTTAATTTATTAATCAACCAAATAATGTGAATTTAGTTTTAATAGTTAATACTTGATAAAATTCACATTAATTCTAAGTTATCTAATTTTAAATTGTTTAATATTTGGTAACTTAGACAATTCATAATAAATTTAGATTTTTAGAAAATCTGGTAATTTATTTAAGTGTAAATAGAATGAGATTCTATTAACACATAATATAATCTAGTAATTAAAAATTGTTTTTGACTACTAGAATTATGAAACATATGATGTTTTATAAGATAAAACACATCTTCCAAAATAATGAGTGGGAGAAGGTAATATGACAATATAACCTGCGGTCTCCACTATTAGCACAACACCGTGAGATTTAGGTGGCGCCTTGCGACGCTTTGATTTCGTCCTCCCTACGAAGAGTGTCCATTTAAATCAATATAAAGGTTGGCTTCCTAGAGATAGGATTTTATAATATATTTCAAAATTGACCTACCCTACGGCGGCAATTTTGAGTTAAGTTGTTAAAATCTAAAATAGTGGGTTACACCCATAAAGACATAATTAAATTGTTAATTATATCTTGACCAAAATAAACGATTATTAATAAATATAAAAAATATGAGATATTTTGAATATATTTATTAATTGAGAATGTCTCAATTCAATTCATAAATAATTTGACCTACCCTACGGTGGCACTTTATTTATTAAAATTGAATAATCGTGGAATTAGTAAAATATTTTTTTGTGTTTTTCATATGCATCACGCATCATGTTTACTATTCCAAAACATATATTGATGTTTATGCAACCATTTTAATTTATGCTATTTTATTTATTTATTACAGCGACAATGTCTAATCCAATCATCGCAATTCTCTCAAATGAAAAATTAACCGGAGATAATTTTATCAAGTGGAAGAGTAACATGAACATCGTACTAATTTGCGAAAGTTACAAGTTTGTCTTGACGGAGGAATGTCCTCCAGAGCCTGCTTCCAATGCTCCTCGTAATGTACGGGAAGCATATGATCGTTGGATCAAGACAAACAATAAGGCCCGTTGTTTTCTTTTGGCTGGGATGTCTGACGTGCTTAGGATGAAGCACGAAAGCATGGAGACCGCTTATGAGATAATGCAGTCTCTGCAAGACATGTTTGGTAAACCTTCTGAAAAGGCACGCCACAAAGCCGTTAAGGCAGTAATGAATGCAAAAATGAAGGCAGGGATTTCGGTCAGAGAACATGTTCTCAACATGGTTAACTATCTCCATGAGGCCGAGGTCAACGGGGCTATGATAGATGAAGCCACACAGGTGGGAATGATTTTAGAAACCCTCTCCCCTGCGTTCCTTCAGTTCAAAAGCAACTATTTCATGAACAAGCTGAAATATAACATGACTGAGTTGCTTAATGAGCTTCAAACCTTCGAGTCTATTTCGAAAGAAAAGACTAAAGAAGCTGAGGCAAATGTTGCAGAAGCTCAACCTTCCTCTTTTGCCCAAAAGAATAAGAAGAGGAAGGGGACTGAAGGAAGTGGTAAGTCTAAGAATGGAAGGCAACCTAAGAAGAACAAAAGCAATAACAGCAAAAGGAGCTCCAACCAAAAGAAGCCTAAAGGAAAATGTTTCCACTGCGGCGTAGTTGGGCACTGGAAGAGAAACTGCAAGAAGTATCTTCAGGAGCTCAAAGAAAAGAAGAACAACGATAAATCAGATTTACTCGTTTTAGAAGCCTGTTTAGTTGAAGATGATTCTTCACCTTGGATAATTGATTCAGGGGCAACTAACCATGTTTGTTCTTCTTTGCAGATGCTTAGTTCTTCAAGGGAGCTTGCCGACGGGGAACAAACGATGAGAGTGGGAACGGGAGAGGTTGTTTCGGCAAGAGCAGTGGGAGTTGTTAAACTTTATTTTAGAAATAAGTTTTTAATTTTAGACAATGTTTATTACATTCCTTGTTTTCGCAGAAATTTGATTTCTGTTTCCAGGTTGTTTGAACAAATGTTTAATGTTTCTTTTAATAATAATTATGTTAATATTTCTAGAAATGGTTTGGATATTTGTTCTGCACATCTAGAAAATGGGCTTTACACCTTAAGGCCCAACGAAAAAGCACTGCTCAATACCAAAATGTTCAAAGTTGAACAACCTAAACCCAAGAAGCAAAAGATTTCTTCTAATAATGAAACATACCTATGGCACCTTAGATTAGGTCATGTCAACCTTGACAGAATTAACAGACTGGTAAAGGAGGGTCCTTTAAAAGAGCTAAAAGTTAGTTTTCTACCAGTTTGTGAATCTTGTCTTGAAGGTAAAATGACTAAGAGGCCTTTCTCTGCAAAAGGCGAAAGGGCCAAGGAACCACTTGAGCTAATACATTCAGACGTCTGTGGTCCAATGAATGTACAAGCCCGTGGTGGTTACGAATATTTCGTCACATTTATTGACGATTATTCAAGGTATGGTTACATATACCTAATGCAAAGGAAATCTGAAACTTTTGGAAAGTTCAAAGAATTCCAAGCGGAAGCTGAAAAGCAATTAGGAAAGACGGTGAAGAGTCTTCGATCTGATCGAGGAGGAGAATACCTTGACACTGAATTCAAGGTTATATGATAGAACATGGTATTCTATCACAACTCACCGCACCTGGAACACCACAACAAAATGGTGTTGCAGAGAGAAGAAATAGAACGTTGCTTGATATGGTGAGATCCATGCTTAGCTACTCATCATTACCCACTTCATTTTGGGGATATGCACTACAAACTGCAGTATATCTTCTAAACATAGTTCCATCTAAGTCTATTTCAAAAACACCTCTAGAGTTATGGAATGGACACAAACCTAGTATGCGACATATCCGTATATGGGGGTGTCCAGCACATGTGCTGAAAGGTAAGACTGGGAAGTTGGAACCACGTTCTGAAGTATGCTTATTTGTGGGATACCCAAAGGGAACGAGAGGAGGTTTGTTTTATAGTCCACAGGATAAGAAAGTATTTGTATCGACAAATGTCACTTTTCTCGAGAATGATTATATGACAAACTATAAACCTCATAGCAAAATTGTACTTGAAGAGTTACTTTCTTATCAGATCAGACCGCAACCAACAACTGTTGTCGAAGGACAAAATGAGGAGGCCACATCTTCCTATCAGAATGTCATACCACCTCGACGTAGTGGGAGGGTTGTGAGACCACCTGCTCGCTACAGGGAACTTGGAGAAGCAAATGTTGCTATCTCTGATAATGGTGAAGATGATCCGTTGACATATCGTGATGCAATGGACGGTTATGAGAAGGAAAAATGGTTGGAGGCTATGAACCTTGAAATGGAGTCCATGTACTCCAATTCAGTCTGGGATCTTGTAGACCTACCTGAAGGGATAAAACCCATAGGGTGCAAATAGATTTACAAGAAGAAAAGAGGAGTGGATGGGAAAGTTGAGACTTTCAAAGCTAGGCTTGTGGCAAAGGGTTATACCCAAAAGGAGGGAGTTAACTATGAAGAAACTTTCTCGCCTGTAGCTATGCTTAAATCCATTCGGATTCTTTTATCCATTGCTGCTTGTCTTGATTATGAGATATGGCAAATGGATGTCAAGACTGCCTTTTTGAATGGCTATCTTGAGGAAAGCATCTATATGGTGCAACCAGAAGGGTTTGTAGTTAAAGGTCAAGAGCAAAAGGTTTGCAAGTTGCAGAGGTCCATCTATGGACTCAAGCAAGCTTCAAGATCTTGGAACTTGAGATTTGATGAAGCGATCAAATCTTATGGTTTCGATCAAAATATTGATGAACCTTGTGTTTACAAGTACATCAAAGAAAAGAAGGTGGTCTTCTTGGTTCTTTATGTAGATGATATCCTACTCATTGGGAATGATGTAGCAGTATTATCTGATATAAAGAAATGGCTCGCCAGCAATTTCCAAATGAAAGATTTAGGAGAAGCAAGTTATGTTCTTGGAATCCAACTCATAAGAGATCGCAAGAACAAACTGTTGGCGCTGTCTCAGGCATCGTATATCGATAAGGTGCTTATCAGATTTTCGATGCAAAAACTCCAAGAAAGGTAATTTGCCTACACGTCATGGAGTTTATCTTTCAAAAGAGCAGTGTCCTAAGACACCTCAAGAGGAAGAAAATATGAGACGGGTACCCTATGCATCTGCAGTAGAAAGTCTAATGTATGCCATGTTGTGTACAAGACCTGACATTTGCTATGCGGTGGGTATAGTCAGTCGGTATCAATCCAACCCAGGATTAGATCATTGGGTAGCGGTTAAACATATTCTCAAGTATCTTAGGAGAACAAGAAACTATATGCTAGTTTATTCTGGTGAGAATTTGATTCCCATTGGATACACTGATTCTGATTTTCAATCAGACAAAGACATACGTAAATCTACGTCTGGATCAGTGTTTACTTTTGGTGGTGGAGCCATAGTTTGGAGAAGCATCAAACAATCTTGTATTGTTGATTCAACTATGGAAGCAGAATATGTGGCTGCTTGTGAAGCAGCTAAAGAAGCTGTTTGGCTCCGTAAGTTCTTAAATGATTTGGAAGTAGTTCCAGACATGGATAAACCACTCACACTGTATTGTGACAACAGTGTTGCAGTGGCAAATTCAAGAGAACCTAGAAGCCACAAAAGAGGAAAGCATATAGAGAGAAAATATCATTTGATTAGAGAAATAGTACATCGAGGTGATGTGGAAGTTGTGAAGATAGCGTCGGAAAACAACCTTGCCGACCCTTTCACCAAGACGTTACCTACAAAGAGCTTTAAGGGACACTTGGAAGGCTTAGGTCTTAGAGACATGTCTCACCTGCTTTAGGGCAAGTGGGAGATTGTTGGGTTTGGTGCCCTAAAAGCTGTGACATTGTACATATTGTTAATAAATAAATAAAATGACATTTATTATTATTTTGGTTAATTATATGTATTATGAATACATTTATAAACATCAAGAAAATTCCATGATTATTTATGTGACTATAAATTTAGCATATAAGTGTTATTTGCTTGGGGATAAAATTTATAGATAATAATCTAAATAGTCCGTAATAATTAATTAAAGTTTGGGATCTTTAATTAAAAATTACAAGTACGGTCCAATCTCATCTAAAATGGAATAGTCATTATCCGGACTATTAATGTAGAGACATTGGGTTGGAGGTACTTTATATAATGAGATTATATAGGACTGGACCAGATAAATTATGAATCTCTAATAATCATCCGTTACAAATAGAGTATTTAAATTTATCACTATGATGATCATATATTTGACAGTCTTAATCCTGAGTATTTATTAGACTCCTATTTATTACATTATGTTTTTTGACTTGCATGGTAAGATTTGTCTAAGCACAGATTATAACTTAGCATCTTGAAAACATAAAGTAATAAATGACTGGGAATAATATTATACAAATATGGAATCCATTCCTTCCCTATGGAAGTTAGAAAAATAGTTCTCTTGAGTGATAATTCAAGGTTTGAACAATAGAGCGCTCGTTCATAATAAGATTATGAATTAATTGTTCATTAGAGAATTATTGAAACTCAAGGATAAAGATGTAATAAGAGAGGTGAACGGAAATTGAACCTAGCTCTTATTATGAACTATTTATGGAGGACTGACTTATATGTAATGATTATATCAATGGACTACTCGTTAATTTTCTTTGAGTAATTTCACTATAATCTCAAGAGTTCAGTTTCAGGTTTTTAGTGAAATAACACTGAAACTAATAAATTTGGCACATTAATTAAAGAGTTTGATTAAATGTCAAATTTATTGGAGCTTGGGTTATAGGTCCATAGGTCCCCAATACCACCTCTGTAACACTATATTAGATTTTGCATAGAATGAATTATACATGTTTAATTTAGAATTTTTGAATTCTGAATTAATTTTTCACACTTGAATTATTAACGTGACACAGAAAAATGTTCTCTGTGACACATAATGTAATGTGATAAATGTTGTCACATTTAACTGAGCATTAGTTAATTAATTGATAATTGTTAAAATCTATTCTTAAATAAATATGATTTACTTTTGAATTTAGATTTGGATATATAAATATATATATTTGGTTTTGAACCAAATCTTTTTATATATATATATAAGATTTTATAATATATTAATATATATATATATTAATATAATATTATAAAAAAAAAAAAGGAAAAAGGTTGCAGCGTGAGGCTTTCACATTTCCTTACTTAATATATATATATATATATATATACATGTGATTCGGTCAAAAAAAAAAAAAAAAAAGGGGACGTTTTTTTTTATACATGTGCATATGTGTGTGAAGTGTTGACCGAATAAGGATTCGGGTAACAAGAAACAAACGGAAAAGAAAAGAAGAAAAAGGAAAGGAAAAGAAAAGGGAAAGAAAAATGACTAATGGCTTAGTTATAAAAAGGAAGAGATAACAGTTATCTCAGTAATTTTTATTCACATAATATTTAGAGAGAAAAACTGAGAGTTTTTCTCTAAAGAAAAAGGTCTGCTATCTCATGTGTTGAGTACATAGCAGATTCAGAAAAGTGTGAGGATAATTTATTCTTGCAGTTTGACGCCCACTCGTCTTTCCATTGGTGTGGAGGCCTGGTTTGGAATATCGTGGTGTCAAAGAGGAAAGCTAGGATACCCTGATAGTCTTCAAAAGGTTAGTAAAAAATTCCTAAAGCTTTCTGTAATTAAAATTATATATCTATTCCCGATAAAACAAAGTTTTCAGAAAATTTTTGTTTGTCAACGATCCGTTCCTTCCGCTGCATGTCATGTTTTAATTCCAACAGACCGATGGTTAAGTTAACAAACAGAAATTGAACGTTTACACGATGAAGATCTAGTAGGATGTCATTGCTTTAGTAGCCTTCTGTTTTGCGCAGAAAAAGATCATTTTTAGAGAGGACTGAGTTGCCGTGAATGAGGTTTACGACAAGCGGTTTTGGTTTAACAATTTGACTACTACTCGCTATTGTAAAGAAGCAAAAGAGGGAAAATGGAACTAGTGACGCAGATGAACCTTCCATGACTCAAGTATGATGGGTTAAAAATGTCAACATCTGTTTTCATTCATATGGGATTTTTTATGCATATTTATAACTTTCTGACTATTACCATAAGTGGGCAAGGCAAACTAATTGAAAGTATGTCACATATTAGTGCGGACATTGAGGTAGAAAAATTTTAGAGTAGTGTTAGGACAAACATGGTGAGCATGAGGGGAGGAGAGGTGAGATGTTGCTTCTTTATAACCAACTAAAAGTAAAACCCTCATGTAATTAGGTCCGTTTAGCACAGCTTTTGCATAGGATTTTATTTAGTAAAAAAAGAGAAACAAAAGCTATGATTTTTTCAATAATGATTAGAATTGCTTTTTAAAAGAGCTTAAATAGGTTAAGATGACTTAGAATTTTTTTAATTGATAGTAAATCATACAATGAAGTTATAGTATCTTATCAAAGCTTTGGTACAAGTTTTAAAATCTATTTAAGAAGAATTTTTTAAAAAGTCATATTTTGTGCCTTTAATTGGAAGCATTTTTTGAGAATTAAAGTACTTCTGACGTATCATTCAAATATTTTTAGAAGCAAATTTTGAACCTAAAAAGTCAAAATCAGCTGCTAAAAAGGCCTTCAAAACAGACCCTTAATCACTTAAGCATGTTCAATAATACAACTTAACTAATAACATGAAAAATTGTAGTCAAAAGAAAATAAAAGGGCATAATTCATGTATAACAACCTATTGCCTACTTAAAAAAAATTCTTTCAGAGCTGATTCTAGCTCATTAATACTATTTTGTTGGGATCCGGTTGTATATAGTAGTTGCTCTGAACCAGATATGTTGATTGCATAACCAAAGCATATGGTTGACTTTTTATTGAATCAGGAGGCAAGACAAAAAAGAAAGAACGAAATGAAAAGTGCAGAGGCTCATGTCTTTAGTTCGATATTAGACATCCATAAATATATTTCTTACATTATTTATATAATGTCAATTTTTTTTTGGTTGATACTGCTAGAAAAATCAGTCATATTTTAGAACAAATACAACAACTCGAAATAGAATTTAAAAAACTTAGTTCTCAATTGATAGGCGGATTGTCATAAACACTTAGCTAGAATAAGACCCATAGAAAATATAAAGACAAGAATATAACACTAGGCGTCTTTGACCGGATTGAGACTAACCGGCTGTTTGGCTGAGTGGTGGTAACCACGGTTCCCACCACAAACTCAGTTATAAACAGTGTAAAGCTTTCACATGTTACAGTAACAATAAAAAAAATTGCTACAGTATAAAGCTCTTACATGTTACAGTAAAAGTGGTTCTAACCAGCAGTTCCTACCACTCTTTCAAACATCACATAATCCTAATCTTACTTTTGGTAGTAAAATTTGATTGAATAAACTATCTGATGTAGAGAGCATAGCAAAATAAAAAATCATGTGTTAATGACTTGTTGATTCAATCGAATACCAAAAAACTAAAAAGGAAATTGAGAAAACTCTCAAAATGTTTATTCGAAACCAGTTTACTCGTAATAGAGGCATTATAGTTATTATAAAGTAGAATACATAAAAACCTTAACATTAAAAACTCGAAAATTTCAGACACGTCCTTGAATTATTGAAAAACTACAAGACAATCCTTAAATATTACAGTAAATTATAAAAGAGTATTTGACCATCAAGGCAAAGGAATTCGCCTCAAATCACAAGGTCTCCAAGACTTTTCGACGATTCATATAAACAACCGTTTTCACTCAGAAAAGTAGTATCATTTATTAAAGACAAACACTGTTTGACTTTCTGGTCAAACTAGGGCTTTTGGGTCTGGTTCATAGATTTAAATAGAAAATTTGAATGAAGATTTAAATTTTTGTGAGAGAAAATACCATAGCAAAATGATTCGAACCGTGATTCAAACTACGAAACAAACGCACCAAAAGAACCATGAACTCCCACTCCTTTAGCATTTTCATCACTAGCCGTTAACAAAATAATAATACTAACAATGATGATTCCCCAAATGGGGGATTAATTATCCCACAAAAACTATGAGATTAACCATCTTATGGGTCCGAATAGCAAAAATTCCCAACTAAATAGCCAGCTCCCTCGCCCGTTCCCATTGCTGGAGCTTAGCATCACAGCCACCCTTGCCTTTGAAACCCTTGCCTCTGCCCCTATTGTCGTGAGACTATAGTCTTGGTCGCCAGCGAGCCGACAACCTAATCCTAGTCCACAATTACGATGACAACTTGCAAGCCCATATCATGCCAAACTCGGCCCCCTTACAAGTGCCATTTCGGCCCTTTTCGAGCTGTGAGATGTGACAAATTGAGGAACAACGACGAATGAATAGCTCTGTTCCGATGTTCTAACTGGTTAGACCGGTTGGAAAATTTTTGACCGATTGAAACGGTTAAAAATTACTAGAAAATTAATTGCTCTCTGGAATTTCCGACCGTTCCAACCATTTACAATTAAACCCGGTTGGAACGGTTTTCTTCTTCTTCTTTTTTGTATTTTTTGAATTTTTTTAATTGTGATATATTTTTATATATATAGAAAAATGATTGAGATTGTCAGTGAAAAAAGAAAGAAGATAGGCCATTTGACTGATGCTCGAGCAATCACGGCATGATGAGTTTCATATTATTAAATGATCCAAAGAAAGTTAAAATTTCTGAGATTTTTGCCAGAATATTTAAAAGACTTCCCATGGATCGAAAGAATACGGATTTAAAACTAGGTTACATTCTTTTGTCTTCGACAACTTTGTGTCCTAAGTTCATCTTGAATGATTTTGACGCTAAGTGTATCCTTTGGATCGTTATACTATCACGCAATGTAGAAGTATGTTATATGTTGAACTAAATAAAAACAAATGTGGTGAAAGAAATGACAAAGGGGGCCTTGAAGTTGATTAAGTTTGCAACGAAACTATTGGAGTAGGACCGTAGGAGGCATTACAATTTTCCTCTGAAACTCAAACAAAAACCGCACACGAACAAACAACTTGACTTAGCATTTGTCCAAGTACAACACATAAAAAGAAAAGCCCGACTTTGCCCATAATTTTAGATTAGTTTTGTTACGACTATAACCGTACTTATAACCTTTTTTTTTATGATTTTGAACTAGTTTGATCATGATTTTGATCATACATGTAAATTTTACTTGTTAATCAAGAAGCAAAATTAAATTTATGTTTTTTTCCAACTGTTCTTACCATTACACATTCGAACTAATTTGCATATGGTTAGAAAGTACAATACACTTGAAAAAAGTCTATGTTGCTTTTCAGCTGTTTCAACCGATATAATTTATACATTCCGCGCGGTTGGAAAATAAGATATACATAAAATAGAAGCTGTTGCTTTCCAACTGTTTTAAGCGGCATGCATTCTGTACGGTCGGGAAAAATGAGACATGTATACTCTATTTTGACAACGGTTTCTACTACAAACTCAGTTATAAACAGTGTAAAGCTTTTATATGTTACAGTAGTAATAAAAAAATTGCTACAGTATAAAGGTCTCACATGCTACAATAAAAATGGTTCTAACCAACAATTTTCACCACCGTTTCAAACACACTTCTTGTTTTCAACCGTTCTAATCAATATGCGGGTCGAAAGCCTTTTTTTAACTACAAATAATGGTTAAAAAGATTTAGCCTGACATTTTAAGCTAATAATCATTGCAAAACTGAAAAGTTGTGAAATAATTAAGTAATATCAAAAAGATCATACTTAAACAATTAGAAGATTGGTTTTGATGAGAAGTTTGTTCATCGGTATGCTTGGTTGGAAAAACCGCCTATTCTAAGGTGAACCAATTAGACTTCAATTATTAATAAGATGATGATTGGTGGTTAAAATCAAGAAAATTGTTGATATTGACTTTAACAATTAGAAGATTGGTCTTGATGAGAAGCTTGCTCACCTGTATGCTCGGTTAGAAAGACTGCCTAGACTAAGGTGAACCGATTAGACTTCAACTATTAATAAGATGATTG
Source organism: Artocarpus heterophyllus (assembly GCA_025403435.1). NCBI lineage: Eukaryota > Viridiplantae > Streptophyta > Magnoliopsida > Rosales > Moraceae > Artocarpus > Artocarpus heterophyllus. The sequence goes on from JAJQZP010000162.1 coordinate 361,306, forward strand.
GTAATCAAGAAAGTTGTGGTTATAATACTATGATACTGACTTTAACAATTAGAAGATTGGTCTTGATTAGAAGCCTGCTCACCGATATACTTAGTTGTAAAGACTGCCCAGACTAAAGTGAACCAGTTAGACTTCAACTATTAATAAGATGATCGGTGGTTCAAATCAAGAAAATTGTGGTTGTAATGCTATAATATTAACTTTAACAATTAAAAGATTGATCCTGATGAAGCTTGCTCACCGATATGCTTAGTTGGAAAGACTATTTAGCCTAAGGTAAACTAGTTAGACTTCAACTATTAATAAGATAACCGGTGGTTAAAATCAAGAGAATTGTGGTTGTAATGCTATAATATTAACTTTAACAATTAGAAGATTGGTCTTGATTAGAAGCTTGCTCACCGATATACTCAGTTGGAAAGACTGCCTAGAGTAAAATGAACCAATTAGACTTCAACTATATTAATAAGATGATCGGTGGTTAAAATCAAGAAAATTACGGTTGTAATGTTATAATATTAACTTTAACAATTAGAAGAATGGTCTTGATGAGAAGCTTGCTCATTGGTATGCTCGGTTGGAAAGACAGCCTAGACTAAGGTGAACCGGTTAGACTTCAACTATTAATAAAGTGATTGGTGGTTGTAATATGATTCACATTGTCTTCTCTTAAAAAATAATAATAATAAATCCTTATTAATAATATTATTATTATGCATTAAATTTTGTGAAACTAATGAAATTAGATAATAGAGGGTGTTTTGTATATAGTAATCAATAGTATCTTTCTCAACACATTATTATTTTTTTTCAAATATCATTATTATTGTTGTTGTTGTTGTTATTATATTGCTTAAGAGAATTTGTTTTATCCCAATCGTTCTAACCGATATGCATTTTGCGTGGTCAGAAAATAAGATATGCATAAAGTAGAACTTGTTGCTTTCCAACCGTTCGAACCAGTATGCATTCTGCATGGTCAGAAAATAAGATGTGCATATGCATTCTGCGTAGTTGAAAAATGAAATATGCATAAAATAGAACCTGTTACTTTCGAACCGTTCTAACTGGCATGCATTTCACGCAGTCGGAAATTGAGATATGCATAAAATAGAACCCGTTGCTTTCCAACCGTTCCAACCGATATGCATTCCGTGCGGTCGGAACATCAGACATGCTTTAAAATAGAACCTCTTGCTTTTCAACCGTTCCAACCAAGATGTATTTTGCATGGTTAGAATGGGTTCCATTATTACGAATAAATGGTCCTACGGTTTCGACCGGTATGCATTTAGCGCAGTCGAAAAATATAATATGCTTAACAAAGTTTATGTTATTTTCTAATCGTTCCGATCGATACGTGTAACGCCCCCCCTCCCGAAATTAATTTAATGATATTAAATGTAAATTGATGGATTAGTGTGCCATGATGAATATTTTAAACTTAATTTGATTATTTGGTGAAATTTTGAGTTTAAAGTTATTTCTCTTATTTTAATGATTTCTAAGGATTTCTTATTGTTTTGGATTGTTATTTTGAGTTTTTAACAAAACAATTTGTAAAATGTCAAATATACCACATTTTACAAAACCATGGGCAGTACACAGTTTTCACACGGTAAAAACCGTCTACATTTCTCGCTATTTATTCTCTCTCTCACCCTCTTCCTCTCATTCTCTCTTTTCCTCTCCCCCCCGTGTGATTCTCTCTTTCTCTCTCTCGGTCACTCTCTTCCTCTATCAATTTTTCCTCACGATTTTGAAACAAAATTAGAATCCAAGCTTCGGGTTAGCGAGTAGGAAGCTTGATGACGTGATTTGGCAACCGAGAACGTGATTTAAAGCTTCGATTCGAGGTTAGTTTTGAAATTTTTAAACTTTTTTCAAATTTTCAATTTGTCATGCATTTTTGAAATCAAGTTTCTTTGAGCTTAGGAAACCTTGGATTTGAGTTAATGGGACTTAGAACAACTAGGATTTATGCTTTGTTTGAAGAAAAATGGATTCAAATCAAGATTTTTCATTTTTCCTCATTTTCCCCATTTTTGGATTTTCTTAGATTTTGTGTGAAAATTTTGTTTAAATGAGTTCAAAAGTGTCCAATCATATTTTTCTATCATCTATGAATGTTTTCCATGCCTGAGATTTGAGAAAAACAGGTTAAAATCAAGAATTGAGTTTTGGGAGACCCAAAACCTGTGGCTGAAAATTTTGAGTTTTTCTAGTTCGGTAGGTCGGATTCAAATGATTGACAGGCCAGATTCATCTGTTTGGCAGCCCGAACCTGGAAAATGTTCGGCCGACCGGACTTGTTCTCCGGTAGGCCAAATTGCATAGTTCGGTCGGCCGAAACAAGGCGTCCGGTAGGCTGACTGAGCATGGAAAAATTTTGTGATTTTTCACCCGTTTTTACTATTTTGAACCCTGATTGAAATTTCAACCTTATAGAATGATTTTATAGATATAAATGGCACACTAGGACACCATGAAATGATTTAGTAGCATAGGATGACTTGAGCTAGATAATGATAGACCTAATTGTTGTACATTAAGGGTGTACGTGGATCCGCGGAGCTAATGTATAGCGGACTCAGATTTTGGTGTGGGGCACCGGCACGAGTATTGATGTAAGAATTCTACCCTCTTTTCTTTGGTAGTCCAGTTTCAAATGATTTTGTCCTTAAAAGGGTTTTTATTAAAATGTTTTTAACGGTTGATTGAAAAGGGTTTTATCGGTTGTTTATAAACTGTGAATTGAGATGATCAACATAATGAACCCCATAATAAACATAAATGAAAATACCTGGTAAGTGGGTTTTGAATAATGATAAAAAGAAATATGAGGGCATGATGCCATATCAGAGATCGGGTCGTGTAGAGTGCGACCTTGGGGGCAGGTCCCGAAACCCAGCTGGGCCACTACGGTGGTGATTTATTTATGGTTTGCCCAGGAAAAGAAAATGATGATCCTTCTGGTTGACCACTAAATAATTTTGGTAAGAAAATTAAATGGACTTTAATCATTTACTTGATTTGGTGTATTTCTTGAATGATTTTTGAAGAATGAATTGTTTTTAAATTATAGTCCTACTGAGCCTTTCGTTCACAGTTTTGTTTGTTTTTAAATCCCCCCTCCCTAGGTGGATATCAGCTTAGGTTCAAGGAAGGCTCCATAGACAGGACTCGGGAGCAGTAGGAGGACTTAGAAGATTATTTAAAATTTCCTAGAACAAGGCATGTAACCCCTTTTATTTTCCTTTCTTCTTCTTGGACTGTGATTGTAATGTAATATTATCAGTACTATGTGTGTGCACAAGATGTGGATCGGTGGGACCCATTCTCGCTCGTTTTATTTCTCTGCTATTTTTTCATTAATTTGTTTAATTATCATATTTGCTTAATCAACGTAAATGCTTGTTTTAAAAAGTTTCATATTTTTTTTCTCATATTTCCATATTTAATTTGAATCCTTAAATTCATGTTTTAATTTAATTCTCATTTATTTAATATAATTAAGCGACCACGTCACCTTCCGTACCTCGGGACGTGGCATAATGATATCAGAGCTCAAGGTTATGAACCTTGAGAATTATATACACATAGGTACAACAATAAAATACCACTGATAGTCCAAATTTTGTTTTCAGAAATGAGAGAATGGCACCTAGGCAACATTCGATAGCTGATGCCAAGTTCGGGAATGATGAGGGCATGATGAGGGCCATGTTTGCTCCATTTCGGCAAATGACAGCTAGGGCCAGGCCAGGGGATTCTGATGCTAGCAGTCGGCATGCGTACTTTAAGGAATTTTAGCGTGCATCTGTTCTGACCTTCGATGGAAATGGGGATCCGCAGGTGGCAGAATATTGGTTAGATTTGATCGTAAAGCATTTGGATACTCTTAGTGTGCCAGCCGAATATCGTGTGGAATTTGCTGCATATAAGCTTGAGGGTGGTGCAAATACTTGGTGGAAGCAAGCTAAGCATTTGGAACGCAATGGTAATATCAGTTGGGACCAGTTTGAGGAGCTGTTCTATGATCGATATTTTTTGCAAGGGTATAGGGACCAAAAGGCAGTTGAATTCTATAGACTGCAGCAGGGTGACTTGTCCGTTCGGGAGTACGAGGCAAGGTTTAATGAATTGGCTAGATTTGCTCCATCGGCAATGGCATCGGAGCGTGAGAAATGCATTAAGTTTCGGGATTGGCTCAAGGCTCCTATTCGGCGTTAGGTGGTTGCCCTACGACTTAGGAGTTTTGGGAAGCTTGTGTCGTCAGCGATATCTGTGGAAAGTGATTATGCGCAGTACTGTAAGGATAGAGCAAGGACGTCAGGAGGGCCCTAGAGGAGCGGCAGAAAGAGCACCAGTAGTCGTCTGACTTTGGGTAAGAACAAGCAGGGCGGCGCGAACAGCGGTAGCAGTAGTTCATCAAGCGGCTGGCGCAGTAACCCCTACAGCTTCCATTGTCATTATTGTCAGCAGCCAGGTCACATCAAGAGGAATTGCCCAGTCAAGAGTGCTCATTTGGGATCTCAGACTGGAGAGGGAGCCAGTCGTCAGCCTCAGCCCTAGACTCTACCTCCGCCTCAGCAGTTTCCCCCACTCTAGTTCCCTAAGTTCCCTCCTCAACAGCCGTAGAACTTCTAGCGTAACATTCCTCAGTATCAGGCACCGAGTGCAACTAGCGTGCAATCGCCTCCGCCACAGCAGTTTCAGTCGTCTAATCCGGGATCCAATAATGCTGGTAGAGGAAAGGGAAAAGCTCCAGTCCAGGTTCACGCAATGGCGATAAGGAGTTTAGATGCCCACACCAGCAATGCTGTCATCGATGGTATGGTCTTGGTTTCTCAATCATTAGCTCACGTTTTGTTTGATACAGGTGCCACTCATTCTCTCATTTCGAGTTCCTTTGTACATGCCTTGGGATTAGAAACAGAAAAGTTTCATGAACCCCTAGGTATAGCTTCACCCTTAAGACGAGTGCGTATGAATTGTATATGTAAAGCCTGTAAAATAAAGGTTAGGGATGAGATTTTGAAGAGTGATTTAATTGTACTCCCCATGAGTTCTTATGATGTATTCTTAGGGATAGAGTGGTTGTCCAGGTATAGTGCAGTTGTAGACTGTCAGCTTAGAAAAGTAATCCAAGTGTCTGATAGGAGAATGATGATCACCTACCAGGGTGGTGGTGATAGGTCGATGAGTGAGCGTCTTGTAAAGTCATGTCTCGGAGGGTGAAAGAACATGGTTTGTTATGCCCTTTTTGCGAGTCTTGAGGATGAGCCTAGTGTCTTGAGAAGAAATGCAGTGATACTAGTGGTGGATGAGTTCGAAGATGTCTTCCCCGACGAGTTACTAGGATTACCACCGCATCGAAAAATCGAATTTGGTATTGAGCTATTTCCAGGTACAGCACCAATTTCTATAGCACCCTATCGGATGGCGCCAGTAGAAATGAAGGAATTAAGAAAGCAACTTCTAGAGCTAGCTGATAAGGGGTATATCCAGAATAGTACGTCACCGTGGGGAGCACTGGTTTTGTTTGCTAAGAAACATGATGGGACTCTCAGGTTGTGTATAGATTATCGGCAGCTGAATCTAGTCACGGTGAAGAATAAGTATCCCTTACCTAGGATTGATGAGTTGTTTGATCAGTTGGGAGGTTCATGGTATTTCTCAAAGATTGATTTGCGTTTAGGGTACCATCAGCTCAGGGTAAAGGAGGAGGATATTCCCAAGACAGCTTTCAGGACCCGGTATGGACACTTTGAGTTTTTGGTAATGTCGTTCGGATTAACAAACGCTCTGGCAGCTTTTATGGATTTGGTGAACAGGATATTCAGGCCATATTTGGATCAGTTAGTGATCGTGTTCATCGATGGCATTCTAGTGTATTCTAAGACTTGGGAGGAGCATGAGCAGCATCTCCGGATCATGCTTCAGACTTTGCGGGAGCACCAGTTGTATACCAAAAAAGAAAAGTGCAAGTTTTGGTTAACAGAGGTCAAATTTCTGGGTCATGTCATCTCTGAGCATGGTATTTCGGTGGATCCATCTAAGATAGAAGCTATAGTGGAGTGGGAACAGCCAATGAATGTAGCGGAGATTTGTAGTTTCTTTGGTCTTGTAGGGTACTATAGGAAATTTGTAAAGGATTTCTTAAAGATCGCCATGCCATTGATAAGACTGATTAGCAAGAATGTCAGGTTTGAGTCGGATGAAAAGTGTGAGCTTGCTTTTCAGGAATTGAAGAATCGATTGACTTCAGCTCTAGTGTTGATTATTCCCAGCAGTGACGAGCCGTATAAGGTTTACATAGACGCTTTAGGACGTGGGCTTGGATGCGTGTTGATGCAGCATTGACGCATGGTGGCGTATGGATCGAGACAGCTAGGCCTCATGAGCGAAATTATCCTACTCACGATTTGGAGCTTGTGGCGATGATTTACGCGTTGAATATTTAGAGATGTTATTTGTATAGGGCGACATTTCAGGTTTTCTCCGATCATAAGAGTTTGAGGTATTTGTTCACTCAGAGGGATCTCAACTTGAGACAGCGGAGATGGGTGAAGTATATGAAAAATTATGACTTCGCGTTGCAAAATCATCCCTGAAAGGCTAATGTGGTTACGGATGCACTTAGCAGGAAATCTTTAGGAATTCTTGCCTGTTTGACTCTTGAGGATTGGAATAAGGATGCGATAGTGAGTGAGTACGGGCTGCAGTATTACAAAGAATATGATCGAGTTTCGATGTATCATATGAATGCGTCCCCAGCTCTTGTTCAGATGGTGAAACAGAATCAGTGGCAGGATCAGCATTTGCAGGAAATCTGGACGCGAATTCAAAACGGAGAGCAGTTTGATGAGTGGAGAGTGCATGCGGATGGATCAGTATACTTTCGGGAGTGTCTAGCAGTTCTAGCAGTCACCGAGGTGACGAAAGCCATCATGGACGAAGCCCATAGGTCCAAGTTCGCCATTCATCCGAAGAGCATGAAGATGTATCGTGATTTGAAGAGGCAATATCAGTGGAGAGGTATGAAGAAAGATGTTCGAGAATATGTGGCCAAGTGTACGACGTGTCTTCAGGTGAAAGCCGAGCATCAGAAGCCAGCAGGCCAGCTTCAGCCGCTTCCTATTCCAGGGTGGAAATAGGAGCATGTGACGATGGACTTTCTCACAGGTTTGCCGAGGACGGAGCAGCGGCATGATACAGTTTGGGTCGTGGTCGACAGGTTGACGAAATCGACGCATTTCATTCCGTTTAGGTCGACATGTTCGAGGAAAGTTCTAGAGGAGTTGTATCTGTAGAATATAGTGAGGTTGCATGGAGTTCCTTTGTCCATCACATCTGATCAAGACACCAGGTTTAATGCTAAGTATTGGAGGAGCTTTCAGGAGGCTTTAGGTATGGATTTGAACTTCAGTACGACATTTCATCCTCAGACCGATGGGCAGTCTGAGCGGGTTATTCAAATTCTCGAGGACATGTTGCGTGCTTGTGCATTAGATTTCGGCAGGAATTGGAAGAAATATTTGCATCTGGCAGAATTCACGTACAACAATAGCTATCAAGCAAGTATTGGTATGGCACCGTTTGAGGCATTGTATGGGCGACCGTGTAGGTCACCGGTGTGTTGGGCAGAACCGGAAGATAGGATTATTCTTGGGCGAGATGAGATCCGTGATAGCAACGAGAAAGTCGTCGTAATTCGAGATCGGTTGAGGGCAGCTCAGAGTCGATAGAAGAGTTATGCGGATAGGCGACGTCGACCCTTGGAATTTACGGTAGGAGATTTTGTTCTCTTGAAAGTATCGCCTCGTAAAGGTATTATGCGGTTCGGAGTGAGTGGAAAGCTTGCACCGAGATATGTTGGACCGTTTGAAATCACTCAGCGTGTTGGTGTAGTTGCTTATCGGCTTGACCTTCCACCCAAACTTTCTCATGTTCACGATGTGTTCCATGTGTTGATGCTTAGGAAGTGTCCGCCTGAGCAAAGCAAGGTAGTTTCATTTCACGATGTGCAGGTTCAGGAAGATACAACGTACGGGGAAGTGCCAATTTAGATGATTGATCGAAAAGTGATTAGCTTGCGTCATCATGATATACCATTGATAAAGGTCGTGTGACAGTATCACGGGGTTGATGAGGCCACTTGGGAGTTAGAATCCAGCATGCGGGAGTTATATTCGCATCTATTTTGTTTCTAAATTGATTTATGAATTTCGAGGGTGAAATTTCCTTTAGGGGTGGAAAGTTGTAAGGTCCCCCTCCCCCCCTGAAATTAATTTAATGATATTAAATATAAATTGGTGAATTAGTGTGCCATGATGAATATTTTAAACTTAATTTGATTATTTGGTGAAATTTTGAGTTTAAAGTTATTTATCTTATTTTAATTATTTCTAAGGATTTCTTATTATTTTGGATTGTTATTTTGAGTTTTAAACAAAACAATTTGTAAAATATCAAATATATCCTGTTTTACAAAACTGTGGGTGACACACAGTAAAAACCGCCCACATTTCTCTCTATTTATTCTCTCTCTCACTCTCTTTCTCTCATTCTCTCTTTTCCTCTCTCTCCCGTGTGACTCTCTTTCTCGGTCACTCTCTCCCTCTCTCAATTTTTCCTTAAGATTTTGAAACAAAATTTGAATCCAAGCTTCAGGTTAGCGAGTAGGAAGCTCGGGGATGTGATTTGACAATCGAGAACGTGATTTAAAGCTTCGATTCGAGGATAGTTTTGAAATTTCTATACTTTTTCAGATTTTTAATTTTTTATGCATTTTTGAAATCTAAGTTTGTTTGAGCTTAAGAAACCTTTGATTTGAGTTAATGGGTGGATTACTGTAAATTGAAATCTAAGTTTCAATTTTCAATTTAATGATATTAAATGTAAATTGGTGGATTAGTGTGCCATGATGAATATTTTAAACTTAATTTGATTATTTGGTAAAATTTTGAGTTTAAAGTTATTTCTCATATTTTAATGATTTCTAAGGATTTCTTATTATTTTGGATTGTTATTTTGAGTTTTAAACAAAACAATCTGTAAAATGTCAAATATATCCCGTTTTATAAAACCGTGGGTGGTACACAGTAAAAACTGCCCACATTTCTCTCTATTTATTCCCTCTCACTCTCTTCCTCACATTCTTTCTTTTCCTCTCTCTCCCGTGTGACTCTCTCTCTCGGTCACTCTCTTCCTCTCTCAATTTTTCCTCAAGATTTTGAAACAAAATTCGAATCCAAGCTTTAGGTTAGCGAGTAGGAAGCTCGGGGATGAGATTTGGCAACCGAGAATGTGATTTAAAGCTTCGATTCGATGATAGTTTTGAAATTTCTAAACTTTTTCAAATTTTTTATTTTTCATGCGTTTTTGAAATCTAAGTTGTTTGAGCTTAAGAAACCTTTGATTTGAGTTAATGGGACTTTGAACAACTAGGATCTATGCTTTGTTTGAAGAAAAAAGGATTCGAATTAAGATTTTTCATTTTTCCTCATTTTTCCCCATTTTTGGATTTTCTTAGATTTTGTGTGAAAATCTTGTTTAAATGAGTTCAAAAGTATCCAATCATGTTTTTCTATTATCTATGAATGTTTTCCATGCTTGAGATTTGAGAAAAACAGGTTAAAATCAAAATTTGAGTTTTGGGAGACCCAAAGCCCGTGGCTGGAAATTTTGGGTTTTTCCAGTTCGATAGGCCAGATTTAAAGAATCGGTAGGCCGAATTCATTTGTCCGGTAGGCCGAACCTGGAAAATGTTCGGCCGACCGGACTTGTTCTTTTGCAGTTCGGCCGGCCGAAACAAGGCGTCCGGCAGGCCGACTAAGCATGGGAAAATTTTGTGACTTTTCACCCGTTTTTACTGTTTTGAACCCCGATTGAAATTCCAACCTTATAGAATGATTTTATAGATACAAATGGCATACTAGGACACCATGAAATGATTTAGCGGCATAGAATAACTTGAGCTAGATAATGATAGACCTAATTGTTGTACATTTAAGGGTGTACGTGGATCCGCAGAGCTAACGTATAGTGGACCCAGATTTTGGTGTGGGGCACCGGCACGAGTATTGAGGTAGGCCTTCTATCCCTTTTCTTTGGTAGCCTAGTTTCAAATGATTCTGTCATTAAAAGGGTTTTTATCAAAATGTTTTTAACGGCTGATTGAAAAGGGTTTTATCGGTTGTTTTATAAACCATGAACTGAGATTATCTACATAATGAACATAAATGAAAATATCTGGTAAGTGGGTTTTGAATAATGATAAAAAAATATATATGAGGGCATGATGCCATATAAGAGATCAGGTCGTGTAGAGTACGACCTTGGGGGCAGGTCTCGAAACCCAGCTGGGCCACTACGGTGGTGATTTATTTATGGTTTGCACAGGAAAAGAAAGTGATGATCCTTCTGGTTGACCATTAAATAATTGTGGTAAGAAAATTAAATGGACTTTAATCATTTACTTGATCTGGTATATTTTCTAAATGATTTTTGATTAATGAATTGTTTTTAAATTATAGTCCTACTGAGCCTTTCGCTCACAGTTTTATTTGTTTTTAAATCCCCCTCCCTAGGTGGATATCAGCTTAGGTTCATGGAAGGCTCCACAGACACGATTCAGAGCAGTAGGAGGACTTAGAAGATTATTTAAAATTTCCTAGAACAAGGCATGTAACCCCTTTTATTTTCCCTTTCTTCTACTTGGACTGTGGTTGTAATGTCATATTATCAGTACTATGTGTGTGCACAAGATGTGGGTAGGTGGGACCCATTCTTGCTCGTTTTATTTCCTTGCTATTTTCTCATTAATTTGTTTAATTATCATATTTGCTTAATCAACGTAAATGCTTGTTTTAAAAAGTTTTATATTTTTTTTCTCATATTTTCATATTTAATTTGAATCCTTAAATTCATGTTTTAATTTAACTCTCATTTATTTAATATAATTAAGCGACCACGTTACCTTCTGTACTCCGGGGCGTGACAATACGCATTCTGCACGGTCGAAATAGGTTTCAATGTTAAGAATAAGGCAAAGTTTTTGCTTGCCATTTTAAGTGATACTAATTACAAAATTGAAACTTGTGTTTCACGTATTATATATATAAACTAATAAAGTAATGCCATAAAGATTCCTATTTACGAAAATTAAATTGAAACTTGTTATAATAATTGAGATTCTATGAATCACCGTATTCCATTAGGATTGCCACTTAAGGCATCGATTATAGCTTTGATTGTATCTTCCAATGAACACTTCGTTGTTACTTTGCACTTGTAGTTTATACGGCTCCAACTCAATTTGAATCATATTACATATCAATAAACCCAAGATTAATTACACTACTTACATCATTAAGCATGAAATTCTTTTCGACGATGACATTATTTGTCCAATGCTCTTTGGAATTTTCTAACAGTTCTAATCACTATCTAAAAATTTCTGATCATTTCAATCATTCATTGTGGGAGCTAGTTCGAACGGTATTCTTTCCTATCAATATATTAGTAATTTAATACAACATATAATTTTAGTACATATATTAATTTAACTTATATATACAATTCAATTCTAAATGTAAGCTTGAATTCTACGTTAAATTTCGATCCAAACAACGAATCAAATCACATATATTCGGTTCTAAATGTCATCAAGTAGCCAAAAATTGGTTAAACTTAGGTAAAGAGAAGAAAATTTACCTATGTATCTGGCAGGGGTATTGCAGCAATAGTCGACGATCGTGGTGGTGTCAAGATCCGGGGCTTGTTGTCGCCAACCAGTTGGGGCGGGGTCGCACTAATTCCTTTGGAACTGTCTTCCGACTCCGTCTGCGTTGGCTCTGCATATCGACGGCGTTGCGCGGGTGGGAGAGATGAGGCCAGCATAGCACGACTTCATGCCATTGCAAGAATGGAGAGGAAGAGAAAATGGGTGGGGAGCGCGATGGGCGGTTGGAATAACAAGGGAGCGGTTGGACGAAATTTAAGAAGATAATGACACGGCTTGTTGGAGATCCGATGACAATCTTGTTGACACCTTTAATAGCGCTAGTTGCCGAGAATCTTAGGGCCCATTTGTTTTGATACTCAAATCATGGTTTGAATCATTTTGTTACAATATTTTTTCTCATAAAAATTTAAATCTTCATTCAAATACTCTATTCAAATACTCAAACCAAACGGCCCTTTAGATATCCACACTGCAATTCACAATCTGAGGAAAAAGGCTTACTAAAATGATTTACAAGAATAACATCCTTTGCAATCTTAGGGTACGTTTGGTAAATAGATTTGAATTAGTGATTTGATTTGAGTTAGTGTGATTTGAATTAGGATTTAAGTTAACGATTTTAATTATTATCCGAATTGACATTTGGATGTGCATTTAAGTTTTAATTTGAATATGGAATAAAATTAAAATATGTTTTTAAAAAGGTAGTGAAAATAGTTTTTGATTTATTACTAAATTTAATAAAATCTAAACGTTAATGATCTCAAAAAATATGCAATATAGATTTTAATTTATTCATCTCTTTACTAAGAACATAATGAAGAAAGAATCATCTTAATTGGATATCAAATAAAAAAGTTATGATTTTTTTCCTCTCAAATATAGGAGAAAGAATTTCAGTTTTTACTGTAGTAAAAATATCCGAATATCAATGATTTAAAGAAAGTCAGAACTCTAAAAACTTGGATTCTTAATATTTTAAATTTTTGATGAAACAAACATATATCTAAAAGATTCTTGATACTCAAATCTAAATTTGAGTTCATTAACTCAAATCACGGTTCAAATCATTTTACTATAATATTTTTTTCACAAAAATTTAAATTTTTATTTAAATATTATACTCAAATACTTATACCAAACGCACTGTAAATACAAAGAATACTCCATACAAATGACCGTAGATTGACATTTGCTGCAATTGGAATGATGAACCAAGCTAGAACTTACATCTAAGTAAATTTTAAAAAATTTTCTGTTGGGATTCGTTGGAGATGGGAGATTCGCTGAGCGGCTCGGCCGGAGATGGAGGATTGGGGCGGAAAACGGCCTTTAATCGGAGTGGCATTCGACACGGAACAAGGAGGCAAGAAGATATAGGAACCGGTGAGGGTGAAAGATTCCCGATTCTGCAAGGTTTTATTTATTTATTATTTAAATAAAGAAGAGATTATTTGTTTATATAATTTTAAGTTTGAAAGCAAGGGTTTTTTGGTCTTTTTGTTTATAGTTTAAAAAAAATGGAAAAGAAAAAAAACTTGTAATTTATGTTTTGGAAAGCATTACATAGGGAGGTTTTTGATTGAAAAGATCCGTCTTTTCTTCTCTATTTTCTCTATTTTACTCGGGAAGATCGCGAGCTGGAAAAAGTTTCTCTGCTGTTGTTGCGATTTCAAAGCTGTGTTTCCAAGAGTTTAAAGCCTACTCGCCGCTTTAGATTTCAGGTAACGCTTTTGTGCGGCGATTTCCTCTCTCTAATCTGTTGTGTGTGGTTTTTTTTTTTTTTTTTTTCTAGTCTGATTGCTTTTTGCTTTTGTGGATTTTTTTAATCTAGCAATTTGATTATGAACGAGACCCTTGTATGTCGGTGTCCTGTACATTTAGATGAAACCCTAACTTTTTGTTGGTGAATTTTGGCGATTTGGGGATTGGGATCTAGGGATTTTGCTTATGTGATGAAGAGTAAGGAGAATCTAAGTGTTCTAGTGCTACTTCTGCCTTTTAACATGCTGACTCTAATTATGATTTAAGTAGATATCAATCGTCAAAGTATTTTTTTTTTCCAATAGATGTAAAGCATGCGATTTGGTTGATCTTAGGTGCATCCAAATTTGGGGCGACGGCGAGGTGGGGGGCGACAGCGACTTTGCCAGATCGTCGGAAACTATTCTCACCCAGAACTGCACAGAATTGATGGTAGCCTCCATTGATGAAGTGTTGAAGCTTTTTTGTTTTTTTTTTTTTTTAATTGTCTGATAATGGAAGAAAATTATTTTAGGTGTAATCTAGTAACTTTGATTAGGAATTGATGTCTAAAAATTATTCCGTCCAAAATTAAATGGTTGGAACCAAATTGCATTTTTTAACAGTTAGACCCTATTAAAGAAAAAAAAAATTGAGGACATCGCGCTTCAAAAAGTCAGGGACCGAGCAATTTACCCTTTATTCATTGAGCTCAATTTACTTATGAATAAAAAACTGAGTCTAATTTATCCTCTGACCTCTGTCTCGTCTCACCCAAGTTTTCTTTTTAGTGGCTAGGCCAAGTCTCTCTTCTTCTTCTTCTTCTTCTTCTTCTTCTTCTAATGTCAAAATTTCCTAAGTTTCATTTCTTTTCTGATTTCAGGTCATTTTCTCAGCCTCTTCTTCTTAGAATCTTCTTGATTCCTCTCAGATTTTCACGGTCTTTTCCTCAGATTCTAAAAGTTCTTTCACTAATCTCCAATTTTTTTCCCTCAGATTTTCGCGGTTACTGTTTCTTCAACATCATACGAGGGCCAAATAGAGCTTGACAGTTCCTCTTGCAGATCCTAGAGCATCAAAGAGAGATCATCTTTCTGGTTCTACGGCTAGCTTTTGTGTAGCACAAGGTAAATTAAACTTTTCGAGTGTTTTGGATCGGCTTCGTCTTTTTTTATTATTTTTTTATTTTTTAATTTGTTGTGAATTTTTTCCTGCGTTTTCTGAGCAACCAAACTGAGTTCACTTTGTTGCTATTGAGCACTTGAAGTTTTGCAGAATTTGGAATTGTATAGTTTTTGAGAAACTGGTTAATCTTGTGCCAAAAAAAAAATTAGGCAAGTTGCTTTTCTTTCAATTCTGCATGTCAATTATGTATCTTTTGTATTCTTGTAAGATTCAAACATTTTCTTTATGGGGGATAAATTTTAGGATATGTTAGCTTATTTTTGTTTTGTTGTGAATTATGCTAAGATTGGGGTTTGCGATTATTGATTTGTAATGTCGAACACACATTACATTCTTTCCTTTGGCAGAACTGAAAAAATTGTTTTATGCAATATTCTCTCAACATGAAAGGTATTCGTTGTTCTATTTGTTTGGTTGATTTGTTAATTATTGAGAAATCTCTTATGTTTTTGGGTCTTACTGGAAATCTGATATGGTTGTTAATTTTCATTGAAAACACTGTGATGTATCGATTTTTTCTAATATTCTCTATGCTTGATATCCAGATTTTATATATTCTGAATTCTGATTGTTAACCATGTGAAGCTGTAGATTCACAATAACAATAGTCTTAGGTTGAGAATATCGAAAATTGGTCAACTAGTGAAAAATTATTAGTTGCCTATTTATCTATGTTGAGTTCAGCTATGTCACTGTACGTGTTAGTAATCTAGCTTAGGAGCTTGGTCTCTCAATAATTTTACCCACTTATTCTTTGGACAGCTAGAATAGCCTCTGCAACGCATTGGACCATATTCTGTTTTGTTTTTTCATATACTATTTGGCCCATCTAGTTTGTGGATTTTAATAGAAATTGACTTCTTTTTTTTTAAAAAAAAAGAAAAGAAAAAGAAAAAAGTTTGAACTGTGGTTCAAACCTGCGAGACAAGCAAGTTCTATATTTTTGTGTATTTATCAAACATGGCTGTATATAAATAACATGCAAGAGTGCTGAACAATCACAGCTTGTAGTTCTAACAAATAAAAAGTTCAATTTGTATTTTCATCAGTGTTTATCGAACTTGGGACTGCAAATCCTCCTTAACAAATGGATGGCAAGAAAATACGTTTTCCCTTCTTTTTTGGCACGGTGTAGTCCTCCAATTTCATGTAAATGGATCAAGCTTGCTGCTAGCAAATCTCTAGTACTTCTTTATTTCTTCTTCTTCCTCCTTTTCCTCTTGAGTTCTTTTACGGTGTGGACTCTCCCAGTAGGGTTCTGTTTCTGATTGTTTGATCTGATCAGAATAATTTTTTTCTGCATATTTAACAGCTGAAATACAAATACCTACATATTTGTTACTTTTTCAGTGCCTACTGACAATACCCTTTTTTTGCTGGAAAGATTGTATTGGCTTTGGTAACTTATGCACTTCATCAGCCTGATCATTGGCCCCAGATGTGTCATTCCTTGTAATTTTTTTGTTGAATTATGTATGGCAAAGGAAACATCTAAATCTTGTACAGTCTATACATTTAGTAGCCCTCTTTGACTTCTATATGAATTTTCTAATATTGACCCCTATATGCGGCTATTACAAAGACATTTTTAAGATTTTTTAAAAACTCATTTTTTTTTCTTTCATTTTTTATTTTATTTCTAGCTACGGAAACAAACATATTTCCTCCTTTCTCATGTGATTATTAGACAAGACATTTTCTTTTTATTTATTTATTTATTATTTTTTGGTGTGTGTATTTCTTTTAATTAATTGTTGGAAGGTGGGAATATGTGAAGTGAAGAGAATATATATTGGACTTATCGATATCTCAGGTATATTCAACTTCTACCAACATAATATGTAATACATGTGCAGCTAGCAAACCTGAAAATATTGCTTAGAATATTTGGGCAATATTTCTCTATATTACGCCATTGCCGCCAAGATTTTTTGTAGCTGCTTTCTTGGTAAAAGCTAACTTTCTAATTCAAGCATTTCCAAGTATTGCATTATTAATATATGCAAGGTGTTATTAGACCATTGAATATGATTTAGGCTGAAGCGTTTTTATTGTTAGGATTTATATTGAAGCCATAAATTAATGCTTAATGTAATTTATACAGAGCAAGTTTTGATTAATGTTCCTTCTGCTTGACTATTTTCAATCTTTATTAGGTGAGGAACTAGTACTAACAAAGGAAGGGCTTTAGACCTGTCAAACAACATATCAATCTTTTGAAACCAGTCAATTTTTTTAGTAATCTTTTAATTCGCATTGGCAATCCAGTATGCAGAAACAGATTCAAAGTTGAATCAAATTATCCATCCCATTTAACAAACAGGTTACACAGAATATTTTAAAAAAAAAAAAAAAGTCATAAAGTCCAGTCCCTTTGAAACCCATTAAGAGTGTCCATCATATTTTATACAAGACATGGCAGTAGCCGGTAGTAGGATATGTCGAGAGGAGAAAGGCAAAGAGAACAACTACAAAATATTGACGCAAGGAGGACTTACATCCTTTTTTAGGGATCCTGAAATTCTATATTCCTAATATTAGATAAAAGTCAAGTATTGCAGAAACGAAAATATTTAAGACAAATATAGAACTGCAGAGGGGTCTCTCTTTGAAAACAATTAGATTAGACAGAAGGACAATGTAAAAGGGAATTAGACAGGACAACTTCTCTGTTTCTTTTTTGCAGTTTATGTTCTTTGTAATCTGTTTGTTTAATGGGGTGCAGACTGGATGCTAACGCACATTCTTTGTATTCAAGTTTTGTTGTATTTGGATTTGGTATATGATATGGTATAGGGGGTTGCTGTTTTTTAGAAAATAATTTTGTTACATGTATTTGTTTATTATTAGAACCTTTAGTTTGCATTTTTATTTTTACAAGTAATATAGGTGTACAAGTAATGGGAATGGGGGATTTCTCCGTCACTCTAAAATCTAACAATTTATGGGCGATATGGTGGAGAATGTAAATTGCTGACAGACTTGTAGATCTAATTTTTCTCGTTGTCTTGATAAAAGTTTTAATCCCAGCCTGTTTTTCATTGCTTGCTGTACTCTGGTAAAAGCCTTTTGTTTGCTCCCATCCCATTTAAAATTTTTTGTTTCTTATATGGAACCATGACCTTTTTCTGAATATTTTCTTTGATGGCCAATTTTCAGCAACTTTATATTATTAGTTGTTGTGGTTTTTCTTATTCCAATTGGGGAAATTCATGCTTCTACAGTTTGTATAAGGAGGCAGGAGGACTGATTATGGGTTGGCTGGATGAGGGTGGAAATGTCTTCATGACTCCATGATCCATCCCTTCTCATATATATTGTTCATAATTAGGTTTCGTGCTTATATATTGTTCTCTTTCTTTCAGATCTGTTGTCTACAATGGGAAGGAAGAAACACAGAAGATGCTGGTGGAGCTGTGAAGGCTAAGACTGGCAGCTCTAAAGATGGAAAGAAACCTTCTGTCTCTGCTATACTGGCTGGCATGGACCAGAAACCCGATAAACCCAAGAAAGGATCTTCCTCAAGCACGAAGGTGAAAGCAGCTCCAAAAGTTTCATCTTATACTGATGGTATTGACCTTCCTCCCTCTGATGATGAAGAGGAGGACTATGTTTCAGAAGAAGAACAACAAGAAGTTGATACACACAAACGATCCAATCAGCAGAAAAGGCCTGATTCCAAGACCCTTGATGTGTCAATAACAGACAAGGAGTTGAAAAAGCGTGAAAAGAAGGATCTTCTTGCTGCCCATGTTGTTGAGCAGGCAAAGAAGGAGGCTCTTAAAGATGACCATGATGCATTCACTGTCGTTATTGGAAGTCGGGCTTCAGTTCTAGATGGGGAAAATGATCTCAATGCTAATGTCAAGGATATAACAATTGAAAATTTTTCTGTGTCGGCTCGGGGAAAAACTTTTGAAGAATGCATCAGTGAAAATATCTCATGGGAAGAGTATGGTTTGGTTGGACCAAATGGTAAGGGCAAATCTACACTACTGAAGCTTCTTGCCTGGAGGAAGATCCCAGTGCCGAAAAACATCGATGTTCTTCTAGTTGAACAGGAGGTTGTTGGTGATGATAAAACTGCGCTTCAAGCAGTTGTTTCGGCTAATGAAGAACTTGTCAAACTTCGCCAAGAGGTTGCAACATTGCAGAACTCAGTTTCAACTGCAGAGAGCGAGGAAAAAGATGATAATTATGACGACAACGATGTAGGAGAGAAGCTTGCTGAATTATATGAAAGGTTGCAATTAATAGGATCAGACGCTGCAGAATCTCAAGCTTCAAAGATTCTTGCTGGGTTGGGATTCACAAAGGATATGCAAGGCCGTCCAACTAGGTCATTTAGTGGTGGTTGGAGAATGAGAATTTCATTAGCTAGAGCACTCTTTGTGCAGCCAACTCTTTTGTTGCTTGACGAGCCCACAAACCATCTTGACTTAAGGGCTGTTTTATGGTTGGAAGAATACTTGTGTAGATGGAAGAAAACCTTGGTAGTTGTTTCACACGATAGGGATTTCCTAAACACGGTTTGCACTGAGATTATTCATCTACATGACCTGAAACTGCACTTCTATCGTGGAAACTTTGATGATTTTGAAAGTGGGTACGAGCAACGTCGCAAAGAGGTGAATAAGAAGTTTGAGATTTATGACAAGCAAGTGAAAGCTGCTAAAAGGAGCGGGAATCGGGCTCA
>JAJQZP010000163.1:0-38710 GCA_025403435.1 Artocarpus heterophyllus
TGACACCATGTGCTAGCTCCATTTCCCTCTAGAGAAGGCAGTGTTAGGTGCTTTTGGGGGTTGATTTTTGGGTGGGTTGGCCTACATTTATGGCTACTCTAGAGTTCTTCCAGGCATGATGTTTCTGAGTAGTTTCACTAAATCTGACCATCTATTTTTGGAGGGCTAATAAGCATGCTTTTCCCTTCAGCGCTAGGTCTCTCCATTTTCGTCAAGTCTAAAATTTCTTATACATCATCAATTTTTTTTCAAAATTTTAGGTAGGAATTGGTTATAGAGGCACGTGCACGTTGCCTCTTACGATGGACTTTTGACTTAAGCGAAGGTTATCTTGCTGTAGATGGAGCCCCTTTAGACATGTGCCAGGTGCTTTAGATGTATGCCTAGTGCTCCATTGCCGGGTTTTTCTCGACATTTTTGGTAGGAAAATGATTTTTAGACTTAGATTTTGACTCCTTAGGCCATGCTAAAGCAAAAATGGAGTTTTTTGGCTATTTTAAAAACAAAAGGTTATTTCCTCAAAAATCACCCATTTATTTTGATTCAATTAACTTAAAAATCCCCCAAGCGAGACTAAAAATTGAACCAAACCAAAAATAAATGGGCCCATTTGATTACTCATGGCCTACCAAACCACGACCCACAATAATTTCCCAAGCGTGACTTGGGTCCACGAAGCAAGCCTGTTGATGTCGTAGGAGGAGGATATTGGGCTTGGGCTGTTGGAGGGGCCTGATACGAATTAGCCCTCAACAACTTCCAACAACATAAGTGCCTTAAAAATGTTTTTAATTATAATCATAATGATAATGGAAATTTTCTTAGTAAAAGAAATATATAAAATATGACATGGTCTATAATCATGGTGACAAATAGTTCAACAAGTTTGTGGCTATTTTGGAGGATACAAATATAGCCAAAATATTATGTAAAATCATCTTAATGCTTTTACGCATCATTCGAATGTCACTTGTAAACTTTAGAAACATTTATGACTTATTTTTCTAAGTAAACACATGAAACATTGAAGGTGTCAAATCTGCCTCTAATCAAGCTATGCATATAAAAGGAATTTCAACTTAAAATTTTTAAATGATTAAATTGTAAAAATTTACCAAACTATGAAAGCAAACACGAAAACATACATAAATATTTTTTCTTCATAAATTATAGCATTGTAGGGTTTTTCCTAATTTTATAAATTGGAAAGCAAAATTATAATCTTGTGATAAAATGGATTTTATACATATAAATGTATTTTTATCTCAAAAATTAAATTGTAAAAATATCTGAAACTTTGTGGACATCTAAAAAAAACATCACAAAAAATTTTCTTATGAAAACAATAAGGAAAACATAACAATCAAGTGAGCATAATCATATCGATATTTCTACAAAAATTAAAAGTCGAGTAACTTATAATCCATGATTTTTAACTCAAACTATAGGCATAGAAAAGTCATGATAATTTTATGATAATTTTCACATATATTACAACTTCAAAGAAATTTATAGAGAAATATGAATTCATTTCGTTGCAATAAAAATTACTTAAACAAACCGATAATGAACGTAAAAATCTGACAGCAACATGAACATATATTAAATAAAATTCAAGAACCCATAAATTAAATGAGAAAAAAAACTATGCAGAATGAAACCTAACATGTAAATAGATATCTCAATAAAATTTTATAAAAATTAAAATTCATTTACCTCTCAAAAATAGACTACACTTTAATAAAACTGAATCCATTCTTTGAATCATGTGTAGCAAGGAATAAAAACTTAATATAGAATCAATGGTTGAATAAAAATATGTGAAATTTTAAATACAACCATCCAACATATATATGTACATCATATTAATAAGAAAACAAAAATTTTTAAGTGGAGTTATTAAGATCAGAATTTAATTTTTATTCAATAAAAGTGAGATTATTTTCAAGTATTCAATATGAAGCCAAAACAATACCTAATAAAAAAAATAATGCCTAAATATTGAAGACACACAACATGGATAAACTTAAAAATTAAAAGTTATATTCATAAAAATTGTAAGTGCTATACATTCATTGTATTCTTGAATTCTTTGAAAAAGAAAGCTTTTGAGAAAATAAAATTCTAAATAAATGATGTTTGAAGATTTGAAAAGAAAGAAAGTATAGAAGTTTAGAGGAACAGGAAAAAGATGGAGAACAAGAAAAGTGTGGCCTAGTGACTCAAGTCATGAAAGTAATTATACATTCGTCCACATATATGTATAGTTACGTTTCCAATGATTACATTTTTAACTAATAAAATGTAAATTAAAGATTTCTTATATAATTCTTTCCCATCACCTATTTTTATACTCTTATTATCTTTGAAAGACATTTCTCGTCAATGTTACTGAGGTAATTTTTTTCCCTAAAATATTCAATTTTTTAAGAAAGAAAGATAGTAAGATGATGATGATGATGATGACAACGACAACAACAACAACAACAATATATATGTACTTTACATTTAGCATTAGATATATGTTAGACTTGATGCCTTAAGGATTCAATGAAGCAATAATTTTTGAAAACATTTAATTAATAAAGAGTTTATTATTTATTTTTATATATCAAATATCGTCTTCTTTATGTTCATTTATGTTGATGTTATGATAAGCAAATAAAATTTTGAGAATGTCAGTCTAAACCTTTAAGATTGTACATATGATGGATAGATTATGCGGAACACGAGAATCTTAAAGACGATAGTCTAAATGAAAAGGTCTGCAATTGAGAGAATAAAGTTGGGCACTCTATTCATGCTAAGATTGATATATTGTTTACATCCCTAACGGAAGATGTCTTATATTGCTCATCGGAGTTAGACTCCGTTAGTAGAAACATTAGTATGTTGTCATTGGTGCCAATATATTGGATCAGGACATAGATGAATGGATTTGATTAATAATTCCATTTGTATAAATCAATTCATTTTAGACAATCATATATGTTGCATCTTAACCCTGAAATGAATCAATGAGTTTGTTTTATTGACTTGTGTCTTTTAATGTACCAAATGGTGACATCTTGAATTATATGAAGGTACGCATACCGATACGTTAGAGATATGACTCTTGATTGACATAGACTCGCTATTTATAAATGTGGAATTCATAGCTCTTTTGTAGAGTTAATGATATTCTTTTATAGGCATTATCCTATAATTAGAAACTAAATTGTTCAACCATTTGAATACATATGTGTAACTAAATAGTATACTATTTGGATTGGTTATAAATAGTAAGTATTCCAATGGTAAGGTAATAGAATATAAGAAAAAAATAATCGAGAAAGTAAAATAGAATTTATCCTCGAATTGATTATGAATATCCTATAAGGATGTTACACGTTATGATATATCAGGGACGATAAACTTATTGAAGTTTCATAACTTATATAAAGTTCAAGATTGTAGCTCAAAGCTTATAGTGAAATAGCTTTATAGTTGATAATTATAAAATATACGTGTCGGCGATATTTTATTTTATAATTATAGAAGCTTGATCTATATATGTCCTCTTTGTTAGCTCATAATATTTCCTCTAATGATACGGTGTTTTTTTCCTACGGATTGATAACTTTTGCTATTTATTAGATTGTCTAAAATTTGATTGATTGGATTTAATAATTCATGTCAATTTATTGGCTGAATTAATTCAAAATAAACAAGTTAAATTATTTGAGAGAGATTTTATTGATATGGGATTATCTATTTAGAATAGTTTTAATCATATAACTTTTCTATTAGGTTATTTAAATTAAAATTAAAATTTTATAAGAGATACCTGGATCAAATAAAGTTGGACTTATCTATTAGGTTCAGTTTGAATTAATAGGATAAGTCTTATAAGCTAAAAACACGTCATAAAAGTGCTGCCATGACAGTCTAGTTGACCAGACCTAATGTAAGCCGGTCGACCGACCGTTACGTCAACAACCATGTGCAAAGCACATTTTACTCTAAAAGTTGATCCAAACTCGAATTTTGAAGTCGAATCTAATAAGGACGAGCTCCAATCCGACCTCTATATAAAAGGAACAATTTTTTATTGTTTCTTAGATCACTTGAAAGATTTAGAAAAGAGTATTTTGCTGGGAAGACTTTGAAACTCCCATAGAGCTATTGTTTAATACCCTAAATTATAACTCTTAGTTTTCTCAAGTAGTTGGAAGGAGAGGTCATCTGAGGAAAGATAAAATGATGTACGACCATCTGCACTCCGATTGCAAAAAGAGAATAGCAAAAAAGTATAATTAGTTGAGGCTCTTTAGGTAGATTTTTCTCATAGTTGTTCTTGTAGTTTTTCAGGTCTACTTAGAGGTATAAAAGATCCTTTATTAATTTATATATATAGCATATATAATTTGTTTTTGGAAAAACGTTTTAACAAAAAAAAAAATTTAAAATGTGTAGCATACTGATTTTCCAACATTATATTTATAGGGAAAAAAAAGAAATAAACATGGTTAAAAAGAATAAAAAGCATAAAAAAAAAGCTAAAGAAAAGATGTAGAAAATATTAAAGAGAAAGTAAAGAATAACAAAACCATAATTTTATAATATTAAAAAGTCAAAACTTATAAGAATAAATAAAAATAACGATCTATAACTAGGCCTCATTTTTACAGGAAGCAGGATGAAACATGGCCAGAGGAAAAGTAAGAAAAGTAAGAAAGTGACCTAGCATTTCTCTTAATAACAGAGAATACAGCTAATTCGTTACTGTTTCCAACCTTAAATTCACGTGTAGATAATCAACCTTTAATTAAGTAAGTAAAATTACACTTCAAACAGAGTAAATCACTCCCGAAAATGAAAACCTCCATGGCAACCATTCCTACTAAGGATATACGATAATATTAAAAGTAAGACCAAAAAAAAAAAAGGTGGGCTTGACATATATTATGCAACTGTTATTTTTTATTTTTTGCATATTTATATGTTAGTAAATTTTCAATAAAGTGTACATAACTTTTGACTATTAGGGTTTAAAAAAAATCCATGGAACACCAGGAAGTACCATCAATCAATCATTTCTAGGAATTACTATTTTTTGTCTTGGCTTTTTTGGAAGATTTAAAAAGAAGCATTTAGAATTACAACCATGGCAGCATATCTTTAATCCTAAGAAATGAAAGGGGCAACATTAATATAATCTTTTGAAGTTTAAGGTTAATTTTTAAAATTTAAGAGTCACGTAAATAAGCTACCAATGTTTGAGGAGCAAAAATAGAATTCATCTTAAAAATTTTAAAAAGAAATTTTTTGATTAGTGCTTAAGGTTAACAAATTGTGTAACCTACTATAGTAAGTTAGATAAATAGCACACTATCAAATTAATAAAGGTAATATAATTATTACTCTAATTAGATCGATAATCACTTAAAGAGACGTAACCATTAAAAACTCATCCAATATGCTCTAATGGTATAAGTTTTCAAATCACTGTCACTAATATTATTTAAAAAAAAATACACGACAAAGCGACCGAAATCAATTCATAAACACACTGGCATATATAATTTACTATATACAATATAATCTGACACGCATATAAATGCATTGAGAGAGATATATATTTAATTAATATCTATGTATTCATATAACTAAAATTATATACGTAGTATTAAATATTTATATATAAAAAGAAAAGTATAACATAAACAAATCGGGCATGTCTGAATGCTGTAAAATAATTAGTAATAAATTATCATTATTTTATTTTATTTTTTTACAAT
Organism: Artocarpus heterophyllus; assembly: GCA_025403435.1. Lineage (NCBI taxonomy): Eukaryota > Viridiplantae > Streptophyta > Magnoliopsida > Rosales > Moraceae > Artocarpus > Artocarpus heterophyllus. Next base: position 5,781 of record JAJQZP010000163.1, read on the forward strand.
AGAGATAAATGAATAGTAAACTAACGATTATATCAAATTAGAAAAATATAAATAAAATCATGAAAGTCATGTAATCACTCATAATGGACACTTAATGTCGTTGGGCTTTTTTGGACCATTCATTGCAAAAAGAATCTTAACTTTCATAACAAAATTTATGATCATAAAATATCATGAAATTAAATAGCACACCTAATGTGCCTCTAACTCATATAACTCACATTTATTTCATAAAACACTAGATAATGGGTGTTACAAATCCCTTACCTAGAAAGTTGTTTGTCTTATTTAGTTAATTAATTATTTAGAACTTAAATCAGTATTACTTATTTCCATAAATTTACATAAATCATTTTTATTTTCACAAACAATCTAATTAACCACTTTTATTTCTAATATTTATTTATTTTTTATTATCCCTGTAAATCTTTAATTTGGGCCTCCAAACCTATCTAAAATTTGGTGTCCATCCAACACTATTTTTGGGCTTGTTGATTTTGGACTTAAATGGCCCATTTATGACATTGAAATTGATGTTGCACATAACCTTCAAAAGAAATTTTATTCGTACCCAAATATCCCTGAAAGCACTCGAAATTAAAATTTTAAGTTTAAAATTTATAATTATCTACTTAGAATCTATTTTATTTCACGAATACCCTTGTGATATTAAAGAAGAAAATCGCTTAAGAGTAAAAATAATCGTAACAAAAAATCCTCCACTCTAAATATAAGTTTGTTTGTTTTTTAAACTTTGAAGATTGCATATAGGGCCATTATATTTTATTGGGTTGAAAGTTAAACTTGCAACTTCAAAAAGATAGAATGGGATTCTCATCAAATGCACAAGTTAAAATTTCTATGATTTGTTGGGTTTACAATCTTCTATGCTTGGCAATAGAAGACTTAATCCCTTTACTTGGCAAACCCGCAGTTTCTGTTCTTAAACTAAAAGCATGATTAGCATAAAATTCCTCCAGTTTCTTAGGGCCGTTTGGTATTATTTTTAAAATAGGTGAAAATATTTTTATTTTAAAAAATGAAATTTTTTTTAAAATTGTACTAAGAGTGTTTTTAAAATTTTTAACTCTAAAAACGTGTGAAAATATTTTCAAAAATTCTAAGAACGAAACCAAATGAGGCCTTTGTTTCTTTGTTATATATTTTTTTTAATTTCTTTTTTATGATATGGCAGTTTCTTTTTTAACTATGAAACAGTTGTATAACAAAGAGATATTCTTAAGCTAAGGGACGTATCGAGTCCAACCCAAATATAGTGAAGGTTGTCCCTGCAGAATTGGAAGGCGAAATGGTAAAGGATTTAGAACTGATTTCCAGGGTGTACTCAGGGGTATTTAAGGAATATAAAAGTTCTAATATTAAAGTAGATAATTTTAAATTTCCAATTTTTATTTTAGGGTGCCTTTAGAAACATCTAGGGTATGAATAGAATTTCCTCTTCTAAAATGCCCCTTAGGGATCGTTGAGGCCCTTTTACTTAGGGTGCATTTAATTAAAGTATTTTTTAGATTTAAGAAACTTAAATTTGGATTCGAGTATCAAGAATTTTTTAGATACGTGTTTGTTTCGCTCAAAATTTGAATTCTTTGATTATCAAGAATCCAAGTTTTTAAAGGTCTGATCCCTCTTAAACTTTTGATACTCAGATATATTTACTACAGTAAAAGCTAAAATTCTCTCTCCTATATTTAAGAAAAAAAATTATAATTTTTTTATTTGATATCCAAATAAGATGATTCTTTTTTCATTGTGTTCCTAATGAAGAAAGAAATAAATTAATATCTATATTGTATATCTTTTAAGATCATTAACGTTAAAAATTTATTAGATTTATCAATAAATCAAAAACTATTTTTACTACATCTCCGAATACAAATTTCAATGTTATTCCATACTCAGATTAAAACTTAAATGTACATCTAAATGTCAATTTGAATAACAATTCAAATCACTAACTCAAATCTTAATTCAAATCATATAACTTAAATCAAATCACTAATTCAAATTCATTTACGAAACGGACCTTTAATAACACTTTAACTCAATTCCTATCGACCTTAACTAATGTTTTCTTTTAGTCAAAGTTTAAGTCTCCTCGTTCTCGACCACTTTCTCTCTCAGGAATAAACTGACAATTTGTGTCCTCTCAGATCTTTGCGCATCTAATATACAGCTTTGTAATTTGAGTTTTGTGCTTTATTTTTCCCTCAATGATATTGACCCGAAACAATAAGCTCATTGTTTGTTTTAACCGCTTTTACCGTTTTTATTAAATAGACTGTTTTACTCCTTACATGTTCTCAAAAATCTTCTAATCATTTTAGGCATAATTTGCAATTCCCCACTGTCCTAGTAGTAGAGAAAACTGGTACTTCCAGTAAATTAAAATAAAAAAAAAAGTCTGCATTTCTCTTAGTTTTACACTCTCGACCCAAAATACAAAAATCTTTTGACATTTGTGCTCCCAAGACCAAAGAAAGTTGTTTTATACCCTTAAAATCCAACTTTTTACAAGAATTAAAACTTTCTATAGAACCAAAGTCAGATTCAAACTTTTTAAATATGTTTCCTTATTTTTCATGTTTTTTCTATTTTTTTCTCAAAATCTTATAAAATTCATAACTCGAAATTTAGAAAATTCTCAATTTACAAAAACTGAAAAAAATTTCAACAATATCGACAATTTTTGTGATCTATTTTTTTCTTAAAATCAAACATCTTGGGGCGTTGTGGCCTTTTCTCTACATAGCAAAAGATTAAATCAAATTTTTGGCTTGTTCTGGTTAAAATTTTAAGAAAATCTCTTCACAAGAGTCAACCGTTTTAACAATATCCACACCCAAATCTTCATAAATAAGTACTTTTTTTAAAACTATTTTAGCACAAAATTTGATTTAAATAGGTTTCGTTGTACAAGATCCCTTTTTTAAGATTTTAATACATCCTCATACATCTAAAAATAAAATAAAATCATGCCATACAAATTATTTCTCATGTCGAAGCTATTTCTTGCTTATATACAACAAAAAAAATAATATAATACAAACTTTATTCAAGGCTTAAATGTTAAACATTTAGCTTAGGGATTCAAAGGTAGATCTCCTTTTTTTTTTTTTTTTTTGTGTTTGGGGAGACCTCAAAAAAACTTCTTAGTGACTGGATCAAAGCATTAATGGTTAATATCAAACTAAAACTATAAACTTTAATACAAACTCGCAAACAAAATTAGGATTTTCCTTGAAACCCTCTAACCTTTCTTCATCTTCTCAATGCTTTACTCCTAGAAGTGATTTTTGAGATATACCCACAACATGCATAAACATTATTTGAAACATGCCATTTGAACCCATCACACAACAAACAATATGAGAAAAAAAAAAACAAAAACAAAAATCTTATAAAATCCCTTAAATAGAGCTCATGCAAATTTCCAAGAAAAAAAGATACTAGTTTCAAGGGATTTTGTTGGATTTTGCCTATTTCCCCCCTTAAACTTTTCTTTGTAAGGACATTCGTATGGCAATGCAAAAAATATTCATCAAGTTGTGGTATATAGATTGGTTAACATAGAGGTCCCTCAAAGTTAGAAAGAAAACAACATTGGTTTGTTAAGCCAGACAGGACTGGATGACATAAAGTTTACTTAGTGGCGCATTTTGAAAGTCGAGGCTTGGGGGAGGGGGGAATTATATAAGTGTCATGGTTTAAAGGAAAATATAAAATAATCAGCAAACAATCCCCAAACAATGTAATACTTTACACAACGACAAGTGCAATTACCCTTTTCTTCGAGGAAAAAATAATAATGCAAATCAACCACAAAACAAACATATTTATGTTCATCTTTGTCACGGCTACCTATAATGGGAAAAAGAAAATAAAATAAACAAAACATGAACTATATTTAACAAAAAAAAACCAATTAACGAAAATAAAGATTTGCTAAAAAAAAGTATAGAAAATAGTGTTAGAAGCTAGCAAACCATAGATAGAAAATAGCATGAAGGCGAAGCGGAATATAAACCCAGAAACAATAAAAATGGGTGGCATGGGAATATCCTGATCAAGCATTGCCTCTATGCGTTAATGCTTCAAATGCTCCATGCATGCATGAAGAAGAAGATGGAAGCAACATTTTTATGGCAGATTTATCCCAGCTGCCCGTTTTCGTTGGCCTCTGGAAAACTCATCGCCCTTTTCAACTCAACCAAATATTTAAATCGAACACACTGCTCTAATATGCATAAATTCCTTCAATTTATAGGACTGTCATTATGGTCTTTGGCTCCACAAAACAAGCGTTTGGCCTACTGTTTCGGTCAAAAATGGTTTTCTCGTCGGGGCTGAAAATAACGCTCGGTTGCAACATTTGCATGTAACATGACCGTTATATATTAGTTGTCTAGTGATGAGCGTCTTGAAACATTAGATAGTTAAGGTACAGTAGTTGCACCACGTGCGAGTATACTTGTCTGTAATTTATTTATGATTAATTAAGAATGCAATTGTGATTTTGGATTCTTTCCTAAACTTCTTTTAAGGGCTTATATAAAATTTGATTTTAGGACAAAACGTTTGGACACACTGCTCTATGATAAAAAAATCACTCCAATTTATAATAGGTGAGGCGGTAACGTAAATCTAACTTCACAAAACAACATTTTGGCCCAGTGTTTGAGTGAAGTATTTTTTTTAAAGTTAGGATTGAAAATAAGATTTATTTGCATCATTTATGCGTGACTTGTCGGTTACATCTTAGTTGTCTATTGACGTTAACATCGGTAAATTAGACAACGAAGACATGGCTGTCATGCCACACGCTAATATACTCGATTGTAACTTATTCAAGACTAATTAGGAATGTAATTTGATTTGGGATTCTTTTAAAATCCTTCTTAATTAAATTTTTCTGCAATCACTTTTAAAAGGAACACGTTTGGAATTCATGAGAGAAGAAAATTGTGAGGACATCAAAAGGAAGTTTCTATTTTTGCTAGTTCATTAATTCTTCATAATTTAGTCCTTTTGGTACTTTTAAAGCTTTTTTAAAAAAATTTATTAGATGTGATTTATTTCTTTGCGTGCTATTTTTTTGAAAACTAAATAAGTATTGTAATTTGAGAAAGAAAAATAGTTTTTAAAAATATAAATTCATTCATCAAAACGTAAGCCTCAACTTACAATTTTAAAATAAATTAAACAAATAGTCACGTCATGTACGAGTATGCTCGTTTATAACTTATTCTATATTTAATTAGGAATGTGATTTTATTTTTTATTCTTATGTAAAACTTTCTTTTTAATAAGAGGATATGAAAAGAAATCCCATTGTGCTGTAAATCAATTATGTGTGAATGTCATTGCTTGATATCGTATTATATGGATGTCCTCTCATTTAGATCTCATTATTTTTCAGTTATTTCTCTCATAGTAATATGTATATGTAATGCAGTGCTTGTGTGCAAAGAACATGTTAATGGTACCATGTGTAAATAATAATCAAATATAATTGATTCGTAAACAGAAAGTGCATAAATGAAAAGACAAACACAACAATATGGTTGTTTAGTTTGGCAAAAAATGCTTTTGAGAAAAGCACCACGGGTACTACTGTAATGACATGCCTTTTTAGGCCGTCAGTTAGCTTTATTAGTCTTGATTTCTTAACTTTAATCTTACTTATTAGTAAGAAAATACTGAGTAATATTTTTTTTCGTTAAAACATACTTGGAATTGTTGCGACTTTTGTTGCAATAGAAGTCAAGACATAGCTCAAAACTTGACTTAAAAATCATTCAAAACGTTTCTTAAAACTTACTAAGAAACATTTACTTTCATAAAATTTTTGTTTAAATCTCTGTTCAAACATAGAAAAGATTTTCATTAAAACAGCGAAAAACTACTATAGTGGTATCTATACCTAGTATTCGTAGCTATCACTACAACACCGAGCTCACCAACCAATTACACTGGTCTCTTGTAGGACTTCCTATAGCATGAACGAACTTATTATGAGCTTACGCTCAATAAGTTTAAACATAGTGTAACGCCCCTATGTGGGGGTTAACAGTTTTTAATGAGATAAAATAAAAATAAATAATAAAAGTAAAACCTTAAAAATAAAATTTACCCGGGACTTAAATGAAAACTCTCAACTCAAAAATAAAAATATAAACGATAAATAAACCACAGTTTTAATGTAGCACCTTAAATTTAATAATATAAACTGTTGTCATCATCATTTTAACCCTCAACACATTATAATACAGTCACAGAAAGTAACAATTGATGCTTACATTATCATGAAGAACATTCTCAACGATTGAAACAGTCCCAATGTAATATAGTTACATCACTTCCTCAACTATATTTCTCGTAGCCACCTCACATTTAGTGAGTCCTGAAAAGATATAAACATAAGGGTATGAGCAACACTATGCTCAGTAGAGAAAACCATTACTCACCTTTATCATTACCACATTAAAATCTGCATGGTTAGTAAGTTACATCATATTCCAGATTATGAGGTTTATTATGATCACATCTTATGGATACCGTAGTTAATCATTACCAAGTGTCATAATTACACATTTATACAAATATTAACAATCATCATTGTTCCTAGGTATCCATGTTAAATTGAGTATCACTCAACTCATCGAAACCCAAATGGGCGCACTTGATCACCCTATAAACATTCCAAGGGTGTTCCGGTGAGGGGACATCAAGCCCCGAGTCCTCACCAAGTCGATTCCTGTACAGTGTGTTCTGGGACTTTCAACCCAAGGAAGCGTCATCGCCTTCCCCCTACTTTACCTTTTAGGGTATTCATGCCCAAGGACGTAACCGTCGCCCTTTTCATGTCTCACAATTTCTCTATATTAAATCATTATTAATAGAGTTAATTTTCCTAACCATGCTTCTCAATTTATAACATGTGTCAATTCATTATGTTCCTCGCCGTACAATACAAGACGAGTCCATGTCATAGTTTCATATGTGATACACATATAATATTAGTTCAACATAGATATATATATATTGCGGCAAAACAATCAATTTTAATTCTATAAAAACCTCACAAAAGATGAGTAATAGAATCCCTACCTTTTAAGCTTATCAACAGTCTCTTAATCCTGGAATCAATTAACGTTAGCTCCATACTCCCTTGATCCTAAGGCGTGCATAAGGACAATTAAAACTAAAGCACAACATACAACTACATTCATAAAATTTATTTTAATTTAATCTTAGAATTTCAAGAAATAACCACTGCCCATAGAGGTATTATAAAGTTTAACAATATAAATTTTCTGTCTAGGGCATATACACTTAGACTTCATACATATGCTCCAAAATAGCAACAAACATATACTTAGGTTTAAGAACGCAAATTTGAATAATCCTTTAGTATAAAAGAAAATTTATAAATGAAAGACTAAATTTGTTCATAAGATTCTAACCTCGGATTATGGTTAGTTGGAAGCTTGAAATGGCTTCAAAACAGGTTCCTTTACTTCGGTATGACTGAAATTCTTGCTCAAATGGAGGTGATGGTGGCTGATTTTTATGGCTGCCTTGAAGAAGTTCTCTAAGTATTTTGCTTCAGCAAAGAAATAAGAAGAAGAGTGTGGGAACCGTGGAAGAGAAAGGAAGAAAAGATGAAGTCTTTGAAAAGAAGTGATAGAAACAATTATAGAGGAGACATGTTGAAGCATGTCACGGAGGAAATAAAGAAAATGAGGGTCAAGAGTAGTTGGAAAAGATATCCTTATGTCTCATCTAAAGACTTTAACACACATAATGCCAATATGACATTTTTGAGATTTATTAGAAGTTCTAAGGCTTTTTAGTAATCATACTAAATAAATATAGGAGAATTTTAGAAAATTTAAAAATAGATAAAAATAAATATTATAAAATAAATTTAAATGAAGCAATTTTTTTTATACATTAAAAATTAATTTAATTACCTCAATACCCGTTAGGAGAATAACGGGTGTCACAGCTCTACCCCCCTTAAAGAAATTTCGTCCTCGAAATTTCAATTCTAGCAATACTAGTAAAAATTATGATTCCACTATGATTCCAATTCTGAGTCTAAACCGTTAATGTTGTTTGTCCTCCAAATTTAAGTCATCGTATCTCCACTTATTTACTTGCATAATAAATCTTACTCCTAAATCCCTCAATAAGAGTATTTCTGACAAGTTTCAACTTATAACACCGTATAATAGTCTAAGAATCTGATCAGGCATACATATTTACCATACCATGATTCCAGTCCTTCATTGTCCATGGACTGTGATTTACAATCACATTTAAGGAGATTGCCAGAGAAATTTTATATACTTCATCTTTAGGTTCCTTTTCCTTTTTGAGTAAGGAAAAGTCAAATATATTTGATTTCATACCTCAACTAATAAACTAAAACATAATCATAAAACATATATCACAAACACTTATATTCAAAACCATACATTAAACTTATTCATAGAGATATTAAACGGAATCTCTGGTTGCAAACATACCCGACATATTTTTCATTAAACAGCTATCCTCATGACACAAACATTCAACCCAAATAATATACTCATATTTCATATGGAATATCCCCATAACTGACTCTGGTACTTCCACATAATATTAACAGAATATTACACATTACAATTATGATACGGATACGTTTCGAGAGTACAAGGCACTCCGTATACCAGCTATCCATATCATGCATGCTTAGAGGATACAAAAACATCGATAAACAAAAGATCGGACCTTAAGAAGGATGCGTTTCGAGAGCATCAAGTACTCCGTATCCAGCCATCCCGGCATTAGGCTCAATGAATCTAAAAGATTTAACAACGACGTACCACAAGAAACACAGAATACAAGGCAAACGGTTATTCGTAACACACGAAATACGGACACACATGCCTACATGCCAAAGATAAAACAAAAAGATTACAGATGGAGATTCAAATCAATGGGCCGCTCCCGGCTTTCCCTTTCCCATTCAAGCTTGGATGTTGCAGTGTCGGATTCTGGATGTATGATTTGCATTTTATCTATCAATTCCTCAGCTGTTGAAGCAGTGACAAAGATTTGTCTCTCCGATTCTGTAGTGATGTTTTCTTCCACAGCGTAATCTAGAAATTTCAAAAGACCGTCATAAAAACCCTTTACGTTCAGCAGACCCAAAGGTTTGGAATAAAAGCCCAACAATTGCCCACAAGCAACTATAAATATTTCCTCAAGAGTACCTAGACCACCAGGTAATGCTATAAAAGCATCAGAATTATAGATTATGTCTTTAAAATTTTTAGGGATACTCCTGACTCCTTCTCCCTTACCTATGGCTTCCTTACAAAGGTTTCCTTCAACTGGAATATGAGGCCAAATTCTTACATCAGTAGCGTCACTAGACCTAGCTGCTAGTGCCATATTTACCATCATTTTTATACTACCACCCCCATAGATTATGTTAATCTTCTTGCGTGCTAGGACTTGCCCTAAGTGATTTGCAGCTTCTAAATAAGCTTTATCTTTTCCAAGGCTGGAACCACAAAAGACACAGACATTCTTTATTTTCTTCGTGGACTGGGAGGTAGACATATTTGGTTTATAGAAGTGGTTGCTTAATGTCTGCTCCACTTAGACTTCGGGTTCTACATGAGATTTTAAAGATGAGAAATATACAAAAAGGGCCAAAGAGATAGACGAGTAGGTAATGAAAAGGTAATCCAAAGATTTAAACAAAATCTTGTGCGGATAAGAAAGTAAGATAAGGTGATTGATAGTTTACAGAAAATCTGATTCACTTTTTGAAAAAGATTAGACTCTAATTGTATAACTTTTGACAATTGAGAACAATTTGACAGAAGACCCTCATGACACAACTGTAGACTTTTTGACAAATATACACCAAGTCTAGAAATTTAATATAAACGACAAATACTGTAGAACTTTTGAAATTTGAGACACAAATCTTGAAATATCTGGATAAGCTTTTCAAAATTCAAACATATTACTGTACCGTATGTAACGTGTCTGATAAGATAATATATTTTATTATATATATATTTAAGAAAATCATAAATTAAATAAGATATTAACACTTACTGTATCAATCTAATAATCACAATTATTTCAAACACAAAAGCAAATATTCTGAGTAAAAGAAAAACACAAACTGTTGAACATCAGCTAAAACTGCTTCAAATAAGTAAAGACTAAATAACCTTTATAGAGCGATGACTTATTTCCCATCCAGTTTTCTTATGGCTTGGCAAACAGGATCTAGAAATACCATATTCCTGAGGCGTTGTCTTTCTGTATAAAATTTAGGCCAGAGTTTAAAAATAGCTCCTTGAACATATCCACTAGGGTGACCGTGGAGAGGAGGATGGATGCTATCCAAGTTCTCCTTTGAAAGTCCATCCCTACAAAACCTTATTTTATCCTCTCTATTCGTAGACATATAACCAGGTGAAGTACATTTACCGTTACAATTTTGTCTTCCACATTTGTTACAAGTGACCACGATGGCACGAGCTCTTCTTTTCATTGCACTACGACTGGTACCTGTTCCTGGTAAACCGGCATCTTGACTAAAGTCACTCGGACGGATTTTCCCCTCTATTAACATTCTCACATCACAAGGGATACCAAAACGCATAAGAATCCACAATCGAGTAATTCTAGCCTTGTATTTCTTTCTAAGAATCTTTTGGGAGAGTGATGGGAAATACTTTCTCAGGTGTTGGTACTTTGGGTCCATGATGAGATGAAAGAAGAGTAAATAGAAAGGAAAAATTAAGATAGTAAATTGCAGAATCCTAGAATTCCTTCTTCTTTTAGAGAAAAAGAAGAATTTTTAATGAAAAAGAAGAGGATTTGCGATTTAGAGAGAAAATAACAAACTAAGAGAGAAAAAGTGAACTCGGAGAAATAAGCTCCTATGCACAGTAAACGTATTTGTAAACAATAATTAAACCACTGTATATGACACGTATAGAGACCACGTGGGAGAGACAGTGTGAATCAAACTGATTTAAGATTTGAACTAGGCCCAAATGTTCTTAGTTGAAAATGGTCAGGTTGTTTCAGGCCTTAACACATTTGGAACGAGTTAAATAACAAACATAAAATTGAAAACCAATTCGTATGAATCTTAAACCCAATTCAAAGCCCACTATACATAAAGTTAACTATGAACAACAAATCTAATTTAACGACAACAAGGATCTTCCTGAATGATATTTAAAATCATTTCATAACAACACAATCTTCCAGCAACTCAAATAATTTTGTTTTAATCAAAACCTTATTGAACAATGCATACACCCATATGTTATTCATAATACTTAACATCTATCAATGGATTCATCATCATTACTACCAAGGGTTTAGAATGCGACTAACCTTGAAATCAATATGATTTACGTCTTCCAACATAGACCATATCAATGAACAAAGACACTAGATGTTACTACTTAAGAACATCTACAATCCCCACAATTCTACTCATACAATATATAATTTCCTCATATAACAAAACCTTAGGTAACCAAAAGATTCACATCTAAACATCTAAAACTTAAACATTTTATCGTAATTATCCAAAATTATTATAAGTGCCTTAAGTATCATGATTTACTTAAGGAAACTCCTATTGATCATTTTTCTATTGCATCTATATATAAAGATTCACTGATACACTTAAATACAATGTACGTAACAAAATATTCCAATTTTGAGATTCATGCATTCTAGACTTTACACAGTCTCAACAGACCAAAAGTCTAACATTTATCTCTCTCATGATTCAATACCATGATTTCCAACTTATATCATGTTCCTCAAATATATAGAACTTTTAAGAAAAGACATTGACACTTATGTGCTCCATCGAATCCACACATAATCATTACTTAGGTTTGAATCAATTACGAAAAATTTGGCATATCTATGTCAAACTTTAAAATCAATAAATCAAGCCTTATATTTCTCATTGTTTTTCACGAGACAAAAGGCTTTTAAATCCTCTTATCTATACGAATTTCTCATCGTTTATACGAATTAGATATGCTTATAGATCCAAATATTATACGAATCTCTCATAAGCAATCTACTTATAAACTCATTCCATATAATTATCATTCCCTCATAACTATTAATACTTTCCTTCTATATAATTATTGTACTCATATAACTATTGATATTTTCATTCTATGGCCTTTCCATGTTACATCCTTCTAGACTGTATAAATCAATGTGAAGGTTCATTTTGATGATGACAATGAAAATTCAGCTTCAAAACCATCTCAAAAATATATATATATTTTTTTTAAAGTGGTGCTACACTCCCTAGGTTAACCGAACCTAGGCTCTGATACCAAAAATTCTGTAACGCCCCTATGTGGGGGTTAACAGTTTTTAATGAGATAAAATAAAAATAAATAATAAAAGTAAAACCTTAAAAATAAAATTTACCCGGGACTTAAATGAAAACTCTCAACTCAAAAATAAAAATATAAACGATAAATAAACCACAGTTTTAATGTAGCACCTTAAATTTAATAATATAAACTGTTGTCATCATCATTTTAACCCTCAACACATTATAATACAGTCACAGAAAGTAACAATTGATGCTTACATTATCATGAAGAACATTCTCAACGATTGAAACAGTCCCAATGTAATATAGTTACATCACTTCCTCAACTATATTTCTCGTAGCCACCTCACATTTAGTGAGTCCTGAAAAGATATAAACATAAGGGTATGAGCAACACTATGCTCAGTAGAGAAAACCATTACTCACCTTTATCATTACCACATTAAAATCTGCATGGTTAGTAAGTTACATCATATTCCAGATTATGAGGTTTATTATGATCACATCTTATGGATACCGTAGTTAATCATTACCAAGTGTCATAATTACACATTTATACAAATATTAACAATCATCATTGTTCCTAGGTATCCATGTTAAATTGAGTATCACTCAACTCATCGAAACCCAAATGGGCGCACTTGATCACCCTATAAACATTCCAAGGGTGTTCCGGTGAGGGGACATCAAGCCCCGAGTCCTCACCAAGTCGATTCCTGTACAGTGTGTTCTGGGACTTTCAACCCAAGGAAGCGTCATCGCCTTCCCCCTACTTTACCTTTTAGGGTATTCATGCCCAAGGACGTAACCGTCGCCCTTTTCATGTCTCACAATTTCTCTATATTAAATCATTATTAATAGAGTTAATTTTCCTAACCATGCTTCTCAATTTATAACATGTGTCAATTCATTATGTTCCTCGCCGTACAATACAAGACGAGTCCATGTCATAGTTTCATATGTGATACACATATAATATTAGTTCAACATAGATATATATATATTGCGGCAAAACAATCAATTTTAATTCTATAAAAACCTCACAAAAGATGAGTAATAGAATCCCTACCTTTTAAGCTTATCAACAGTCTCTTAATCCTGGAATCAATTAACGTTAGCTCCATACTCCCTTGATCCTAAGGCGTGCATAAGGACAATTAAAACTAAGGCACAACATACAACTACATTCATAAAATTTATTTTAATTTAATCTTAGAATTTCAAGAAATAACCACTGCCCATAGAGGTATTATAAAGTTTAACAATATAAATTTTCTGTCTAGGGCATATACACTTAGACTTCATACATATGCTCCAAAATAGCAACAAACATATACTTAGGTTTAAGAACGCAAATTTGAATAATCCTTTAGTATAAAAGAAAATTTATAAATGAAAGACTAAATTTGTTCATAAGATTCTAACCTCGGATTATGGTTAGTTGGAAGCTTGAAATGGCTTCAAAACAGGTTCCTTTACTTCGGTATGACTGAAATTCTTGCTCAAATGGAGGTGATGGTGGCTGATTTTTATGGCTGCCTTGAAGAAGTTCTCTAAGTATTTTGCTTCAGCAAAGAAATAAGAAGAAGAGTGTGGGAACCGTGGAAGAGAAAGGAAGAAAAGATGAAGTCTTTGAAAAGAAGTGATAGAAACAATTATAGAGGAGACATGTTGAAGCATGTCACGGAGGAAATAAAGAAAATGAGGGTCAAGAGTAGTTGGAAAAGATATCCTTATGTCTCATCTAAAGACTTTAACACACATAATGCCAATATGACATTTTTGAGATTTATTAGAAGTTCTAAGGCTTTTTAGTAATCATACTAAATAAATATAGGAGAATTTTAGAAAATTTAAAAATAGATAAAAATAAATATTATAAAATAAATTTAAATGAAGCAATTTTTTTTATACATTAAAAATTAATTTAATTACCTCAATACCCGTTAGGAGAATAACGGGTGTCACACATAGTCTCATAAAACATTCAAAAACTTTCATCGTAAAACATTTCTTAAAATGTTTTCATAAACATATCACATAAACATTTATGGAAAGGAATGCTAGTAGATCATAATGCATGATTTTATTTATGCTCTTTTATGAACATCTATTTATAAGATCTTAACATCATTCATAATTTGCTTAAACTTCTTAACATCGTTTTTAACTTACTTGAACTTCTTGTCATTGTTTTTATCTTTCCTTTATTTTGAGCGCATAAGTGTTCGTACCAGCGTCATTAATCATGATATCATAAACATAATGCTTTCCTTATGGAAGACTAAAGAACATTGAACAACAAGGTCATAACTTCAACTTAACTTGTATATCTCACATTAAGCAGACTGATACGATACTATTTATCATCTTTACTTTACCTTCTTGTTAACTTAATGGTATATCAAATGCTAAACAAAACTTATGCTATAACTTAACATTGAAACATTAAACATAGCATATGCAAATATATTGCAAATCATAACTTGAACCTTAAAATATTATGTATAATACATGCAAACATACTTTAAACATAACAATTGCAAATCATTGCAAGTCTTAACTTGATCTTTAGAACTTTATGCATAACCAATGCAAACATAAAACATATTCAAAGCATTTGAAATTCATTTTCTTCATATTGTAAATGAGGTTTGAAACTTACCTGGACATAGCTCTAGCGTTCCTATTTCATTCCTTTTCTATTTTATTAGTCGGCTTCAAACGACACCCGACTATGAGCTAACCTTTCTTATTATCAATCTACTCGATCAATAACGTAACTTTAAATGTTAAATGTTCATTCCTTTCACTATTTCCTTAACGTTGTTCCTTATCGATTTTCTTTTCACTTAACCTTGTTCTTTATTGGTTTACCTTTCCTTTACTTAAGTTGAATGTCTCTTAGTCAAATTTCTCGTCTTACTTGATGGTTTTCATTCTTGACGTATTACGAAATATTTTCCATCTAAGGGCGTCTCGCTAATTCGAAGTGCTCAGGCTCTATTTGAGTTGTTTCCTTTAAATGATGATTTTACCCTCAACAGGTTTTTCATAAATCTCGTTACCTTACTAATCTTGTCATTATTTACGGGTTACAGAAAAATTCATAGTGAGGAGTGTTTTCCTAAATTGGGTCTTTCTAGGTCCGTTTTGACTGTTTTATGAAAAATGACCATTTTACTTTTGATAAGTCTTTAAAAACTTTTGGAACCTGTTTTAAACAAAACTTATGTTTTTTGTAACTTGTAGCTTTTAACCCGTAATATAAAAATCTTGACAATTATACTCGCAACATTTTTCTATTTATTTTCTCATTTCTTACTTAATAAAAGCTTTATATCTTTTCAAACTTTAGAACCTGTGGCTACTCACTGCCCACAGCAATGTAGAAAACCAATATTTTCTCAATGAAAATCTAATTTCACACGGTTTTACAGTTTTGATCCAAAACGTAAAATCTTTACCTTTTTTTTTTTTTTGCCCTCAAAACCAAAATTGACTGGTTTTTGCCAAAGTGTTCAGTTTCTTATAAGGATTAAAACTTACAAAAGCTCCTTGGTTTAGTTCAAAACATTCCATAACATTTTCCTTTTTACGAAATTTTGTGCTTATAATCTTATAAAACTCATAGCTTAAAGTCGGCACGAAATTTTCATAAACCGTCCATAATTTCTAACCGTTTCATAAGATATACAACTTTCATGTTTTAACTTTTTCTAAAATCATTCATATTAATGACGTTTGTGATAAGACATAATAAAAATAAATGTTTTTTAGCTTTCTCTTATCAGAATTTGACCGCGATTTATTGACGAAAGTTGTCTAGCTCAATATTTTCATTTTGTGTCGATCTCAGATACTGATTTAACCTCTAATACCTTAAACATTTAATTTTTAAAAAACTAGTTAAACCTTGCATTTTTGACTAAGTTTAACAAACTTTTTCATTTGCACTTAAACCTTTGTTTTCAATCCTTCAATCTCATTATCATCATCATAACATTCAAACTAAACATGTCATAACATTTTTTCTTTACATGTGATAATTCAAAACCATTTTATCAAACATTTAGTTTGCTTAAACTTAGTGTTTATGACAAAGTTTATCACACTTAGTCTTTTTAATCTAAAACCCTAGTTTTTTAAGTATCCATCATCATCATCATCCTTTCAACATAATATTTAATCATACCATAGAATCCTTTATACATGTTGTAGTCCAAAAAGATTACAAACCATAATCTTAACTCATGAAAACAACATATTTTCAAGACTAGGGTTTAAGAATTTACCAAGGGTTTCTTCAAGCTTTTGATCCTATTTTGAGAAGCTTAAATCTTGATATTCTTTCT
The DNA here is from genome assembly GCA_025403435.1 of Artocarpus heterophyllus. NCBI lineage: Eukaryota > Viridiplantae > Streptophyta > Magnoliopsida > Rosales > Moraceae > Artocarpus > Artocarpus heterophyllus. The sequence goes on from JAJQZP010000163.1 coordinate 22,557, forward strand.
TTATATAAACCATAGCAAAACCCCCATCAAAACCCATCCATAAACTCAAGGCATCACACTAAAAACCCATAAAGTAAAGATTGGATTTTTACCACTAAAATTTCCAATCTTTGCTTCACAAAACTTAAACTTGTTTCCTTAGATGATTTGGAGGCTTAAAATCATTAAAAAAAAACTTTGGGAAAATATTAGCTAGATGGGGGCAATTTTGGGAAGAGAAAATGTGTGTGATTTTTTTTCATATTCCATGCAAAAAATGATGAAGACAACTTAGCCTTATCACCTTGGGCCCTTACTTGCAAATTACTTGGTTTAGGGCTTAATAGCAATTAAAGAAAACTTGCTCCTCTACATGCTAAAACCTGTCTCATCTAGAAGAGATATGGCCAATTCTCCATCTTTTGATGGAGATAAGATGGTTATCCGCTTGAGCCCTTACTTAGTTTAGGGACTAAATTACAGTTTTAACTTATCCTAGGTACCAAATTGCAACTAAAACAATTGCTCTCCACCATAAGCTCAAAACTGCCACTTCATAAGGGAGAGATGGCCCATTTTCCACCTCATGAATGTCCTTAAGGGTCCCACATTATTTTTCCACACAATCCAAAATTTTCCCTATACTGTCGGTGCACTTCTCATACTACCAATATTTTTCTATACTATTTGTGAGCTTACATAGTATTCTTTACTTATTTATATCCTCCACACAATGTAATCCCTACACTGTTTAACTTTATCGGTATAATCTTTATACTGTATAATTTTCTATATTTGTATACAACCTTTTCCTTAAACCGTATTTCTATCTTATAATTTGTTGTAACATGTTGTTCATACTAGAGATAAAAAGGATCCACTAATATCGAATTATGCTTACACGTATTGGAACTACAAAAAAGCCTAGAATCTACACTACCACTAGGACCTGCGATATCTCCATTAGCAACTTGCCTTCTCGTATTCCAAGTTGACTTTGCTCGACTTCTGTCTAATTAACCTACTCTGAGCCTTCAATCCATAAACAACTTCTCCACAAACTTTCTAGATTGTAAATAAGCACTAAGGCAAAATAGTTTCTCTAAGAGGAGTAGGAGGAAGAATCAATAGTTAGTTGATACCACTCACAGGGCGTAGCCAAATCCTAATTGATATTGAATTCCCTAAACAGTCGTAAGTCCGACAATTGGTCTTTAGCCTTTCGGAATAGAAAAGGCAGCTAGGTAAGGGAATAAAGAGACTAGGCTCTTACCACACAAGATTGAGAGCAATATGCTGAAGTCTAGAACACTAAGGATTCACTTGAGTTTACTCTCCCTCGGAAGGTTGACCAGAAGTCATAAGTTCGCTCCCTTAAATAAGCAAATCCAAAGCATGAGATATATATATATATATATATATATATATATATATATATATATATATATATACATCCACTAAATCTTAGAATCGAATCTTAACTAATCCAACGCATTGAAGATAGAACTCAATTGCTAAAATATGTATGATTCTTGTTGAACTGAATTTCTAAAACGGTCGTGCTACAAGCGCAAGATCTTCGCGGGTGTATCCAAGTGGACAATCTTCGCGCATTGTATCTACGCGTTGCTGAAAAAATGCAATTTAAGAGATTTAAAAATGTAGGACAAAATCTTCTAGTTTGTCTATTTAAATCTCAAATAGAATTTTATTTTATCATGAAAAATATCTGCAAAAACTCATACATTAAATCAAGCCAATTAATAATCCTAAACTTAATTAAGTACAAAATTAGCTTCACCAAAATTCAAATTTAAAAGACAAGTGCATCTTGAACACAAATTTGAATTTAAACTCCACAAGCTCTAAGTAATAAAATTCAAATTATACTCAAAATATTCCCGGTTTAAAACATACAACAAATTTTGAATATTCACTTAAAATTTAAAACGGCTTGCCACACAAGCAACACCAATCAGATTGCTACAATTTTGAAAATTTAAACACACATAATCTCATGAACAAACCATACAATATATCCAGGTAAATCATTTGAAAATTAAACACAAAGAATCTGATTTCTCAAAAAGAATAAATTTAGCCATCAAGCAACAAACCAATCCAGATAAAAAACATTTGAATTTTAACCTCAAGTAATTAGGATAAACATTTAAACTTGTAAGAAAATAAAAGTAAAATATACACCACGTCGGATCTCATGAAGTCAACAAAATATATGTATAAAGTTGTACACGTTGAAGGTCAAAAACCCTAACAGTATCCTCTCCCTATAGTCTCGTTTGATAAGAAACCTATGTAATTTATGTCTTTCTCCTTTTACCTCTACTTATAAATTCTTAGTATATAAATAGATGTGATGAGGTATTACTTTAAACAAATATCTTTAGTAATACCTCTACTTGTGCTTTTTGCTTTTGCACATTTAGATAAGAAAATAACAACAACAACAATAACAAAAAAACAACAACAACAACAACAACCAAATTCATTAACCATACATTATGCCATTGTAAATAACGTTGAGCTATTCAGAGAGATTTGAAGCTATAAGAAGAGACCGCTGAAGAGAAGTTTGAAAAAAAATTAATAAAATTGCAATAGTACTAAATTAGAAAGGAATCCATAAAATTCTTCAACAGAAACTAAACATTACTTGAAATAAAAAATATAGCAAAAAAGAAATTAAATCTAACTAGACAAAAAAAATGTCTCAACACCTATTCGAATTTTAGTTTCGGATGTTGCCCTCTGGCACAGCGGAGTGGATGATGACACACATAAGGTGGACCTAGGTGCGCCGATGTAGCCAATGACTTGGTTCTTAGATGGAGAAGGCTTGTTGAGCTGCATGTTGGTGGTCTGTTACACTGTTAGGTTCTAAGGAGCTCCATGATCGATGGACTTCTTTTGAGCAAATATATTTTTTGTTTGCCTAAATTACTAGCTAATTACCTACAAAAATTATAAAATTATGTGAATGACCTTCTTAACATAAGATGGAAGTCAATGAACGAAAGTAGTACTATTGCCAACCATTTTTGTTGCAATCTCATCTAATTCTTGATTGTTTTACCTATAATTAATATGTGGGATATAACTCTACTTCCTTAAAGTATATTTGATGGAACGTGTGGAAGAAGCTTGTTCTCTATTCTTTGAGAGAATATTTTTTTATATATAATTCCATAGAGTACCCTTTTGAGGTTTGGCATTGATTCCCGCATTTTGATTTAATGGTAAAACTGACAGAAAATGGCAAGAACTAGATTGCGAAAAGGGCAAAATCTTAGGACCTAATTTAAAAAATATAAAGTTTGAAGGCCCACCTGCCACATTCCTTAAAGGTTGGGGGCTAAGTCATGACTAAATAGTAAGATTAGTTTTATATTTGCTCTCACAAACCATAGCACTGATTTTACTTTGTCCTGAGATTCTTAAAATATGTCACGTCATCTCAAACTTTGTTTCATTAAAAAGTAATTTTTTTCCATTCAAATTTATTACTTTTATGATTTTTTTTGCAATTTATTTTATACTTTTACTTGAATTATGTACTCGTATAATTTTTATACTTGCATGAGTATTTTTTGCAACATGCTATTTTTACCAAACACACCAAAAAACATGTAAGGAAACAAAGAAAAAAAAAACCAAAAATCCCACAAAATCCCTTAAAAAATAGAGCTCAAATTTTTAAAGAAAAAGAAAAACACTATTTTTAAGGGATTTGTGGGATTTTTTGCTTTTCCTTATATGTTCCCTTAAACTATTCTTTGTGTTTGCGTTCGAATGACATGTTGTAAAAAATAGTCATGCAAGTTGTGGATATATGAAATGAGTTGATGTGTAGGTTCTTCAAAATTGAAAGAATATAACCTTGATTTATTAAGCCGAGCAAAATTAGACGAAAAGTTGTCACTACGTAGTAAAAAAATAAGAGGACATAATGACACATTTTGAAAGTCGTGGGGAAATTTGACATATTTGATAAAAATCGATTATTAATCTGCAATATAATTCCATAAAAAACTAATAGAATTAGATGAAATCGAGTTACTTGCTAATGAAATAAAGTTTGAAGGGAGCGATTAGGCTATTTAAAAAATCACGATTCAAAGTAACACAAGTGATATAATTTGGAACAAAATATAAAAATAATCCAAATAATAAACAAGCCTTTTGGATTCTTGTAGATTTCCTTTTTTAATGAAATTCACGAGAAACGCTAACTAGGAGAATAGAAGAATAAGTTTCGTTACATGGCCAGTTGAGTAAATCCATTAAAAAAACTTTTCTCTAGTGTTCTTGAGGTTTATGGATCTTTTTTAAGAATTGAAAAATAAAAATAAGTACCGTATGAAGTTATCATAGTAGCTATGAACAAACTCACAAATTGCTCGTGATGTGTCAATTTCATAAAATGAAATCACTGCATACATACATCCATATATATATATATATATATAATGAATGAAAAGGTATCTCATTAAAATAGCAAAATCAACAACGAGTTGCTAATTAGGCGTGGATCACCAAATTTTCCAAGCGAGGAACATGGCATCAACGATCATAATGCATGCCCAACCATCTCACTAAACCTTAAATCTAAATATGTGTAAAATAAGGTATCAGATACTTTAAAAGTGCTACAAACATTTGCAAGTGATGCGAATAGCTATTCATATATACGTACTTTCACGTGACTTCTAAAGTAAAATCCACGCGATACAAAAACGAGTGTCATGGACTTCTTTATTGGTTACTTGGACACCAAAAAAAAAAATGCCTTATAAATGGTAAAATACACGTTCATAAACACTTGTTTGGCACATTATATGTATTGTATTATATTGAATTGTATTTTTTTATATAATACAATACAATACAATATAATACAATATGCTGTATCAAATATGTCCTATAATTTCAAAGATCTGAACTAAATTACTAGTGAACTTTCTTAGGGCAGCCTCTGAAAATAAGAGTATAACTTTTTGCTAATTCAACGTGATAACGGAGAAAACACTTTAATAACGTTTGTTTGAAGTAGAAATAACATTTCAGGAAAAAGTTAAGTGGAGCAGGGGTTGCCGTCTAAACTTGCTCAAGTGGCTCATTTATGATTTAAGGCTCATATTAAACTTTTTTACACTTTTTTTATTATTTTGCCTTCGCTGAAAATTATTTTTTGCAATATTTATATAAAAACTTTTCAAAAAGTTTTAACTATGGCTCCAGAATTTCATCTTTAAAATTTTTAGGGTATTTAACAACTTTGGTTTAAACCGTTAATTTGAACCAAATACATTGTAACAATTTAAATTTTGTAAGAATAACCTTAGCTTGAACAAAAAATTTTAGTTTAAATCAAAGTTACCAAACAACCTATTGTATTTCAATTTTAAAATACGAAATAAACAACAACTGAATCACAATATTATATGAATTCATGGTTTTGTAAATTGTAAATTTCAAAAATTGATTTAAACACTATTAAAATAGGAATAATGTGTTTTAGTTAAAAATTTTGATCTAATTCACACCCCCCTAGAAATATTTTCTAGTTTTGCTACTATTTGTGCTCCTTTTTACGAAGTATTTTTATCAATCGTAAGTACGTGCACAACAGGTGAATTGGGTTTTTTACATTCACATAATCACACCTATATTGAAGCCTGTTTGAGATGTTTTTTTTTTTTTATTAAGCTAGTAAAAGATAAGAAGCATATGCTAGAGATTTTTAATTAGTATTTAGATACTGTATGGAAAAATTTATTTTTTATTTTCAAAGAGCTTTTTAACTTATTTGATTAAATAAATCAAAAAATCTTATTGACATAAAAAATAATAATTTAAAGATAAAAATAGAATTCTTGATTCGTTGTTCTCAAATAAAAGATTAGAAAAAGTAAATAAAAAAGCTTTTCATAAGCATCTTTTTATAAACACTCTAAAATGGCTTCTCTTATAACCATAAGTGTTTCTAAAAACCAAAAGCTTAATGTAAATGGTCATCGAAACTCACTCAAAAACGCTCATAAGCTAAAAGCAGTTTAAAAAAAAAAAAGCCGTTCCAAACAGGCTTACTTACTTACTTTCTCTGCAATTCAAGGTTAAAAAAAATGATAAAAATGAAAATTTCTCTAGCCTCTCTCTTCTCCTTTCAGTACTTGCTGGCAGCCAATTGCCAAACACTCCCAACCCCTAGATTCTGCTTCCTTAGGCTCTCTGTGATTTAATTACCAGCTATTATTTTTTTTTAACTTAAAAATAAAGATTTTAAACTCTACATTTTGTGATTGAATCAAGTATAAAATTACAGTTAAACTATAGTAGCAACCACATTTTACAAGATGTTTTTGTTTTTTATTGAAGAAAACTAAAAGCAAAAAAGTACAAATTCGTTAATTCTTGGGTAGGTTAAAACGAAAAATAATCATGTACTTCAGACTACCCAAGAATTGTTGGAAACAAAGTGCGCAGCGGAATTTTAAAAATTTTTCATCAGAGTATTTTTCAAAACACAAGTTTGACATGTTATATGTATAAATTAAACAGATCTTACTAACCTCAGTGTGCTGAAGATCCTCCGCGACCTGTGTAGAGAAGTAACGTTCCAGAAGAGCCTCAACCAACTGGTCTTCTTTGCTATTCTCTATCCACAACCGGAGTGAGTGTGGGCTCACACGTACAGCTCTTCCACCGGTGACTCTCCTTCCAACCAATAGAGAGAACCCAAAGCTAGTGTTCGTGATTTGTGAACAAAAGCTCTCAGGGAGTTTTTTAGATGCTCACTAGAAGAGTATCACTCTTAATCTCTCAAATTGATCTGAGTAAATCATTAGACTCACTCCCTTTTTATACCTATTGGTCCTTGGGGTCAGTCCATATCAGATTAGGTCTCAAAAATCGAAATAGAATCAAGTTCGGATCAATATCTGATAAGATACGCGTGAAAAACGCGTAATCTTAGCTGTCGCGGTCGGCATGCCGAACTGTGAGATAGGCAGGCCGAACTGGCCAGTTCGGCAGGCCGAACACGTCATCCGGCATGCCGAACTGCCGAGAAAAAATCTCCGCGAATCTTTTATTTTCCACCCGAGATTCTAAAGGATAAAGTCTCAGTTTTGATTCAAATAGCCCAATAGAAAAGATATCTGATCAAAACAAACTTTATCAAGATAATCTCTAAGAAAATAAATCAATTCACAATAATTCTACAAGTTTATCTTGTTCTAATTGTCCAAAATTAAAACAACCGATAAACAGACAAGAATTATCCGAACGCCATAATTCAACAAGTTCATCTTGAACTAATTTCTTACATAATTAATTCAACCGATAAACAGACATGAATTATTTGATTCTTATAAATTTTAAACCAATCTGATAAATCCGACATAAGTCACCAATTATTGGAAAAGCACGCCGTGTCGTTACAGGATTTTGTGAGCTAGCAAAGGGGACCAAAATGGACCTATAAAGTTCAAGCTCATGATAATTATGAAACCCAATATCCCAGATATACATTTCACAATTATCAACTCCAACGCTACTCCACTAAAAGCTTGGAGCTGCACTCTCGAACTTTATAGAATTACGAAGCTCGTGTAGCTAAGTCTCCATGACATATCATAGTGTATCGCATCCCCATATGATCATCCATAATCGGCTTAAGGACAAGTTCTGTCTTACCTTCCCGATTATTTTTATCTTACGTTCCATTGTCTCACCATTAGAAAACTTACCATCCAAAGATAGTATACCATTCGGTTACACCTATGTATCCAAATGGTTGAGCGCTCCAGTTTTCCAATCACAGGACAACGCATATAAGAGGATATCATTACTCCTAAAGAGGAGCTATGGATTCCATATCTATGAATAACAAGTCTACGCTACCAAGAGTCATGCCTCCAACGTACCGGCATGCATGCCACTATAGAGATGTGGGAGTCACCCATTGGTACATCAAAAGACACAAGTCGAGACAACGGGCCCATTATTCATCTCAGGATTAAGATACAATACAAATGATTGTCTAAAGTGAATCGATTTGACAAGACAGAATTATTAATCCAAATCAATTCACTTTATGTCCCGATCCAACACATCGTCACCTATGACAATGCGCCAATGTTTCTATTCACGGAGTCCAACTCCGATGGCCAAGACAAACCATCTCCCAAAAGGGATATAGACAACATAACAATCTTTACATGAATAAAGCGCCCAACTTTATTCCCTCGATTGCGGATCATATATTTTAGACCATCACCTTAAGAGTCGTGTCTACCGCATAATCATCCCATCATATGCCCAACTCTTAAGGTTTAGACTGACAGTCTCAGACTACTGTTTGCTTATCATACATTCAACAAATATGAACGTAAAGAGGACAATATTTGGTATATATATAAATGAATAAATTCTTTATTGATAAAAAATGTCTCCAAAAACGTATTACATTTTTACTCCTTAGAGCATACATGTCTAACAATCTCCCACTTGCACTAAGTGAGTAAATACTGCAAATTTCGCATCCCCATAGCTTCCACATGCCTTTCGAAGACTCTCCCAGAAAGTGTCTTCGTAAATGGATCAGCTAAATTGTCCTCTGACGCGATCTTGCACACCGTGACATGCCCACTCTCAACGAAGTCCTTTATCACATGATACTTCCGATCAATATGCTTACTCTTCTTGTGAAATCTTGGTTCCTTAGCATTAGCTACCGCCGCACTGTTATCACAGTACAGTGATACCGCTTTATCCACACCAGGAACTACCTCAAGATCCCCAAGGAACTTGCGGAGCCACACTGCTTCTTTCGAAGCATCACTAGCCGCCACATACTCGGCCTCCATCGTTGAATCCGAAGTGCAATCTTGCTTCGCACTTCTCCAACTGATGGCACCGCCACCTAGAGTAAACACAAACCCTGAAGTCGATTTCCTAGAATCCAGGCAGGATTGAAAATCCGAATCAGTGTATCCTAGAGGAGTTAAATCCTCACCCGAATACACAAGCATATACCCTCGAGTCCTTCTCAGGTACTTGAAAATATGCTTTACCGCAACCCAATGGTTTGGTCCTGGATCCGCCTGAAATCGACTCACAATCCCGACCGCATAGCTAATATCCGGTCGAGTGCAAAGCATGGCATACATGAGACTACCCACTGCCGAAGCATAAGGTACCTTCTTCATGTATTCTCTTTCTTCATTAGACTTTGGAGAGTCTTTCTTAGAAAGAGTAATTCCAGACCTAGATGGTTGCCCACCTTTCTTGGAATCCTGCATTGCAAACCTCCTGAGAATTTTATCTATGTAGCTGGCCTGTGACAAAGCTATCATTTTGTTCTTCCTATCCCGAAAGATCTGGATACCGAGAACAAAATTAGCCTCACCCAAGTCCTTCATGTCAAACTGCTTGGTCAACCATAATTTGACCGATGACAACGCCCCAACGTCATTGCCAATTAGCAGAATGTCATCTACATAGAGTAGTAGAAAAACCACCTTCCCATTCTTAATGTGTTTGTAAACACATGGTTCATCCACATTTTGTGAGAACCCATAAGTCTTGATCACTTGATCAAATCTTATGTTCCAAGAACGAGAAGCCTGCTTAAGTCCATAAATAGACTTTAGCAACTTACAAACCTTACCCTCTTGACCCGTGACCTTGAACCCGTCTGGTTGTTCCATATAAATGGACTCATCAAGATAGCCATTCAGAAAAGCCGTCTTGACATCCATCTGCCAAATCTCGTAGTCGAGAGCGGCAGCTATGGACAAGAGAATCCGGATGGACTTAAGCATGGCTACAGGCGAAAAGGTTTCCTCATAATCGATTCCTTCCTTTTGCGTATAACCCTTAGCTACCAGTCTAGCCTTAAAGGTTTCGACCTTTCCATCCACTCCTCTTTTCCTCTTGTAGATCCACTTACACCCTATGGGTTTTACCCCTTCGGGAAGATCCACAAGCTCCCAGACCCGATTAGTCTCCATAGACTTCATCTCAATGTTCATGGCCTCTGTCCAGAGTCTTGAATCAACATCCTCCATAGCTTCTGCGTAAGTATAAGGATCCCTGTCATGTTCATCCGGTTCAGCCAAAAAGACCTCCCCATTGAACATATACCTCTCAGGTTGACGCCCGATCCTCCCACTACGCCAAAGCCCCTGAGGTTGTTGTTCAGGTTTGTTTGATTTTTCTACACCGATCGGAATGGTTTCGTTCGGAACCTCTGGAGTAAACGGATTACCCCTCAACTCCTCAAGCACCACTTTGCTTTGAGGTTTAAAGTCGTTCATGTAACTCTCCTCAAGGAAAGTTGCATTAGTTGAAACCACGACTTTATTTTCCTTTGGGTTATAAAAATAACCCCCTTTAGTCCCTTTTGGATATCCTACAAACACGCAAACTTCTGAACGTGCTTCCAACTTATTCGGATCCTTAAACAGGACATGAGCTGGACATCCCCATATGCGAATATGGTTTAAGGATGTCTTCCGTCTTGTCCACAACTCGTGAGGAGTTTTAGGGACCGATTTTGAAGGCACATTGTTCAAAAGATAACATGCGGTTTGTAGTGCATATCCCCAAAAGGATAAAGGCAATGATGAATAACTCATCATGGACCGAATCATGTCCAACAAAGTCCTATTCCTTCTCTCTGCTACGCCATTCTGCTGCGGAGTACCCGGCGCAGTCAAATGGGATAAAATCCCATTCTCTAACAAGTGTCCCAAGAACTCATCAGAAAGGTATTCCCCACCTCGATCTGATCGAAGTGCCTTTATGGGTCTACCCAATTGCTTTTCCACTTCAGCCCGAAACTCCCTGAATTTATCATAAGTTTCGCTTTTGTGGTGCATTAGGTACACATACCCATATCTAGAGTAATCGTCAATAAAAGTAACGAAGTACTCATACCCTCCTCGTGCCCGGATGTTCATCGGTCCGCAAACATCACTATGCACAAGTTCTAGAACCCCTTCGGCCCTATTGCCCTTAGACCCGTATGGTCTTTTGGTCATTTTACCCTCCAAACAAGACTCACATTGAGGTATAGATTTCACCTTTAAGTGACTTAAAGGTCCATCCCTTACCAACCTTTGAATCCTATTTAGGTTAATATGGCCAAGGCGCAAATGCCAAAGATAAGTCTTATTAGAGTGAGAAGTTTTAAGTCTTTTTGAGTTATTATCATTTATCTCAGCATTAAGCAACAAGTCCATCTTAGGTTTGATAAAATATAGATTATTTTGCATCCATCCAGAACAGATAAAAGATTTGTTTTTACGAATCACCACTTTTTCATTAAAAGATACCACGTAGGAGTCTTTAAATAAAGAAGATACAGAAATTAAATTCCTTTTAAATTTAGGAACATAAAAAACAATCTCGCAAAATTAAACTCCTATAATTATCAAAATAAAGATGGACATCTCCCACTGCTTCCGCTGAGACCAAGGATCCATCGCCCATCCGAAGCGTTAAGTCTTCACGAAGTAGACTTCTCGTTTCTTTGAATCCCTGCAGAGAAACACAAACATGATTAGTTGCACCAGAATCTATGACCCAAATGTCACTGGATTCCTCAACCAAACAAGTTTCTAGATATAGAAGATCACACCTACCTCCCTTGGAAAGGAAGTCCTTGCAATGCTTCTTTATATGCCCGACCTTACCACAAAAGAAGCACTTAAGCTTCTTTGGGTTCTTCTTCTTCTTCTTCTTGCTCTTGGTAGCAATAGGAATAGAAGACTTCCCACTCTTGGCCCGTTGTTTCTTTCCATTCCCAGAGTTAGGATTGGAACCAGAAGCAGCTACCAAATTGGCCTCTCCACCAGCAGGAGACTCCCTGATCAGCAGTTCAAACTCTTGTAACTGTTTCATCAGTTCTGTCAAGGTCATATCCCGTCTATTGCTTAGATTAAAAGTAGCTCTAAACGGAATAAATTCCTTAGACAGAGTCTCAAAGACCATAGTCATCTGAGTTTCAGCATCGATGTCGGCTCCATTGGTTTGAGCCTCAGCGAGGTAACCCATGACCAACATCATGTGCTCCTTTACAGATGTCCCCGGTCTCTGTCTACAGTTTAAGAGTTTCCGAAGCGCCCCTTGCCGCTTTGTTATGGCCTGGCCTCCAAACATGTCCTCAAGATTATCCAAGATCTGCTTTGCAGTCTCATAATCCTGATGTTGAGCCTGCAGCACGTTATTCATGCTAGCCATAACATAGCAGCGGGCCTGATCATTAGCATCTTTCCAGCGTTCGTACGCTTGGAATTGCTCATTACTTGAGTCTCCCGTAGGCTCGGGAGGACAAGGAGTTGTCAGAACATATTTCAGTTTCTCAAAGGAAAGGACGATGTGCAGGTTCCGTTTCCAATCATTATAGTTCTCACCGGTCAATTGGTTTTTGTCAAGTATCGATGATAAAGCGTTTTTAGACATTTTCAATCTACAATAAAGAATCATATACCAAACATAAGCAAACATATATAATAATTTAGTAAGATAACACAATCATGTAAAATCATACAAATGTGTTTATGTGTCAAAACCTTGAAAATATCACAACCTTACAACGATAATTCCCAACTCAGAATTCAACAAGCTCCTAGGGGAGTCATGCCAAATTCAATCAGGAACACGGATCCCCTCCTGATTAATATATGCCATCCAGGACCCGTATGATCCAGCATATACTAATAATCGTTTCTTTGGCCATTAATTTTATTAACAGAGCTCCTAGGGGAGGTTAATAATAAAATTAACGTGAGTGTATAACCACCGTTTTAATATTTTATCCATGATTTATAATCACCACCTAGGGGTGTGCAACCATAAATCATACTAAAATACCTTATCCTTTCAGAGATCCAATCTGGTACATGATAGAAATCCCTTCCTAGGGGTTGGGACCATCATGTTCTTCCTATGGACTAACGATGGAGGCCTTAGGTTCTCTCTTCGAAAACCTTCTCCCACTCAATCTTTTGAAGTCAAGGTTTTATTTTAAAATTATGCATGAACAATTTTAATATGAGCGGCACTCCCTATTCTATATGACATGTTATCAATATATATGGTAAATCATATTATAATGCAGACAAGCAAAGCAATCAAGCAAAGCTACAAGCATAATAATAATAACCGTAATATTATGGTTCCACCCTAGAGAATAGAAAAAATAAGATTACAAGAGAATAATCGAGACATTTATCGATTCTTCATCCTTGAATCCTCAAGCTGTATCCTTCTTCATGTAATATCCATCTTCAAGTCCTCAATCCCGTATGAATCGAACACTTCATATTTCCGGTCATATCCAAATTTAATGTTTCTCAGAATCGTCCCAAAAATAAAATTAAAACTGCACTGAAAAATCGCACCTTTTCTGGACACCTGGCAGCTCTCGGTCGGCAGGCCGATCTGGGTGATCGGTCTGCCGATCATGGTGGTTCGGCCTGCCGAACATGAAGGTTCGGCCTGCCGGCAGAGCACCAAAATTTCTGCCCCACTGTCGGCCTGCCGGACCATACGTCCGGTCTGCCGATCTGTGACCTTCGGCCTGCCGAACTGTGAGGTTCGGCATGCCGACCGAGCAGAAAACCCTCAATCCAGAAAATACAATTTTAATGCAATTCATCAATTTTATTTTCAACAATTCAAAAACATAAAATTAGAGACTCAGGAAATACCTGGAGGCGCCATCATCTATCTTCAAGATCCGACTTCTCGTTCCGTCTTCTCCGAATAATTATTTAATTACAGAATTCTTACAAATTAAATAATAATTCCTAGACGGAGATGATAGTCCGCCATCTAATTACATGAAAAACCTAGATACACATTCTAACCTCTAAGGAACCATAACCGGTATTAATTAATTAATAAATAATTAAACAACAATTTAATCAACCATAATTAATTAATAAACATTCACCATATAATCCATGACAACATATATATATTATATAGAAACCTAGAGTGCCATCTCTCTATAAAATTTAATTCAAGCATTGGAGAGATTAAGATCACAAAATTTATGCATATAACATGATCACAAACTTGCAAATTTATGTAAAAACCTCGGCTCTGATACCAATTGTTGGAAACAAAGTGCGCAGCGGAATTTTAAAAATTTTTCATCAGAGTATTTTCCAAAACACAAGTTTGACATGTTATATGTATAAATTAAACAGATCTTACTAACCTCAGTGTGCTGAAGATCCTCCGCGACCTGTGTAGAGAAGTAACGTTCCAGAAGAGCCTCAACCAACTGGTCTTCTTTGCTATTCTCTATCCACAACCGGAGTGAGTGTGGGCTCACACGTACAGCTCTTCCACCGGTGACTCTCCTTCCAACCAATAGAGAGAACCCAAAGCTAGTGTTCGTGATTTGTGAACAAAAGCTCTCAGGGAGTTTTTTAGATGCTCACTAGAAGAGTATCACTCTTAATCTCTCAAATTGATCTGAGTAAATCATTAGACTCACTCCCTTTTTATACCTATTGGTCCTTGGGGTCAGTCCATATCAGATTAGGTCTCAAAAATCGAAATAGAATCAAGTTCGGATCAATATCTGATAAGATACGCGTGAAAAACGCGTAATCTTAGCTGTCGCGGTCGGCATGCCGAACTGTGAGATAGGCAGGCCGAACTGGCCAGTTCGGCAGGCCGAACACGTCATCCGGCATGCCGAACTGCCGAGAAAAAATCTCCGCGAATCTTTTATTTTCCACCCGAGATTCTAAAGGATAAAGTCTCAGTTTTGATTCAAATAGCCCAATAGAAAAGATATCTGATCAAAACAAACTTTATCAAGATAATCTCTAAGAAAATAAATCAATTCACAATAATTCTACAAGTTTATCTTGTTCTAATTGTCCAAAATTAAAACAACCGATAAACAGACAAGAATTATCCGAACGCCATAATTCAACAAGTTCATCTTGAACTAATTTCTTACATAATTAATTCAACCGATAAACAGACATGAATTATTTGATTCTTATAAATTTTAAACCAATCTGATAAATCCGACATAAGTCACCAATTATTGGAAAAGCACGCCGTGTCGTTACAGGATTTTGTGAGCTAGCAAAGGGGACCAAAATGGACCTATAAAGTTCAAGCTCATGATAATTATGAAACCCAATATCCCAGATATACATTTCACAATTATCAACTCCAACGCTACTCCACTAAAAGCTTGGAGCTGCACTCTCGAACTTTATAGAATTACGAAGCTCGTGTAGCTAAGTCTCCATGACATATCATAGTGTATCGCATCCCCATATGATCATCCATAATCGGCTTAAGGACAAGTTCTGTCTTACCTTCCCGATTATTTTTATCTTACGTTCCATTGTCTCACCATTAGAAAACTTACCATCCAAAGATAGTATACCATTCGGTTACACCTATGTATCCAAATGGTTGAGCGCTCCAGTTTTCCAATCACAGGACAACGCATATAAGAGGATATCATTACTCCTAAAGAGGAGCTATGGATTCCATATCTATGAATAACAAGTCTACGCTACCAAGAGTCATGCCTCCAACGTACCGGCATGCATGCCACTATAGAGATGTGGGAGTCACCCATTGGTACATCAAAAGACACAAGTCGAGACAACGGGCCCATTATTCATCTCAGGATTAAGATACAATACAAATGATTGTCTAAAGTGAATCGATTTGACAAGACAGAATTATTAATCCAAATCAATTCACTTTATGTCCCGATCCAACACATCGTCACCTATGACAATGCGCCAATGTTTCTATTCACGGAGTCCAACTCCGATGGCCAAGACAAACCATCTCCCAAAAGGGATATAGACAACATAACAATCTTACATGAATAAAGCGCCCAACTTTATTCCCTCGATTGCGGATCATATATTTTAGACCATCACCTTAAGAGTCGTGTCTACCGCATAATCATCCCATCATATGCCCAACTCTTAAGGTTTAGACTGACAGTCTCAGACTACTGTTTGTTTATCATACATTCAACAAATATGAACGTAAAGAGGACAATATTTGGTATATATATAAATGAATAAATTCTTTATTGATAAAAAATGTCTCCAAAAACGTATTACATTTTTACTCCTTAGAGCACACTG